>QODF01000003.1:2563781-2734604 GCA_024372805.1 Oostethus manadensis | reverse complement strand
CAGACGATGTGGTCCTGATGGTCTCAGGCTGTGACCTTCAGCGTTTACTGGAGCGGTTTGGAGCTGAGTGTGAAGCTTCTGGGTTGGGACTCAGCACTGCCATATCCAATGTCATGGTTCTCAGTTGGCAATGGGTGGATTGTACCCTCCTGGTTGAGAGTGAGGTCTTGCCCCAGTGGAGGACTTCAAGTATCTCAGGTTCTTGTTCACAAGTGAGGATCGGTGCAGCGTCTGCAGTAATGCGTCGCCGTATTGGACAGTCGTGGTGTAGAGAGAGCTGAGCTGGAAGAGACTGGGAAGTGTGGACTTCCCTACTGGAACTGCTGACACCACGACCCGGACCTGGATAAGCAGAAAATGGAAGGGAATGGAATTTCCAACATTAACTAAAAAACACGCAAACCGGTGTTCCACTGTATACTAATGCATTTGCACACATAAATGGCTTCTCCTAATAAACACACTGCAGTTGAGTAGTTAAACTCCCGATCTGCTTTCAATTATGTATATATGTAATAATGTGTTTGTGCAAATAATAAACATAAAGCTGATGAACACGTCGCCCATAATAAACCCTATGGTCTTGGCTGCAATTCAGGAAATAAAGTCCTCAGGCAATAGTGAAATATGGCAGGTATTGTTCAAAACACTGATATACTGTAGATTGTAATGGAAATAGTATTATTTCTAGTGAATAATGCATAGGGTTGCTTGGGTTATATAGAAAAATGGAAACTGCTGCTCAACTGTCGACTGTACCTTTGCAATGTTAGCTTTTGTGTTTCTCTCCACATGGCTCGGGGGCTGTTGCATATTTTAGTGATCCAGAGTGCTGACCACCGCTGAGTTGTGAGGTTGTGATAAGGGAGGTTTATTATACTCTCATTCTTAGTTTGTTTTTTGTTTTTTTTAAGGCTGTTCTGACTGCGGGGAGTTCAGACGTTTCTTTCTCCACAATCAACATATTTACTGAAGATGATAGCTGATAGTTTTCAAAGACTGACGCTGATGTTAAAAGCCCCCAAAAGAGCAACATTGCCGTGTTAATTTAACTTTCCAGTTTCATGAATTCAAAGACACATTTGTTTTGCTGAATCCAAAGCTAAATAAATTGTGCATTTACTTTTCTTGTGATGCTACAATCTTGAAATTCATCATCCTTTAATAATGAATCATCTTTTTTTAATGGCTTCGGCAAAACACGATCTACTTTCTCCATTTTTTATCAGCATTTTCCCAAATGAATAAATTGCATATAGCTCTCCTTACTGGCTTAAAGTGTAATTTAATTTTAAGAATGTCTTGCTACATGCAATATATTTTTATAATATTTTCAAATCTATTAAGAAACGTAATAGATGGAAATCAAAAAAATGCAACACTATTCCATTATTATTTTGTTTTTTTTTACAGTAGAATTTATTTTAAAGCCAGTTATTTAGTACTACACACTGTTTATCAGAATCAGCTTTATTGGCCCAGTATGCTTATGCTATTTGACTTGGTTGATTGTTACACAGTATATTGCGAAAATTATTGTTATTTTTTAAGACACAGGGTTCCCATAAAGGCTCTTTACAATTTAACACATTTATTACAAAGGCAAATGAATTGTCAAATATGTGGAAATTATTTCAAAATGGGGAGTAGATATTGCCTTTTTCGCCTCATTTAATACATCTATATATGAGAACCATTAGCTGCATGAAACACATCAAGGCGGTACTCTTTCTTGCCATATTCACTTCGTCATTGCCTCACCGATGGTGGCAATGGCATCAGTAATCTTTTGCTTCAGGGTGTTGATGACCCGTGTAAATTTTCTCTCTCTAGCTATCTTTGTTTCATATTGGAGGTCTTTAACATACCCCATAGAAATAAGTCCAGAGGGAATGATATCTGGTGAACAAAGTGGCCAGGGAATTGGGCTATTTTTTTTTTTTTTTACAGGACTCATTTCATCAACAGGGTACCTGGAAAAGTCAGGTGTTTGAGTGCTCCATTGATCCTAGGAGCTATATGCCCCTGGTAGGGTCTCCCAAGGAAAACAGGTTTTAAGTGACAGGCCACAAAGAGTGATTCAGAAGACCCTTATGAACAAAAGCAAGAGGAGTGACGTGGGACACCGGGGCTTCACCCTGGAGCCAGGCCTGAGGAAGAGACTCGCAAGCAAACGCCTGGTGGTCGGGCCTTCACTTGTGGGGCCCGCCAATGCCCAGCTGGAAGAAGCCACACGGGATCTCTCTCTCTCAGACATATGGTCCGGTGCTGGGGGAGGATGGGGACAGAACAGGGTGACCCAAACGTGTAGTGAGTGTGTGCTGGGAACGTCTGGCAGCGTCTCCTGTTTGTCGAGTCTTCAACTCTCAAGTCGGCAGAGCTTCGCCTGCATATCGGGGGGAGGATGGGGATATTTAGTCCGAATTGGCCGTATTCCGTGTCTCCATTGCTGAGGCAGTCAGTTGCAGCTGAGGCTGCATTGTGGTTGGTACTTGTCTTGGCGGCAAGACCCGAACTTGATGGTGGACACCAGAGGTCAAGGCTGCCGTCAAGCTGAAGAAGGAGTCCTATCGATCATGGATGTCTTGCGGGACTCCCGAAGCAGCAGACCGTCAGCGACAGCCCAAGTGGCACGCGGCTTCGGCTGAGGTCGAGGCAAAAGCTCGAGTGTGGGAGGAGTTTGGTGAGGTCACGGAGCACGACTTTTGGTCTCCCTTGATGAGGCAAACTGTCCGACTACTCAGAAAAGGGAAGTGGTCCTTGGTTAACACAGTTTATAGTGGGGATGGGGGCCTGCTGACCTTGAATGAGGATATAGTCAGTCGGTGGAAGGAATACTTGAGGCCCGTCTCATTCCTACTCACATAACTTCAGTAGAGGAAGCAGAGTGTGAGTATGCGGACATTTCTATTACTGTGGCTGAGGTATCTGGGGTCATACAAAACACTCCCCAGTAGCAAGGCGCCGGGAGTGAACGAGTTTTACCCTGAGTTCCTCAAGGGTCTGGATGTTGGGGGACTGTCTTGGCTGACACGTCTTTTTAACATCGCATGGAAGTCGGGAACAGTACCTCTGGACTGGCAGATGCGGTGGTGGTCCCCATTTTTAAAAAGGGTGACCGGAGGGTGTGTTACAACTATAGGGGGATTACACTCCTCAGCCTCCCTGGGCAAGTCTGTTCCTGGGTGCTGGAGAGAAGGGTACGACCGTTAGTTGAACCTCTCTTACAGGAGGTGCAATGCGGTTTTCGTACCAGTCGCGAAACACTGGCCCAGCTCTACACCCTTGCAAGGGTACTGGAGGGTATGTGGGAGTTTGCCCAACCTGTCTACATGTGGTGTCCTGTACGGAGTGCTCCTGAAATATGGGATTGGTGGTGCTACGTGCCATATCTTTGTACAGTAGGAGCAGGAGCTTGGTGCGCATTGCCAACAATAAGTCAAGCAGGTTTCCGGTTAACCTCCACCAAGGCTGCCATTTGTCATCTATTCTGTTCATAACCTTTATGGACAGAATTTCAAGGTGCAGTCAAGGCGTTCAGAGAGTTTAGTTTGGTGGTCTTAGGATCTCGTCTCTGCTTTTTGCAGACGATGTGGTCCTGATTGCCTTATCAGGCTGTGACCTTCAGCGTTTACTGGAGCAGTTTGGGGCTGAGTGTGAAGCTTCTGGGATGATATTTGGCACCTCTAAGTTCGAGCCCGTGGTTCTCAGTCGGAAACGGGTGGATTGTACCCTCTGGGTTGGGAGTGAGGTCTTGCCCCATGTATAGGAGTTCAAGTATCTCGGGGTTTTGTTCACAAGTGAGGGATGAAGCGTGAGGTCAACAGACAGATTAGTGTAGCGTCTGCAGTAACGTTGTACCGGACCATTTTGGTGAAGAAAGAGATGAGCTGGAAGGTCGATCTTTGTTCCCACCCTCACCTATGGTCATGAGTTAGGGGTCATGACCAAAAGAAAAAGATAGCGGATACAAGTGGCGAGTTTCCTCCATAGGGTGGCTGCACTCATCCTAAGAGATATGGTGAGGAGCTTGGCCATTCGGGAGGAGCTCAGAGTAGAGCCGTTGCTCCCTCACATCAAGCGGAGCCACTCTAGATGGTTTGGGCATCCAGTTTGGATGCCTCTTGGACACCTCCCTAATGACGTGTTCCAGACATGCCCAGCCGGGAGAAGGCCCCACGCTGGAGGGATTAGGTCTCACAGCTGGCCTGGGAACGCCTTGGAGGCCTTTCGGTTGAGTTGGAAGAGGTGGCTGGAGACCAAGAATTCTGGATATCCCTACTGAAACGGTTGTGCCCGCAAGCCGGATCTGGATGAGCGGATGAAAATGGAATGGGATAGAATGGCATCTGAGAAACACAAATGTGATAACCACATATTATTTGTATTATTTGTTATTCACACAAATTAATTACTTCCAACTGATTTTGTGTTTGATTATTTTAACTTTTATGTTCCATTCAAATGAAATCTAAGATTTTACTGGTATGCCGCACGGTGGCCGATTGTAGTCTGGGGATCTGGAAGATCTGGGTTAGATCATCTCTGTGTGAAGTTACATGTTCTCTTTTTTTTCTACGAGCACTCCAGTTTCCTCCCACATTCCAAAAACATGTATGTTAGGTTAATTGGAAACTCTAAATTGTACATAGGTATTAATGTGTGTGTGAATGGTTGTTTAGCTATATGTGCCTTGTGATTGACTGGCGACCAGTCCAGGGTGTACCCCGCTCCTCCCAGATAGGTGCTAGCATACTCCCGCGTGCCTACTGAGTATTCTGGTCACTGGGCGGCAGTGAAGGCAGAAAACATTGAGACATTATCTTACATTACATTACCTTAACACTGCATGAAGTCATGAAGTCAGCCATGGCATGTCAGACATGATAAACTGAATAGTTATCCTCCCATTTTGTGTGGAAATGGTACATTTTGGGTTCTTTAGTTTAGAATACATTTGGTTGGTTTCCTGCAGCTTAAGAGTTGTGTAGTGTGTTTAAATAATGGACAAAAAGAATATTAAGGTATAAGTATAGGTATAGGCATGTCATTTCATGTCAACAGGGTTTTAAGAATAACCATGTTTAGAAAGTCATAAACCGCCTTTCTATGCTCAATGAAATTATTACTTTTGATTTTTATTAAACTCAATATCCACATTTGAAAATGTGGGAAAAGAATTGCACAATTACAAAACAATTGGTTTTACAAACACACACACAGACCTGTAGACGATATGTAGCATGAATGAGAAAAAGTTAGGGGTAGGGGTATTTTTCTTGAGTGTAAAGTTTTAAAAAAATGGGGGAAAAAAACACTTTAACATTTTATAAATAGGCAAAAATTGCTGTAAGCATGACTAAGCATTTTGGTTCCAACTCTCCATTGCATTGTTTTATACTTCACTGAACAGAAGTGTACTAATCTGTGTGTCATCGATGCGAGTCAATGCACCAGTCAGGTGGATAGGATTGAGATACAAGTCCACTTCAGGGAATCAAATCCCAATCAATAGAGGAGAAAGCACATTGGGGACTTAGCTTTGGAAAACAACAACACAGGGACAATGCACAATGGGGAACAACCATGGAAGGCAAAACAGAGGCTGCCTGTATATGTGGTTCACGTCAGGGGGTTCGCTGTCGGTGCTTAGAAAAAGGCACACCGGCTGTGCTAACACAAGCCTGGTATGTGGTTGGGGGTGAGGGAGATTGCGGTGGTGCTGATCTATTATGAGTGGATCGTTGCCTGGCTGATGCATGTGGTGCATCAGGTGCGTCTCCGGGTGAGAAATCCCATTTTGAAACACTAAAATGATTTATTGATGAAAAGCGATATTAAAACACCAAATGGTTTGCTGCTGCTCGATGTCACATAGAATACCTTGCTCAAGAACTCTTGTCTGTTTTGATTTGTTCACATTTCTAAACTATTTTGAATATATGCACTATATTTCAACATTTTAACATGTGACAGGCGGATAGTTCACATACTAAACCCATGTTTTATTCATTCATTCATTTTTGGAATGTGAGAGAAAGCAGCAGTATCTGGAGAAAAGGAACACACGCACGGGGGAGAACATGCAAACTCCACACCAAGATGTTGGAGATATGAACCCAGATCTTCCAGATTCCTTAAACTGTATGGCCAGCATGCTAACCACTAATCCACTGTGCAGCCCAGGTCTAGGCTGTATTCACAAAAAAAGTGTTGCAAAGCCTTAATTATTATTATTTATTTGTCCCTATAAGTTCTACAAATATATAATTTATTTCAATTATTTATTACTATTTCATCTTTTTTACTTTTCATTTAAATACAACCATGACAATGTATGTTGCAAATTTGCATTTTCCTTGCCATTCAACCCAAATGTTCTCAGGTAGATTTAGATCTAAGGAACATGCAGCATGGTCCAAACCAAAAGAGTGACGGTATTCCTCTAGAACAGGGATCGTGAACCTTTAACATAAAAAAAAGCCATTTTGGACTTTTTCCACCAAATGAAAACCCCCTTGGAGCCACAAGAAACCTATTTGACAGCTAAATTGAAGGCAACACTATTACATAGTGCCCTTAAAAGTATTGTCACGTTCCTTTTCTGTCTTTCTGTTCCTGTTCTTGAGCCTTCTCTACTGATTTTGGAGTCAATTCCTTGTTTGTGCAGGCATACTTGGCCAAGTTGTCAAACAAAAAAACACTAGTTTTCCTTTTAGGGAAATAGCCCCCCCCTGTACCTTGGCAAGTGGAAAACATCTCAGGTGTTTCCCCCATCCCAGAATAAAAACTTCGTCCACCTTTCAAAGTCCCATGTTTGCTGCAATTTAGTGGCGTTGATGGAGACGAGACCGTTGAAGACATTTTTTGTTCTTAAAACCCTTCTCTCACAGGTGCCGTCTCATAGTTAGTGTACTGCACTCAGCAGTAATGGCCTTATTTGTCATGTAATGTCACCCACAATAATTGGTTTAACTGAAAAAATTTGGTTTGAGCTCGAGCACTTTGTCATTGTGCATTCTTTTGACCTGCTTTTGTGGTACTGCACACCAAAATCGAAGGCAATGCACCGGTACCAACAGCAACCCTTTCCCAGCTTGATTGCTTCCAAGGAGAGATGCTGACATCCCACTGTGATGGGGCAAGACGTAATGCTAACAGCAGGAGAGCTGCTGCTGCAGCAACTTTGGCAAGGACTCGCTTCCCTGCCATCAACTGCTGAGTTTCAAGTGTCTTTTGCTACTGTTGTTATTGGCTGCTTCCAGCAGGCAGCTTTTGATCCTAAGAAAGCAAGAAGAGGGGTTGAAGTGTAAAGGTTATGGAATATTAACTACACTCAAGAAAAACATAAAGGCAACACATATGTATTTGCGCTCGTCTTCCATAAACTGAGCTCAAAGCTGTAGAATCTTTTCTGTGTACACACAATTTCTCAAATCTGTCTAAAACTGTTAGTGAACACCTTTGCAGGAAGTTCTCTCCCACCTCACAGGTGTGGCATATGAAGATGTTGTTTAGACAGTATAATTATTGCACATATATGCCCTAGACTGGCTACA
Source organism: Oostethus manadensis (assembly GCA_024372805.1). Lineage (NCBI taxonomy): Eukaryota > Metazoa > Chordata > Actinopteri > Syngnathiformes > Syngnathidae > Oostethus > Oostethus manadensis. Next base: position 2,727,045 of record QODF01000003.1, on the reverse strand, counting down.
ATAAAATGTAATTCAAAATGTGCAGCTTTATCCCACAGCATGATGCCACAGATGTTGCAATTGCTGTAGGGAGTGCAACAAGCATGCTGACTGCAGGAATGTCCACCAGAGTTGTTACTTGTGTAGTCAACAATCCTATCTTTACAGTAAGCTGTATCCAAAGATGTGTAAGAGAATTTGGCAGTACATCGAACCTCGATCACAACCAAGCCAGGCTGTGACAGGTTGACCCCCACATCATCCAAAATGAGTTTGGGACCAGCCACCCGACAGAAGTTGCAACAGTCGGTTTGGACAAGCAAGGGATTTCCACACAAGCGATTGAAAACCATCTCAGGGAAGCTCATACGCATGCTCATCTTCTTGACCGGGAGTTTGTCGTCATTATTGACTTGAGAGGGCAAGTGCTGGCGCTGTGGAGGGATGCTTGCTTCACGATTGAATCCTGGTTTTCATTGTACTGGGCCGATGACATACAGTGTGGCATCTTGTGGGTGAGCGGTTTGCTGATGCCAAAGTAAATGGAGAGGCTCATAGAGGTGCTGGGGTTATGGTATGGCAATGGTTCTCACCTTTTTTCTGTCACGCCACCCCTAGGAGCCAGAAATGTTGTTGCGTGCCCCCATTTAAAATACTATTGACAACTGATAATGTCTATTTATTCATCTGTACTGTAAAAACTGATCTTGAAACTGAAACCAGAAAAATGCAACAAAATGGAAAGCTGTGAAGTGTGTTGAGTATAATAAATTTGGACATATTGACAGGTTTACACTAACTTCTCCTTCCCTGACAGTTCACTGCATCCCCCCCCCCCCCCCCCCCCCCCCCCCGGGGGGGGGGGGGGCACCTCTCTAATTGGGTATGGACAGATGTATGTTAAGGAAATTCCTTCCATAAGGACTTTTATAGATGGAATTTTAATACCGTACCGATATCGTAACGGGATCCTGAAGCCCATTGTTGTGCTATTCATCCACGACCGTCACCTCGTGTTGCAACGGTAATGCAACGATAATGCACGACTCCTTGTTGTAAGCGTCTCTAAACAATTCCTGGAAGCTGAAACCATACAAGTTGTTGCATGGCCAGCATTTTGTTGGCCATGTACAGCACCGGACAATTGTCCCATTTGACCATGGTTGGGAGGCTCTGCATTGGCATTTGCAACAGCGTGTTCCATTTCCTGCCAATATCCAATAACTTTGCAGAGCTATTAAAAAGGAGTGGATCAACATGACACAGTCAACAACCTGATCAACTCAATGCAAAGGAAATCCGTTGCACTGCGTAAGGTAAACGTCGGCCACACCAGATGCTGACTTGTCCCCCTCGATTCAGTAAAACTGCACATTGTGGCATCGCCTTTTATTGTGGCCAACCTAAGGCACAGCTGTGCAATAATCACGCTGTCTCATCTGCATGTTGATACGCCACACCTTAGACAGATTTGTGAACAATATTTTTATTATTTTTGGGGTCATTCTCACCATCTGGTTGTCGGAGGATGTAGGCTTTGGTGGGCAAACTGTAAGATGGCACCTTGGTGAAATGTTGTACTGCATTATTTTGATATGAATGAACATACAAATAATAAGGCATTCAGAAGATGTACTATGTAGTGTAATACAGTAGATACTGTATTCGCATTGATACCCTTTAGTACACACATTAGTAGAGTGGTATTCTACACTGGTCACTAGGTGTCGGTAATATTGAACTGATAAGTCGGTAGCCACCACAGGAAGTATGCTGTCAGTGCTAAAATGGTTGTATGCTATGTCAGATTTATGCCTAGGAGTTCTTATTTTACATTTTTATGTCTATTTTTATACTATATTGGGTAATATGAAATTACAATTGACTATAGGGATGTTATTTCAAGTCTAGGGGGCTGTAATAATGCTATAAAGCATAATTAGAAAATCATAAACGGGGATTATATGCTCTAACTACAAAAAAAGATTCCATTTATGAAGAACGAATGCTTACTTTGTGAAAATTCACCTACCAAGGTAGGGTCTACAACCGATTAACAGCGATAAATGAGGGATTACTGTATACACAACGAGCATTCACACTCATATTTACAACTATGGTCCTCACTAATTTGTTTCTAACAGCAACACAATTTACAGATAAACGGGATCAAAAATGGCATTATTGATTAAAACATTTTTGCCGCAAGAAACAACTATCTGTTTTTTAAAATACTTTGCTATTTTAGCCAAATTTAAGGAACAGAAATGGCTATATTTAAAGAAAAGAATATCATAGATGTTCATGTTGATTTCCTTACAATTCTTATAATTTAAAACAATATAAAACCGTAATTGATTAGAAAGAAATAATAATAATACATTTTCATTAATGTTCTGTAAACACCACCATTCACCTATGAAACACTGCATTCCACTCACTGGACGTATACATTTATATTCCAGTCAGCATGCAAGTCTGTTTACCTCAGTTGGATCTTTTAAAGTTCACCTGAAATGAAATCGTATTTTGTCATCCACAGCATAAATCACAAGTAAATAGCTTGTTGTCTCCTGAAATGGGCAAAACTAATAGCGGTGCTGTGTAGTTTTTCAATTATTTTGGTTGATTTTGTCTTAAATGCCAAACCTCTACCTTGATGTGATTAGCGATTCTTTTTGACTAGATGGGATTTTATTGATCCCCAGGGTGTGTGCGGTCGGGGAAATTAAGGTTCCAGTAGCAGCAACACTGTATATAGTATACAAGACAGTGGGAATAGCAGCACGGCACGCAAAATAAACAGGTCCCCCGCCCTGCGCCCCCTAGTGAGGAGTGATACAGTTTGATGGCACTGGGAACAAAGGAGTTTTTAAGTCTGTTGGTTCGGTTCCTGGGGATGAGCAGCCTGTCACTAAACAGGCTTTCCTGTGTGTACTGATGACGGCTTGCAGAGTGTGGTTGGCATCATCTCTCATTAGCACCAGTTTGTCCAGAGATCTTCTCTTTGCAACCGTCACCATGGAGTGAAGCTCCATGCCAGTTGCAGAAGCAGCTTTCTTTACTGGCTTGTCCAACCTGAATGATTCCTTTTTTGGGAAAGTCTGCCTACCTAGTAGTCCACATTGTAGAAGATCACACTGGCAGCAGCAGACTGGTAGAACGTCTGCAGGAGTTTCCTCTGCAGCATATACCATAGATCAGTGGTTCCCAAATGTTTTACAGTGGCGTACCCCTTCAGACATTTGACCTGAAGTCATGTACCCCCTACTCCTGCACATTAAAGAACATACACCTTTTTATGTTAATGAACTTGAAATATTGAACACAATTCATGTATAAACAAAATATACAACATTTATATTTTGCATGTTGTTCACATGAGCACTAATAAATGAGTAATCATCCTACGCATCTTTCAGAAATATTGAACATTAACTTTAGTTAAATGGTTTTATAGTATTTCCGGGTCAAAACGTGTATTTTGCGTGGTTACATTTTGATAAAGTTTCACATGTGCACTGGTGGGTAGTAATCATCCTTAATATTGTTTATTCTAGTCTGATGTTGGCAAGTTTCCATTTGAATCACGATGTGGTTTAGTTCTATAGACTCATTTAACAAGAACTGCTCCAAATCCTGCACAATAAAATGTGAAATAGTCATGTAATAACCATGCAACAAATTGTGCATCATGGTTTTCGCCGCTGCATCGTGCATGGACTGGAACCCAAATAAAGATGAAACACTCTTTTTAGACAAAATAATTTACAAAGGTAATTATTTGTTCATACAATACATTCAGACCAATGAAAAACATTGTGTGGTGTCTCCTTTCTGCTCCTTTTTCCTTGTGCCATGAGGCATTCAGGTGCACTCGTACTTGAAGCGGCAGTTGTTTTCAATCTTTATTCACGTAACTGTACCCCACTCTGGGAACTTAGGGTGTAGAGACAACCTAGTGGTGCTGTATTATCCAACTTGAGGGAGCCAAATCGGTTGAATAGACCTTTAGAATAATTGCTACATACGGATATTTCAAACATTCCACAAATATATAACAAATCAGACAGTTAGATACTATCTTAGGAGTGATTCTATACCTTCAAATTAGGTGTGAGGAATGATATTCGTGCAATTTAATTTTCATGTTGGAAATACCGTTGGGAGTTTTTAAGCTTGCTGGAATTTCATAAAGGTTGACTTACTTAAGGGCATGATGAATAATGATCGATTTGGTGGACTAATGAGTTGCAATAAATCGGGCAAAGACAGGTTCAGGCCATTAAAAAAAAAACAAAAAAAAACAAGCTGAGATCAAATGACCGAAAGATTTAAAAGCATTAGTTTCTGTCGGCTGTAAAAGAGCTTTGGATGAATATAAATTAAGATGGTTGGTGCGGTGTGACATCAGTGTAGATGAATTGCTTGTAGTTGGCTTAGGAATCATTGTAGCGTAGTTCATAGATTATGTCAACTGACAAGATTGACTGTTGGTCAATTCCCCCATTGGTAATGAATTAGGCTTGTTTGGTTAAAAACAACCCTATGTGCAAGTATGTTTCATTTAGTCAGGTGTGAGCCCGATCAGTGCGATCATTCGGGCCCTGGTGTACACCAACATGGGTCCTTGGACCGCTTGCAAATGAACTCTGATGCAGTTTTTTGGACTTGAGCTTAAATGTGAATGCTACATGGACAAAGACACAGTTAAAATGACAGCAAGAAAGTTTGCATTTATGACAAATATGTCAGAGAACATGCGTTGGCAGTGCCGTCTCACTACTCTCCGGCCTCCCTCTTTGTTTGTGTGAGACAAGGACACTCTTTAAAAGTTCATTTTGAAGGTGGACACGGGCAAATGATGTCTATCCTTTGAATTGTATTTGAAACTGATGCCAAATTGGTACTTTTTAAATAGTCCCGGTGCTTACTTTTTAAAAAGGAACATATCAGTTTTGCCAAAAAACAATACCTTTTTTTTTTTTTTTTGGAACTATAAAGTGTGTTTGTGGTGCTGGAATTGAGCACCACTGTTTATGTGTATTATTACTATTAATACAAACAAATATGTAATATTAGTATACATATTTTTATATACAGTAAATATTCATATTAAAAAGTCAGTGACATTACCTTCACAATATCATAGAGTGCATTATTTAGCACTGGAGTGAGGCACCGATCTCCCCTTAGTTTCACAGCCTGATTACTACCGTTAATGTCGGCGCAGGTGTCAATATGGAACCGGGTTTCGTCACCCATCCCTAGTCACCAAAGCTGCTCAATCAATCCCCGACTTTATGCATATGTTCTTTACCGTGCAGCCGTTAGTCTGATAACAAAAACACCATTGTGAACACAGAACACACCAATTGCACGAGTACAGTTTTTTTTTCCATCCAGACAAGAGTACGGAACCACACATGTAAAGTCTGTGCTATTCCCTAGTAGGGACACTTTACGCAATAACTCCTATGCTGAACTTGTTGCGTGCAGCAATCTCTGTCATTTTTGATCAGCCATGAAGTCTCCACGGTCCTCTGCAGCTTTTCGTTGATCTATTTGATTTTATTTTTTGAACTTTTCCTTGTGAATGTTGTCACCAGTATCCAAAGCTTGCAGGCTTATACAATCAAGCATTGATAGTGAGACTGGGCTCATATGCTGAAGATAAGCCTCTTAGGTAAACAAACTATCATGCCGAGTTGACTCATATTGCCATCCCCCTTCTACATTGTTAAGATAGAAAAGGGAGAAAACAAAAGGATGGCATTAAGGGAGTGAGATTAAGGTCTTTGGAGAGTTATTAGTTCATACTATGTATTTGTATTCATTGTAGACAGGAATTGTGAAGACTTCAAGTACCATCAAAGTTATTATGGAGCTGCTTTTGGATATGACCTTTTATAGCTCAGTTTTGGATTTATTTTTTATTTTTTTTGTATTGGCTTGCCTTCCATTCATCAATGCTAAACATACACTATTTTTGTTTGACTTAAAACAATACATTTTCAACAAAGCGATTTTTGTAATATTTATACCGTATATGACATATACAGGTGGTCCTCGGGTTTTGTTCCTACAATGCGATGTCTATTTTTGTATTAGTCGGAACCAATACTTCAATTTAATCTTAAGTCACTCACACTGTACACAGAGCAAATGAATCGATTAACATATTTCTTGCGACAACGGGTCATCATGCCTTGTCCACACGTAGCAGGGTATTTTTAAAAACCCATTTTTTTCCCTCTCCTTTTATGAAAAAATAGTGTCCACACGACCTCGTATTAAAAAAAAAACAAAAAAAACACGCATCCTCACATAACCGGATAAATGCACTGGAAACCACAGTCTTAAGCATGCCAAACTTGTAGGCGGCAACTGTTACTGCAATGCTATCCAATCAGAATCATCCTCTTTCATCCCGTCATTTCTGCAAAACATACAACATGGCGCCTGGTTCCTTATTTTGGACTGCCAAGGAGGTAGGATTACTTCTAAACATTTATTGAAATTACAAAGTCAACTAGACGCAAGAAAATATCGTCAGTTCTGAGGGCATCCATGTTGTGTGTACCCGATGGACGTAATACCCACTTTCCTGTGGGAGGAAAAACAAGCTCCAAACTAATTGCTTTGCTTGTTTGTTAAAAAAAAAAAAAGTGTCCAAAGACGAGGGGTTCAGCGAATAATTCTAGCTTGGTAGATAGTTAGTTGTAGCCGTCAACAGCTAGGCCAAGCGCGTGAAGAAAGATGCGAGAGAAGTCAAACCCCAATAGGTTTGCCAAGGGAGTGATCAAACACACTGGTGTCCATTTGGCGTAGCCAAAGTCCATTCCTCGTGGGCTCAATGTGGGCGTTGTGAACGATACGTTACGCAGCACACGTGCACATTCATGTCATGTCTGTGTTGTCCTAACATGAGCTGTCATGTCGCCGTCGCACGGCGATCGGTTTTTGTAATCGGCTTTGAAAGGCATTTATCGGCATATTCCGAATCTTTGTTTTTCACAGAAATTGACCGATACTAATCAGAGACCAGTATATTGGAGCATCTCTAGTCACCTTGTAGATGTCATATGACATCAGTCAGCTGACATTAAGCTTCCCTCCTGATTCGCTGTTGCTCCCCCGAGGAAAATAAGTGATGAACCGAAGTCTCAGTTCAATGGCAAAATACATTTGATTTTTGGAATACATTTTGAAATTCAGTAGTTTGCATGTTATGAAAAGTCAAATGCTGCGGTAAAAGCACTCTTCTGTGTCATATCTAGCTGATATCTGCACAGGACATTAGCTGAGTGTTCTTCCTTCACGGTCGTGCACAATAGAATGGGGGGGAGGTGGAAAAGGCATTATTTAGTGGTAGTGTATTCAATGTAGATTTTAACATTGATAACCTTCTTGGAATACTTTTAAGTTTGCAAGAAAAACAATGTCCTTCTGTGCAAACGGTCGGGAACTCATTCATTTCTTGGCCAGACCCTTATTTTCCATTCACTTAGCACATCTACTTTTAAAACACAATTCCCAACTCTGCACCGACACATTTTTCACAAACAAGTTGTTAGGTCTGAAATTACCCTGCCTGTTTTGTGTGCATGTAAATGTAATTGGCACTTGAATCAAGATAGGTTAAGAACCCATTGACTTGACTCAGTGCAAGACCACCTTGACCTTCTTTCTTGCAAAGCAAAATATCCACTACAGTTAATAGGTTTTGTAATGCTGTTTTGGGGGGGGCAAAAGGGGCATCAATGTGTTTCTTACCCCTCCCTCCATTTTAGAGGAGGGTTAAAATCTTGGCCTTTCTTTGAAATGTTCAAAGTCTCCACCTTCCCTGAGTCCCTGGACAAAATGAGTGGTATAGAAATGATTTTGTTGTTTATGTTTACATTATTGTATTTCTGGTCCAATGTTTTATTTGTTTACTTTTCCTGGCTTGTATTCCTGCAGAACTGTGTTTTGTCCCTAGTGAAAGTCCAAAGAATGTTCAAAATATCTCTTGTATGATTTTTTTTTTTTTTTTTGCTTGGTACTCCAGTATGTGTTGCCAGCCGTACCGCATTCTTCCATTATTTTAAGAATCAGAACTCATGAAGTCCCCTATGCTTTTGGGCCTATTGGTACTGAAAATGCTCTTTTTACTGGTTCCATCAACTCTACCTTGGTTCTTGTGGGTCATACCTATCACTTTCTTACTTTTGTCACATTGGGATTATTATTGGATCTTGGTCTTTGTTAGCCTCTTCCTGTCCAATCAAAGAAAGACATACATTGGTATTCGGTCTGCATTTGGATCTACCTCCTGGACCTAAATCCATGTTTCATTTTTTTGAGAGAAAGCAGGATTTTTTCCCTCAAAAGGGTTTTATACTTGGATGGTATTGACCACATTTGCAGCATTAAACTATCATATTGACCACAATATAAGCGTTTTTGGTTTTTTTCGAGGAAAAAAAAGATCAATTTTCTCATATGTGAGATCTGGATATTTATGCACAGGTGGGGCCAAATAAATCAGAGCTTTTTTGCTTGTCGCTCACGCACACCAGTGACCGAGAGAGATGTAGCTGTGACGTTGATACCGACTGGAACGAGAATGTGTCTGAGTTTCTCTTAATTTTTGTATGTCTTATACTGTAATTATAGGTCAATGCAAAGCTGGCATAGCCTCGTACCTGACATCTGTTTTTCAAGTTTTTGGTTTCCCCATCTCCTGAGTGACTACCAAGTTAACTTCAGTTCACACAGGTCTGTGGCCACCTGCCTCTTGGCCTCTCCTTTCCTAGGACAAGAAGCCGTTTTAAAAGGGGAGCATGTTGGACACAGCTGGAGCATGACGCTTTACAGTGCACCACTGATTTATCTCTGGCAACAGGCGACCTGACTCGGCATGCTGGCGGCATTGGCATCATTAATCAGGAGCGATGCAGCCCACTGCCCATAGGAAATTAATTAACTCTTTAAAAATCAGCAGTGACTGATTATTTAAAAGGTGTAATTTATTGTTTGGGTCGTAACCATGTATTTCAGACTGGAATTGAGACTGTTTATTAAAAGGAAGGTTATGGACTACAAACCAGTGTTGGTTTCCTGAAACTAGGTGTTTTGTTGATTGATAATCTTCTGGTCCGTGTAGATTGCTGTTGGTGATTTCAACATTTTCCTGTGACATGAAAACGGATTATAGATTGATAAGATTATTGATGGGCAAAGGTCAGCTGGGTGGCCCACATCGGTATCTAATGATATTGCATATGCATTTGCCAAGTCATGCCAAGAGTGAGATTAGGTTTAATCGCACCAGGCAGTTCACCTGTGATGACTCTTGGTAAGCTTTCTTAATTTATTCTGGTAATTCCTTTCTATTTTGCGATTTTCCTTTGAAGCACTGTGAAAATTTAATGCCGATGATGCATCTTCCCAGATTGTCACGGTTTAACAATTTACAACAATTGTAAGCTTTGCTGTCACATCAGTTTATTCAAAGTAGTGAATTCAAATTCACGGTACAGAGTGGAAAGATGCATCGTTCCCAGAGGTTGCAAGTTTCCAAAGTGGGGTACGCGTACCCTCAGGGTATAGGTCAGTTGTCATGGGGGGGGGGGGGGGGGGGTGTATGGGAATAAAAATGAAAAACAGGTAGCGCCTAAAACTCACAATTACAAAGAAAGAGGGACACGGCATGAAGTTCTTCATTGCTCTGTGCGAGTTATACGATTGAGTACATTTGAGCATTATGTTGCGTATTAAGAGTGTTTAATCTATTAAACTAACTTACTGTATGTTGTTGTTCCATGTTGTTGTTTTTTTTTTTTTACAGGTATGAAGTTGCATTGTGTTCTGCATCCTGATTGGCTCAGGGAGAACCCCTGTGTTGTATTTGCATCCTGATTGGCTAAAGGAAACCCGATGGGTTTTGTCTGCGTCCTGATTGGCTAAGAGAGAACTCACGCATTGTCAGTGTCCTCCGCGCCTTCCTGTGCAGTACAGAATGCGTTCCATTTGCCAAATACAGTACATAAATGTTCAATCGCTACTAGTGTGACTCTATAATTGCAAGTTTTATACCCACAATGTCGACGAAACGTTTTTCTTGTGCAGACTTTTACCTGCAATTGGGTTCTCTGTCTCTGCATCCTCGGGGTGGAGCCAGCACACTGAGCCAAAACGTGACACTTATTTTTTTTAAATCAACTAAACTTAAACAACATTTAAAGAAGAGATAAACGTGAGAAAATGTTAATGCATGTCAGAAAGTGTATAAAGTGTATGTGAGGGGTTTTACAGCCTTAAAACATAATAATTGGAAAAGAACAAAGTTGGCTACTTCGCAGGATTTCACTTCTTGTGGGCTATTCTGGGAGGAGAAAACTTGCCCCTTGTTAATTTTGACATTTTCCGTCTGTTCTTTTAAATTTTGTTTTCCTTCTTTTTTTTTTTGCCGACTTGTCGATTTATTTCGCCTCTTCGGTCTTCCTGTTCCTGTAATTAAACATATGCTTCCTTCTTCCTCATCTCTCTTATAAGTGCTTTAATGATATAACCAATTCCTCGAGGCAGAAAACAATCCTTGATTATTTTTGGAAACCGAGGTACTCAAATTAGTCGCAGAATCATGTCACCCCGGCAAAAGAGCAACATTTTATTCTTATGTTTACCGGCGCGACTGATGAAATGAGCAGTGCCCCTTTTTTAGGCTGCATTCAGACTTGTGCCTGTATATGTTTCTTTAAGTGTCGACGCAATCATCTGACCCCTTGCGTGCATCACGCAACAAGATCGAGACTGCTTGAGAGCTGAGCCTCAGTCCTCTTCCAAGTAAACTCTGGTGCGATTCGTTTGACTTGATCTCAAATGTGAATCCTACACAGACCTGAGACTCAATATATTAAATTAAATATATCACAAAAAGCCCACGAGGAAATGCTTTGGAAGTGCTGTCTCTCTTAAAAGGTATATTTTGGAAGTCTTTTGTCAAATGTAAGCTGGTAAAAATAGCATAACAAAATAATAAACTCCATATTGATGGCATTTTGTAATACACTAATTCCTTGCTTACTGTGGTTAATTGGCGCCAGATCTGACCAAGATAAGTGAATTTCCGCCAGAGAGGGTTTTCTTATTTATAAAGGGAATAACTTGCTGAGGACCTTCTAAATACATTTTTAACGTTATTTAGAGCTCTCCAGACATGAACTAACACCCCATAGTCACCACTTGTATTACTCAATACAGTAAACATAATAAAAGTAAATAGGTCTGTAAAGATATAAATAAGACTCTTGCGTCCTGCGATTGGCTGGGCAAAAGTCCAGGGTGTCTGCCTCTACCTTTCGCCCAAAATCAGCTAAGATAGGCTCCAGCATATCCCCGCGACCCTAGTGAGGACAAAATGGATGGTGAATTGCTTTAAATGTGTTCTGTGGGGGAGTAGGGTGGCAGCCGGACAGGAAGTGACGTCAGGGGTTCAGCTGAGTTTTAGCTTGCCGGGGGTTACGGCTGCAACAGACGACTGGGAACCGCTACATTGCAGTAACATTACTGTCACCTAGTGACCAGTGTAGAATACTCCGTATCATTTGCAGAGTATTTGAACATGTCTTTTGAATGCCTTATATTAGTATTGTAGTTGATTTAGCTGTTTTTCAATGTGCTTCATTTGGACAAAACATACATACATTTGCTTCAACATGCATACTTTTTGATTAAAAGCATGATTTATTAATTTTGCCAGTTTTTGAAGAATTGGCGTAAAGTGAAGCCGCAAAATTGGAACCGCAAACTGGTGAGAGATGTTTGAGTTACGTCATGTAGTATGTTGCAAAAACTGCCCAATCAAGTCCTGACTTTATGCATGTGATTATTTTTTGTGTGCAGCCTTGACAAAATACCAGTGTGGATGCTACGGAAATGGCAGTAAGGGTTCACCCAAGTGGGTTTTTTTTGTATTTAATCAGATTTGATTCATCAGATTTTTCTATTTTGTGACTTTTGTGTCTGTCAAGCACTGTGTAATTTGAATGTCGACGCATCAACAACAAGGCACAATAATTCAAAGGTTTTCTACCCATGACTCACTGCTGCCGCCTTAATACGTAACCCCTTAAAAATTGATGACAGTTTGTAGCATGGACTAACTGAATGATATCTCCAAAAAGGGGCGTAAGTGAACGTTAATGGTGACATTTATTGACGTAATTGACAGACCATAACTGAGCAGCGTCCCCTTTTCAGAACAGACTCCTCATAGCTGCTTATGAATGTCAGCATTGCCGCCAGTGCACTCTATTGTTTACATTTGACTCCACGGAAGTAGCCAAAAACAAAGGATTAGTCTTTTCTAATGTGTATTTAATGACACCAAATCCACCCACATTGGCACTGCAAGCCAAGCCCACTCCACCTCCCTCATCTGTGGACAACAAGCCTTACATTATACTAAGAGACACTAAGATAGATGTGAACTCAGACTAGGTCTTCCTAATGGGATTGTAGCGTTTTAGACGACACCTGAGCACTCAGCCGATAAGGGGATTGTTTATTCTGTTAATGTGTCACTTTAAATACATTAGAAGTAGTAGGAGGCTTTGGCTTTTTTTTAGGCACCTTGCCTCACTAATCCACAGGAGCACCACAGACATGCATAAATTATGCCTTTTTTTTATGATACTCATTTCCTGTCGTAAATCAGCATTATGTTGTTAAATAATTACATAATATGCCATGCTATTGCCTACACGTGTGTGTGTGTGTGTGTGTAATTTAAATGATATAAAATGACCTTGCACAATGGCAGCATGTGCACATAAACCACAGAATGTGTTCAGTGCTAATGAGAGACAATTCGGGTCTTGCTGTGACACAGCGGGACCAAATACAAGCAACTATTTGTTTGCTGTGTTTATACCTCTGAAAGTCCCCGATGTGTTTCAGTCCCCCTGTTAAAATACAGCGCTCTAATTAATAACCCACTCGATCTTGTCTTCGCGGACTCATTTGTCTTTTTAGGGGATTGTTATCCTCTTAAACCATGTCACAAAAAAGGTTAGGTCTCGATGGTACTTGATCGTACAGTCGATGACTTCCGTTCCTACGACTGTGATCACGCATACATTTTAGTGAAAGTCGGAACTTATGCCTAAAGAAGTGCTGCAGCTGTTGAATATTTTATTATTAGTAGGGATGGCCGGATCCACATTTTTTGGCATCCGATCCGATTTTCTTTGAGTCTTGCCGATCCGATCCAGGATCCAGCACGAGTCGTCAAGGAGTGGTCCAAAACCTGTTTGCGTTTTCACGTTTTTTTACTAAATGGGGATTCTTGGGTGCTGGTCTTAGTTTGCTTGCTCATGGCCTGCTCTCCCGAGGTGCGACGTCTTGAGTTTCACATCTACGGGCTGCTGAAATACCCGATTCACTCGCAATACCTTAAATCTGTAAAAGAAATAGAGTATCCATCATCATTTCTATGGTGGCAGCCCCTTTAAAGTACATCATTAACTGCATTAAAGCTATTTTGCTTTTTCATGGTGTTTTTAGTTCTGCCTACGACAAGTGACTTTGACATTTGATTCCCGTTGCGTAGCACTTTTCAATCGATGCCGTTTAATCTGAAAATAAGCGTTTGTTCTTCTCTAAACGGGCAAAAAAAATGTGGCGAAAAAAAATCCGCCTGGCCACATGCACTGCCTGCCGCGGCATAAAATGATTCCTGTTGCAAACCACGCCACTTTTCAATCAGTGCTCTGTCTAATAAGAAGAAAAGTTTGTTTTTATTAAAAAAACAGGTATACATGTTTTGACAAAATATATTTTGTCATTTCCTGTGAAAAGTGTTTGAATATCCAAAAAAAATAAACAAATGTTTTGCTAAACTTTCCACAGAGAGTTTGGAAGTTTTTAAAGTTTATATAAATATCAATGAGATGCTTTACTGCTCTTAGTTTCATTTGAATGTGAATCCATTTTGGAATGTTTATGACCCCGAAAGTGTGACATATTTGCTTTTTAAAGTGAGCTCACTGTCACGGCCACACCTTGGTTCAGTTTTGTGAAGTGGTGAGTCACCTCCCTCCTTCACGCTGGGCCAGTCTCTGAAAGCATGATTGGTTTTCTGGTGGAGGTGTGCACGGCGTGCAGACGAGCAGCTGCTGCTAAGATTGAGCTCAGTTGGAGCTGAAGTGAGGACGGGTGTGGACATGGGTGATAAGGGTGCAGAGACTCTGGTTCTGCTGCAATTGAAGTTTTTTTACGCAGCACATACGATATCTCAGCTTATATTCCACTTGAAATAGTCTGCTGTTACCACAAACATACCTGTCCTTCCATCCGTTCATTTTCTATATCCCATAAGGGTCACGGGTATGCTGGAGCCTTACAAACATACCCTCCTTCTCCTAATAATGGGCTACCTTCAAGTGTACACTTCAAGGTTGCAGTTACGTGGGAGCCTATGACAGTTTTTCTTTTTTCCCTTAATGCCACAAGATGGCGGTAGCTACATTTGAAGTATCATAAGAGGTCATCATCCAGCAGCTTTTATTTACCTCTGTATGCGCTTTAAAATGTCGGTTGTGCCACTTGTTGCATGTTTCACTTGCTATACTGTTGTTCACAATCATCAGCAATATTAATTACAACATGTGGCTTAAAATTACAATATTGGTTCTATTGCTGTGCAACATACTTTTTTTACATGGTGCCACAGAACCGGGTAGGTTTAATATGACAAACCTCATTGCGCATACTGTATGAAGCGGCATTACGAAGGAAACTTACTGTGGGGTGAAAATGTTTCATTTCTAGCCTCACTCTATTATGCCCAGCTGCCACTACATTTGGGGTAAAACTATCGCCCACACGCATGAAGAAGTAAAAGGGTTTTTTTCCCTCTTTTTGAATAATATCACTTCTTTTTGAACATTCCACACTACAAAATAAGTCATACAAACATTGAGTAGTGTGTTTATTTAGTAGCATTTAGTAGTACATGTAGGATTTGTGTTGATATCAGATCAATATCGGTACCAGTTGATATTAAAGGCTGTAATACCGGTATCATATCGGAAGTGAAGAAGTTGTATCGGGACCCCTACAAAAACCCGATCAACAATTGTGGGTTGACTGCAGTACCCACTGCATCTGTTGTTTTTGCTTCAGCGTCTCCAACAACGAGAAAATGTGTCGTCGTCTTCAGAGAGAGCTGCTTTTGGCCCACTGCAACCTGGTTAGAATCTCCACTAACCTGGTTAGAATCTCCCTAACCCTAACCCTAACCCTACCCTAACCTCTCCAATAACCCTAACCCTACCCCTACCCCTAACCCTAACCCCCTAACCCTAACCCTAAAAAACTTTGAGGCATTTTATTCCCAGCCAGGTCACTGCTTTGTGTGTCAGTGACGGGAAGAAAAGCGGTGACTCGCTTGGGGAGACATAGTTTGGCCGCATCTGTTGGTTTTCTTTTATAAGTCTGTAAATCATGAATATGAAATCATGAATATGAATGACCCGTCTTTTTTCAGACTTTTCTTCTAGTGAAAAAAAATTGTGGTATGTTCATGTCAAAGCACTAAATGAAGGATTTGCCAGTACTATTTCTACGAAAACCACTACTACTACTACTAGTACTACTAAATACTGTATAATAATAGTAATGATTTCAAGAATCCTGTGTACCCTGCCTCCTGCCCGAAATCAGCTGGGGGGGGTTCCAGCATACCCGCGACCCTAATGAGGATAAGCGGCACAGAAAAGGGATGGCTGGAAGATTTCAAGAATCCTTGGACCAGTAGACTGTATGGGATGAACGCAAGCTCTTTTGCAGTGACAGTGCTCATTGAATGCTGACAGTTGATTGACCTTCAGACAATTGGTAATGCCACGCTGAAATGAAACTCTCATACTTTCCACTATTGCTCCATATTTGCTTCACCTGTGCTGACCTCTCCCATCACCGTCCCTGCTTTCGTTTTGGGCTTTGAAAGTGATGAATCCATCCATTCCTCCGCCTCCTCCTTATATGAATTATTGAAACTCCACTTGCCTTCTGTGCTGTCACAGATCAACGCCATAGGCACAAGGAGCCAGCAGTTGGTGCAAGACACGTATTTTTTTGCGTTCTGCCACATATGTAAGGATTCGCTGCAAAGTGCCCTCTGGGTGCCAGCTTTCATCTTGGTAAACGCTGATGACACGGGCTTGTTGCCGGGCTGACAGACTGTCACAGAGCTGTCGGCCTTGAACAATCAGCGAGCGTGTCAGCTCTATGATCACCTTTTACAAACGCTAAAACCTACTGGGAGCCTCAGTTGTGGGTGGGTGGGGAACCGCAAACATGCGAACACCGGAATGCGCTGCAATTTGTCATGTCGGGAGCTCACGCCCCGGCTGTCTGTCACAGAGCTGGAGGCGCCATCTCAACCCTGACATGTTTTTTTTTAAACATCGGCAACATGCCACCTGATTGGGGCCGATAATCCTGGTGGATCCCTGGCACCTAAGGCTGTGTTCACACTTGTCATGTTTGGTTTGGCTGACGTGAACTCTGGTGTGCTCGCTCTGCTCGTATGGTCCGTTTGGTCAAGTATGCACCAAACAAGTCGACCTAGACACTGGACAGATCATCGGTCATTGTCTGCTTGCAGGTGAACACTATGGTGGGTCAGTTCACTTGAGCATAAATGAGGACGCTACGTGGACCGAAGACGTGGACCAGAAATAGACTCCCAGCAAAATGCATGCAGAAATGAAAGACAACAAAGAGAAAAACATGTGTTGGAAGTGGATGTGTGTGTGTGGAAACGACGATCAAGTATCTTGTCGAAGCTATTCATGAAATCGAATTAGTTGCAACAGAATGTAAAAATCACCCACATAGTTAACCCAGCAGACAACCTTTTGGGCCATGTAATGTGTCACAAAAGCTGCCCACTGACGCCAAAACAAGCTTCAAAGTGTTAAATTAAAAATTGAATTCCAATTATTTTCAACCATATCAAAAACAAAAAGTTCCATGTGTGAGTCAGACTTTTGTCTAACTTCGTCTAGCTTTGTTTGTGGGTGACCTTCTCCATTTTGACGCATCTCCTCCCACGTGATGCACAGTGATACCACACAGATGGCTTTAAATAAAAAAAACAAACAAAAAAAGGATGCTTCACTCCTATTGTTGACATCGGCGCTAACACATTACATTTCATGGATGAAAAACAAAACACTTCCTCTGCTGCGCTATAATAGGAGCAGTGCTGTGTTTACTCAAGTCTTGCAGTTTGCCTTTCTCATTACAAGTACTATTTTGTGTACTTAAGTTGCTGATTTGTTTAATGTTAGTCCATCAACTAGGCATTTAAAGTAGTACATCATTACAAAACATGGAGTAAAATGATGACTTATTCAGGTTTTTCCTGCCTGCATGCAGAAAATAAGTATTACCTATGATTTTATTATGTTTCATTATTGTATTATTTTTTCATAATAAATGTGTTGTTTTATTATTATTATTTATTATTTCTTACCACTGTCTGTGGGTGTGAAGATCTGTGCGGACCGTGTGCATGTCTTTTGAGATTTCCCCCATTTTAGCACATACATAAGACCCGCTTAAGGCTTCTGCCTTGATCTACCATGTACTTCATTCATTCATTTTCTATGCCGCTTGTCCTCATTAGGGTCGCGGGTATGCTGGAGCCTATCCCAGCTGACTTCTTTTTTTTATATTTCAACCCAAGGGAGTCGCCAAGTGCTTGCTCATGCAGGCTCTGAGTTGGTTCTGTTTTCGTGTGACCTTCATGTGTAAAGTGCCATGAGGTAACTGCTGTTGTGATTGGTCGCTATAGAAATAATTCCTTAAATTGAAATGAATCCCGTTTTGGCTGTTTGAATGTGAGACGGAAAAAAAATAGATCATGTGAATTGGAGATGATAATAAAAAAAGGATAAAGAACAACTACACAGTAAAATGCAATGAGGGATTATAATATCAAGTTTTCATTTGAGCTGTGCTGACAAATGTGTTTTATTTGGGAACATACTGTATATCACCACTGCCCACACAGAAGACTTAGCCAAACTAAGACGGCTTTATTGAGGATTTTATGGGCATGCTTTTTTTTTTTTTTTTTACACACTCACTTTGTTTAAAGTGACAGTGGACAAAGTCACCGAATCTCAAACAGTTTCTGGCTGGGCTGATTGAGAATCTTGCACAAGCAGAATGTTTTAAGAATATATGTGTTTTTTTTATGCTGATAGTTTGACCCCGGAAAAGATAACTTAAATTTCCATTTTCTCCAATGGGGTACTGGTTTTTTATTTTTTTTTCTACAGATGATCTCCACACTGTCATTCATTTCTCCTAAACTGGCATCCCTACACTCTCTCAATGGAACTTACAAACGTACACACTTTGTATTTTGTGCATTGTCGTACGGTCTTTTGTACATTTGACTGATGTCAGCTTTGGCCGTGTAGTATACTGCATGTGCTGTGGAGTTGTTATGAAGTCCATACTTTAGCACTTTAGCACATTTTCATTGAGGCTGCAACTGCTCCCATATTAACATTGCTGATTATTTCTGTTGCCATTTTCAGGTTTCCTAAAATCTTGGCAGCTCTGAATTCCCTCTATGGGTCTTAAAATGTGCTAACATTGCGGCTGGGATTCAAACATCACTGTGTTTCACATTTTCTTTGTGAGCCATGGAGTCAATTCCAGTTTTTCCAACAAAAGTTCACTAATGGATTCCTGCGGCTTGTCCTTGGACTCAATCTGGCTTTGGCCACACACACACATACACACACACACACACACAATAATAATGGTCCTGCTAATGAATAAGCAGCCCCCGGAGGCCACACACACCTCCTTTCCCAGTGACGTCTGGCTTGGCGCCCAATGACAGAACTCATCAAAAACACAAGGACACACACACACAAACACACACACAAAAGTGATTTTTTTTGTCTTTAAATAGCGCTCTCGGCGAAGTACCTCATATACATAACAATTGTACAAACATCGACTTTTTTCCACAAGAAAAATCATTTGTAACATGGATCAAAGTGGGGAATCAGTTATTTAAAGCCAGCACGGCGTCGCTCCACGGCGATTATGACAGAAGTGTGAAGGCAAAGGGACAGCTCAGTCCGTGTTGGCATGGCGCAAGAAAGCCCGTTTAATTGGAAGGAAGGTGAAGGATCAGTCAATGTGTCCCTCAGTCCGCAGAAAGAAGCTAGCCGGCGGTTACAGCTTTTTAAGATCTTCACACGCCACTAAATTTTATCATACGCAGCAGTCAGCACAAAAAAAGCACAGGCCTGGTGCAGGTTTATTACATCAGGAGACAGTGTGCCTTCAGAGTATGTGAGGTGAATAAAAGGTGATTTAATGCTGAAATAACCACACAGGAAATGTGTAATGTGCTCATACTGTTTTTATCACATTTTCACTTGACTGGAAGGCAAAACAAGCAGTAATAAAATGTATTATTGTTTTCGGATCAAGCCCAAGCAGAAATCTCAATAATTCTGGTAATTTCTTTATTTTTCTTTGCACACAATAGCAGCAGTTTGTTGCATTTGAGGATTGTTTTTCTTAGGCAATCGATTATTTTAAAAAATATAATTTTTAATAGCATGGGATCATTTCAGCATGGTGGATGAGTGGGTAGGATGTTGGCCTCAGTCTGGAGGTTCAGTGTTCGAATCTCCGTTCGGCATCTCTGTTGGAGTTTGCTCGTTCCCCCCCCGTGTGTGCGTGTGTTTTCTCCTGGTACTCCGGTTTCCTCCCACGTTCCAAAAACATCCATGTTGGGTTAATTGGCGACTTTAAATTGTCCATTCGAGTGTGAATGTGAGTGTGAATTTTTGTTTGTCTGCCATGCGATTGGCTGGCGACCAGTCCAGGGTGTACCCCGCCTCCCGCCCAAAGTCAGCTGGGATAGGCTCCAGCATACCCGCGACCCTAATGAGGATAAGTGGCATAAAAAATAGATAGATAGATGGGATAAAGAATTAGTTTTGGCATCCATGTTTCAATGTAGAAAAATAAAAGACGTGATCGCTGGAACAACATACTGATATTGCAGGTTTGAATGATCTCACATCAGGCACAATAATCCCTCAATTCCCCCAGGGAATACATTTATGGCTGCACACACGAGCAGGAGTCATGTTTATGTCTTAAGTGGCTTATTTTCTGTTATGTCTGTCATTCTGTCTATTACGAGTCTGAAGGTGACTACAGCTGTGTCATTCCATGTCTAGAGGTCTCTAATCATGTTAAAAATAATATTTGGAAGGTCGTAAACAGGTTATCTATGCTTTAGTGTGCCACGAGAGACCTTGTACGTAACACAACAATGTGAACACGTTCAAAGACAGAAAGCTTTTTTGCCTTTGCCTGACATTTTTTGTGAAGAATTTGGCTTTTAAAGGCTGTGGTCTCAAACTTTTGGTCAGCTGCTGAACAGCCTATTCAGTTTTATTGCTTGTTTGCAGTAAATTGCTGACTTCAGATGTTTTCCCTCACTCCTATTTCTTTTGGGCTTTGACGCTTGACTCAGAACCTCCTTAGATCCAACAGTACAACATGTAAATTTTTCCTTCTTTTAACTGGTCTTGAAATTGTTCTTAGCCATGTCAGGGTTGTATTGAGCGGCTTAATATGCGCTGTAATAAAAAAGGGTTATGTTGGGCTTCTTCAGAAGGCTGAATGAATCCACAACGCCTCTACTGGCTGCAGCCAATTAGTGCTTTGTTCCTTAATCGCTCCAACACATTAATGTGACAAATATGAGGACCCCACCTAGTCATTCTAGTACTTTCTACTTCTTTTGTCTTACGGCTGTAGGAGATAATCTTGGTCAATGTCTGACACGACTGCCTCCCACCAAGCACCCTGCCTGCACCTGAAGGAAAGAGCTCTGCAAAGCCTCCCCTGTCGCCATGGCCTCTGGCCCAGAGTCAGCGGGTTAATAACAAGCCGCGATCAGCGCCATTTGTCATTTGCTACCTGCCGCTGATGATAGATGTCATAGGGTATCTGCTCCCTTGTCACCTGGCCTACATGACTAATACTGGCCCCAAACCACTTTATCTCAAGCACCAGTAGGAAAGTCATAGATTAGCTGGTGGTCCTGCCTTTGCCTTTGCTGCTTTTTCATTATGTTGTTGTGTATGGCACGGGAACATTTCCCATTCGGCACGTGGCGAAGCGTCAATATGTGGGTCAAAGGTCAGGGTCACAGCAGGGCCAAATGCTGTGTTAACCGCAGATTGTTTGTATCCAGTCATCTCCAAACTATGTAGACATAGAATGCTGCTCGGATGATCAGTTTTGTGATATCTAGGGCTGGGTATCGTTAGATTTTTTTTGATACCAGTACTTTAACAATACCTCGTTTTTGGTACTTTTTTCGATACCTTTCCCCATTTTATTTCCCCATATTTAGCGATTGACTGGCGACCAGTCCAGGGTGTACCCCGGCTCCCGCCTGAAGTCCGCTGGGATAGGCTCCAGCATACCCGGGACTCTAATGAGCCTAAGCGGTATAGAAAAGGGCTGGATGGATAGCGCATTTGACTTCTTCAAGGGCATACCTGTGATTATCTTGCACACGTTTCACTAATCCTTTCTGAAGCTGACAGTGTCAGTGTATAAGAACAGTCTTATAATATCTTCCCCTTTCATATTCACAATCATTTAACAGTTCAGTTTTATATCATTTTTATACATACAATATCCTCAATATAAGTTACAGATGAATGCACATTTTTAACCTTTTGATTTTTCCAGTCTTTCAGATTTCCCAACATACATCGCTAACATTTGACTGAAAGTTTACAATTTATGAAGCTTCTAACTGTTCATACTTCTTCATTATTGCAGCTTTTATGAATTTCTTGAACAACAGGATCGTCTTAGAATCTTTTATTTCCTCCTGAAGCTTGTCCCATCGATGAATTCCTTTTACTGTGACAGTTCTTGCATAGTTTTTGCTGAATAGAATAACGTTGTGTCATCGGCAAACAAAACACTCTGAAGCACATCTGAGGCTTTTGGAAAGTCGTTCATGTATAATATGAATAAAATTGGTCCAAGTATTGAGCCCTGTGGCACTCCACAACTGATGTTGCAAAGGTCTGACTTGGTGTTGTGTATCTGAACATTTTATGTTCCCTAAATAGTTTTTAATCTATTTTTTAGCCAATCCTCTTATTCCATATTTTTCAAGTTTCCAGAGTAATCTTGAGTGATTTATTACATCAAAAGCTTTTTGTAAGTCAATGAAAATGCTTACAAGAATGTTTTTACTGTCAATTTGTCTTGCTATATTTTCAGTCAGTTCCATTATAGCCATTGCTGTTGAATGGTTTGCCCTAAAACCATACTGACAGTTATTTAAAATATTTTCTTCTTGTCACTTTTGTCTCGAGGCAAATTAACCACTGTGCTTGTGCTATCCTCTTCATCATGCAGTAATCCAGCCTTTCATGGGTTTTGAAACACTTCTATGTTTGTTTACCTGGGCGACATTACCCCGATTGGCGTCACTTCCAGAAATGAGGCTGAATGAGTAGCACCCTGAATGAAAGGTTTTGATGAGATTTATTTAAACTTCTATATACTTTGTCAGTACACTCAAGCGGCGAAAAGCCACAAAAATAGCCACCTCAAAATTCACAAATGCAATTTGTATTGTGTCATACGTCAAATTATATCCAGATGGCACTTTTCAATTATTTTGTAAGTATGCAAACTTTTTCAACTTAAAAATCAGTACAAAACAAACTACTAACAATGGCAACCTTTAATTTGCAACACGCTTGCATTTTCCACTGATGTAAGCATTTTGTCATCATGCCCTTACTGTACAGTATATGATGACACAGACACAAGTGGCATGGCAGGGTTCTTGGGCAAAGTATCCAGATATGTGCTTTTGTTTCCCACTTTTTTCTCTCTCCTCTGCTTTTAAACGGTTCCAGCTCCTTCGTTTGATGGTAACTTCCCAACGGCGGATGCAGTTTTGAACCTAAGGCCTTTCTATTGGCTTAAATTGCAGAATGATTAATGCAGATAAGAAAACTACATCGGATGGAGTAAATGCTTTTTTCTGCAACTGCACCATTCAGTGATTGTGATAAGGCTACTGTGGTCCCATTAGTGGATATTTTTCCTCCCTCGTCTGGAAAGAAAGTAAGGAAATGCGATTAACAGAAACGCCATGAAGGCTTTTGATTTGTGCCACTTAGTCAAACAAATCTCCGGCTGATACCAACAAGATTAAAGCATCTTCATCGTAAAGATTTTGTTTCATGGCAGCAAAAGAAAAGCAACACCTATCAGTAATTCTTTCTGAGCCGACATAATGACAACCGGACTTCTTATTCAGAAGTGACGTTCCGAGATAGAACATCACATAATCACCCGATGCTTCTCTTTTTGTCCTCTCGTCACGCAGAGATGTCTGGAAAGGAGGAGGACATCTCTCAGGTGCACTGGAAGCAGCAGTGGTTGGAAAACGGGACGCTGTACTTCCATGTGTCCCTGACCGAATCGGAGCCGGTGGCCCAAACGACACAAGCCTCGGCACGGGAGCCTGCACACGTGCTGCACGAACACATGCACCTGCTGCACATCTCTGTTATGGTAAGTTGGAAACTGCAGCTCACAAAGTTTTTCTAAATAATAATCGCCCCAAAAACAATTGCGGTATTCCAACGTCTTCAATGGAGAGTCCCATAGAGGCAGCTGGAAGAAAAAAGGGGGTGTACGGCCTCGCAGCCCGTAGGTGTCCTCTGGCTGCTGGAGTGAACATCATTATGTCTGCCACCGTCAGTTCAGGGCCAGACTTCGGTGTGAAAACTCTATTCTTTAAGGCAGTCGACTGTCACTCCTCCGCTCTGTCAAGCAATTCTTCTTGTCCATATTCTCTTTTTCTCGTCCCTTCTTTTCTTCTCCAAAATATCTCCATGCAACAGGTAGAAGCCAGAACACAGTACCGACTAAAGATTTGGGCTGAATTTGGGAAATTTTGAACTGAATGTGGTTCTCTGGTTACGTACGAGTTTTATTTCTTGATGTAATGTGATATAAAGAACAACTGCACTCTTTGGGGAATTTTGCCCCTCATCCACAATATTTACGTGAGACATGAACACCCATGGCTCACAAAAAAAAAGAGACAGCTCATTACTGCATGTACTGCATCTCATTGGGCCTGTAAAACGCTCTAAAAAAGTCTCCAGAAATACTGTAGTGCATGTTATCATGACAGCACCTGTTGCTACATAGTGACAGCAGATTTATAAAGCTTAAAACCTTGACGGAGGTTTTTTAAGGTGCTTTAATAGCAATCTCTGTAGACGGCATAGGTGGATGCCATTACGTGCAGTTTGTCGTTAGAAAAGAGAGACATATGTGTTGATGCCTCACATAAGGATGATGGGAAGTGTTCTTCTTTAAGTCGAGTTTTAGTGTAAGTTGGATCTTATACCTAAATTATACTTAATAGATCTCTCACAGAACACGTGGCGGACATAGCATACAGTGATAAAACAGTAAATACAGGAATTCAATGAAATAAAATCCAAAGCACTTTTCCATCCTTTAACATATTCAAGGATAGCACCGTAACAGTTGTAGTGTTATAATCATATAGCATTTTTTGGACAAAGTATTTTTTCATATCCAACATTTTCAGCCACCCCTGTCACGGTTGCATCACTCCAGGTTACTGGTGTGTGTGAAAGAAGCGCACTGTGAGTCACTGTGGGAGAAGTGGTTTAATGCCATGTCTCCGTATTAACATAAAACATGTATCTGGCGCAAACCACACAGAGTAATACTGTTTTTTTGTCAGTTGTCAAGAACATTTATTTTTGCCAAACCCGTTTGACATCTGCGGTGTCTGAAGGTGAGCACACCCCTAACATTTCAGCGGCCATTTTCTCATATTTTCTCAATAGACAATACTATTGAAATCAAACTTAGATATACTTTAGTCGGCCGCACGCTGGATGAGTGGGTAGCATGTTGGCCTCACAGTCAGGAGATCGGGGTTTGAATCTCCGTTGCGCATCTCTGTGTGGAGTTGGCGTGTTCTCCCTGTGCGTGCGTGGGTTTTCTCCGGTTTCCTCCCACAATCCAAAAACATGCATGTTAGGTTAATTGGCGACTCTAAATTGTCCATGTGAGTGTGAATGTTTGTTTGTCTGCCCTGCGATTGACTGGCGACCAGTCCAGGGTGTACCCCGCCCCTTGTCCGAGGTCAGCTGGGATAGGCTTCAGCATACCCGCGACCCTGATGAGGATAAGCGGCATAGATATAGGATGGATGGATACTTTAGAGTTGTCACTGTACAGCTTGTATTATATTATTGTTCTTGTTTGTAAAAAAAAAAAAAAAAAGTTAGATTTGTTGGGGAGACATTTGGTGCCTTGTAGAAATCTCTAGACCCCAAATATGTCAACTTGTCTATAAAATAGGTCGACGACACCCCTCTTGTCAGCTTTATACTAGTGAATTACGCAATATACCATTTAAGACCATTTAAGACATAGTGTAAAAAACACTCGTGTGTTTGAATAAATGATATGTACGGAAAATGCGCCTCCAAGGTCAACTCCCGCCACCTGGATGAGGAAGAAAACACAACACCACCATGTAGACATGTCCATGGTTCACCGTGATGAAGTTAGTGTCACAATGGATGCTTGAAATTCGGCTGCATAGCTTCAGAGGTAGTTGCCCCTCACTGTGCCCTGACTGCTGTGCCATGATACCGGGAGCTCACAGGAGAAATGACGCGCTAATCTCTGGTTGTTACTAGGGACTGCCAATAAATGATTGCATTGAAGAGACTTTGTAAAACAAACAAAAAAAGTCAAATATTCCAAATCACACCACAAATTGATCTATAACCAAGTCAAATCAATTAGTAATGTATTGTCATGGTTGCTGAATAATTTAAGGAACTCGGCTGCAAGCCCCTCTCCCAGGTCTAACTCCAGTTATCTTTTAACCACTGGTGTCGTAATTTGTACATGCTATGGATGTGCTGAGCCCCATGCAGTGCTATGTACGGTAATTCACAGCTTAGCTTTGCTACACTGTGTCACGATCCGGGTGTTGTCCCCGTGACAGTTTTGGGTTTTGTTCGAGTGGGTTTTTCCTGTGTTGTTATTTTCCTAGTTTCATGTTTTTCTCTGTTAATTACACGCACCTGCTCCTCGTTTGTTCGCCCCGCTATTTATGTTCAGGTGTGTGCGCCAGTCTTTTGTCGGGTCATTGTCATTCGTGCTTTGCTTTCCCGTGGACCTGGTTTGGTTCCTGCCACTGCCTCGCAGCTTTATTATTAAAAGACTCTTTTTTCCTCACTTACCTGCCTGACGTTCTGCTCGCTTCATCCCCGGGGTCGTTTCGCCGTGCCGCCACGAGCAAAACGTGACACACTGCAAGTCTTTTGGTCTGTTCATGCAAGCAGTGACTTCTAAAATTTGACTCATTTCACACACTGGAAGTGCAAAAGGAAGCAAAAGTAATGTAATTAGTCGCATTATTAACATCCAAGAGAAGCTTCTGGAAGAAAGTCACACACACAGTTTGATCAGGACATAGAAGAAAAAGTGTAGAAAGCAACTGCAATGATTAGACAAACAGGTGAGCTATGATTGCTGTGTATCTCGCAAACATTTCAATTTTAGGTTCAGAGATAAGGGTGCGTCATCCAGGCATGTTTTGGAGTAGCACTGTGCAGAAATATCAGTATAGTCCCATCAGTACTACCGCGATATTTAATGGATTCTCACACCATTTTACGTGACATCCCTTGGGAAGCTCCTCGGAAGAATGGCAGGAGATCGGAGGAACAGGAAAAGAAAGAAAAAGAAATTGAAATAGAAAGATGCGCCAGCATATTGTGGACTCCCTTTGGCTTTTACAGTATAGCGTGGATGCGATAACGCTGATTTTGCAGGATGTAAGATGCGTCTCACGAAAATCTGACACACAAGCTGCACGTCAGGCATGCACGGCCACCTCGTTCGTCACCACGCTCAAGTAGAAAACTCTGCCTGGTAAAAGAAATGTTGATTTTTCTAGCTCTTTAAAAAAAAAAATATATGTATATATATATATATATTGTCATACAAGTGAAAAAAGTAGTTTTCTGTAAAAAATGAAACACAGTAAAGCAGTCTACCTAAACTCGTGACAATGCCTTCAGTGCTCTTGCCGTGAAAAACACAGCGGGAAACAGATAAAGTATAATCCCCTGAGGTGTATTAACATTACACGTGACTGTGCTTTGAAGTTAAGTCCAAAAGACTTGCGGTACAAAATGGTAGCTGTCAATGACAGTGAGGACTACCACGACACATCCCTCACAGCTACAAATTACAGTGGTTGTTAAAAAAAAAAAGTTTTAATAACATATTGACCTGAATATAAGATGGTTATGATATCGTCTTCCAAGAGTTTTTGTCCTAAAGTATAGGACAAGTATAAACTAAAAAATACATGAAACCATGAAACTTTTTTTTTTCCATTAAAAGCACGTCTTTAAAGTTGTACAAAACTTCACAGCATTTTATGTGTAATGCATTAAAGCACAAAACTTGAGGGGAATACGACGCCAGGCCGGAAAAAAAAAGTTGGACAAAAATAATAATCATCCCCTATTTGCCCAAATACAAGTTGCTTTTTTTCCATAGACAAAAAGTCTAAAAACGGCCTCTGAAGATCACTTGCAGCTATAAATTAGAGCCCTAGTTCAGCAGAAGTTAAAGGAAAAAAGTATGACAAAGACGATTTATCTCACATTTGGGGTCTAGAGATGTCTAGATGGAAATTAAATGGGTGGCACTAAACAACTTTTCCCCAAACAAGTCAGAGATTTTCTTCCAAGCACTCCCGCAGATATAAAACGACAAAATGTGATTTTCACAATAAAAATTCACAGAGTTCATAGGGAGGACAGGCTGTATGAGATACAGTAATGGCTGACAGCTCCAAGTCCCATATATGCTACATTGCGAAACATAATCATCCATTCCCTGAGATCAAAACGCACTTTGGGAATTAGGCATGTTCCATTGACTACCTGGAGATTCTGCAAATTGGACGATCTTTGTTTCGTGAAGTTTTTAAATCATACTGGCTCATTTGCTCCAACTGGCCAAATGCCTGAGGTCATGTTTTATTCTTGAGGAACTATTTTCATCCAAGTGCACCCCCATACACGGCCCAAATGGTCCTCTTATAATTAAACAGTCACGGGTGATGTATGGCCCTCGGGGAGGCGGGTCATCGGGAGAGAAGAAGAAAAGACAAAGTGCGCAATAGGAGCTGCTGAAGAGATGAACGCTCCCTGCGTGTGCAGCGCTACTCTTTTAATTGCTCTCAGCTTTAATTGTTTCTGTCACCTTTGTACATTAGCAATTTATTGCGCCATATGTATGATTAAAAGTTGGCCCTGTGGCTTCTGACATTAAAGCCAGAAATATTAGATAAGTGACTGGGACGTGTTGTTCATGTGATCTTCTTTGGAGGGAAGGTTTAACATAGAGGCAGATGTCGCACGCGGCTTTAAGTGCTTGAAGTCATCGACTGTGTGCTAATGAACAGCTTTCAGTTCAAGAAATAGTGAATTAAAAAACAAACGTTTCTGTGCATCTCATTTAACATTGACATCCTCATCGAGCTCTATCGTACAGGTGCTGCTCAATAAATTAGAATTTGACCAAAAAGTTGATTTATATCCTTGATTTCATTCAAAAGGTTAAACTTGTATATTATATACAATCATTACACACAGACTAATGTGTTTGAAATGTTTATTTATTTTAATTTGGTTGATTGTAACTGGAAACCATTGAAACCATTTTCTGAATTAATGCAGTAGTACGGCGTGGCATGGATAGGGCCCTTTGAAAATATTATTCTTTCACAAATTCCATTTCATTTTATTTATTTACAAATTCCGTTTTTTTCCAATTCTGATTTTTTTAAATATTTTACACTTATTTTTACCAGCAAAGTATGTTCTTTTTAGGTTAGTGAATAAAATACCCATTAATTAAATGCAAAAATCCTTGCATTTATTGATGCAGTACATCAATGGACAGTATTGTTTGGTAATTGACAAATGGATGTATTTTTTTAAATGGGATGTCAGCCTCTGCACACATTGCTACACAATCTTCAACAAACTGTAATGGCCGTGCTTGAGATTAAGGAAGCTGTAGTCACTGAAGCAATTCCAACTGCATATGTAAGATATTTTTCATGACAAGCTAATATTTTTTATACACTTGTAATAACAAAGGCATCGTGTGTAACGGTGATTCGTGTCGTCTTGTGCATCTCAGGTTTTAGCAAGTGTTAAAATAAATGTATAACTGTCAAACTTAATAACATTGTCAAACATAAAAACAACAAAAAGCTCTACTGTTGACAAATGACAACTCCTCTGACTTCTGCTGTACGTTCTGCTAGGATGCTTCTTTGGGAATAATGTTGCAAAAAATGATTTGATGATCGACCAGAACTGAAACCTTGCTGCAGTGGCTCAAACTTGATGTCAGGCTACTGTTCAGGAGAGGACCCTGGGATGCAGAGAAGGAGTTTTGGTGGAGACTTTACAAATCTTCTGTTTTTGTTTCCATGAAAACATACATACTTGCAGAAGCAGGAAAACAAAAAAACGATCATAGGGCAGAAAAGTACATAGGTAGACCAAGGGGGTCACAGGACTGAACACTAACTACAGTCATGGTGTGGACACAACGGTAACAGCACAGCATGTAAAGATAGGTAAACACGCTGCTGCGATGGGGAATCTTGAACAACAAGTGCTGTCGGGCATGCTAGAAATGCTTGAATACCGGGGGTATTCCCAGCGGTGCCACAATATATTTTTTATATTTATGTTTTATATTTTTTGTGCAATACAGCTATCCCCAGGTAAGCTGAGTCTCAGGCCCTTGTTGTAGATGCAAAAAAGAACTTGGTCTAGGCTGGGGTGCAAGGTGCAGGGAAATGTCTACTCTGACAAAAACAAAAATTACACAGAGTGCGGGCCAAAGCTTTAGCAGTTCTTTAAATGGAAGTGAGGAGAAGCACAAGCTACTTGGATTTCAGCAAAGCATCAATCCGACATCTCCCTGCAACAGCGGGGGTGCTGATGGAGAATGGACCACAGCTGCGTATCGCAACCCCGCCCAGTCAGGGAGCGCCAGAATCTAAGGATCAAAACAAAGAGACAATGAGGACAGGGGAAAAAACAAACAAAACAAAACCCCTACTGAACAGTTGCACAGCGAAGGGTAACATTTGTGCAAATTGAAGGTTTTTTTCTTTGAACATTTAGGGCAAGCCAAATTAGGGCTGCAACTAACAATGTTTTAGTCAATTCATCTGAAGCTTGCTGTTGTGATAAATAGAGTAATCTGTTATGCACTAGACCAGGGGTGTCCAAAGTGCAGCCCAGTGGGCATTTATGGCCACCGGCACGTTCTAAAAATACAATTAAAAAAAACAACAAACAGCAGTAGATTTATGATAAAGTTTAAATATTAGGATAATAAAGTCATTATGAGCGAAAATCATTGTGTGAAAAAAGTTGTAACATTATGAGGAAGAACAATTATCAAACCTAAATAATGAATACATTACATAGAAAAATCAAAATTAATGAAAATTACAGTTAGAAAGAAATGCTAGAAAAAAATAACATTTACTTTCTAAAGGCATGTGATGAGAAACAAAACGGAGCAAAAACTAAAGTTGCAATTTTTTGGAAACATTTTTAAAAATACAAAGTGTTAAAAAGTTGTATTTACATTTTTAAATTAAAAAATGATTAATCCAATGCTGAGATAGTTGTTGATTAATTGGATAATTACTTGTTGCACCTCTGATCAAAATTGCCATTTGAATTCACACCATTTCCAAAAAGTACCATCCTACCCAAACAAAAGCTCTGAATACAAGAACATCTTTTTTTAATTAGGAATAAAGATAAACAGATTTTAGACCTCACTTTATATAACTGTTGAATAATCATTTTTTCTTAAAATTAACATCCTCCTCTATTGTTTAATAGTAGCTTAACTATGCTCAAATTTACACTCAATTATTGTAGGATATGTGAGAATGCAGACATACCGCTGAGATTTTGTGGAATAAAAGAGCCGTGATAAGAAGTATTTTCTGTTCTTTTATTTGGATTTTCTTTGCTGATATGTACAGTATATTTACATTTTTTATGGTAGGGGAAATGCTCAGGTTTAGGGCCTTTTTAGTATGCTTATGGTCAATACTCACATTGCTATGCAAGCATTATCTAGAAGGAAAACAGTGGAAGCCCCTTACGTGGATGCCCTTGAGTTTGCACAATTCAGATTTCAACCACAATTTGAGAAAAATAAGTCACACAAAACCTCACTGTTTGAAATGTGGACACAATTTCACTAAGAAAATATTTAAAGGTTTGGACCCAAAGCTGATTATTTCTGTAAACTTATGTTGAGAAATTATCACAAAATTAACATAAATTGTAGGTTAGGTAGGATCCTGAAAGTGAACGTATTCCTCTTTAGAAGTGTTATTGCACATTGTTCACCATTGTGGTAATTGGTATGCATGGAAATTATTGCACCTTTTATTTTTTTATTGTCATAATTTGCATATGATGTCAAATGCCGTGTTAATGGCATGTCTGGCTTATTATTGATGCTGCCTAAGTAGCATTACATGCGTTCCGGTTAAAGTTTTGCTGCTCTCGTAAAGCTCTCTGACTGCACCACTATTGTTTTTGTCATCAATCTTACTGGTGGTGTTGAATTGCTGGTGGGTTCAATCAACCGATTGCAAGTGAATGTTTTTTTTTTGTTGCTTGAGTTATGGCCAAAAGTCAGCACACACAATGTCCAATGTACAGTAAAAAAACCCTTCAAATGAGTGAAAGACTTCTGCTATGAATTATTGGCATCATTTATTTCTTTTATTTTTATCTATGTGCATTTAAAGCGACATCAGTAAAATGCACCTGCGTTCGTAGTCCATAACATACTCCTGCCCATCTTATGCTGCAACACCTCATGTTGCAGCATGATAATGCACAGCCCTGTTTTGCAAATATCTGCACCGAATTCCCGGAAGCTAAAAATCGCAGGCGAGTTCTTGCATGGCGAGAATACTCACCCTCCAAGCAAGCCTCCAAGTTTAACTGCACAATTTGGAGTGGCCTTTTATTGTGGCCAAACTAAGGCGCACCTGTGCAATAAAAAATGCTGTCTAATCAGCTCATGAAAAATGGGGGTACAGTGTTGCATTTATGTTTTTGTTGATTGCAGTTGTCTTGCAGTCATGTTCAAGAGCCGTCTATGGCTGGGTGCAGATGTTTTCTTTGATAACTACCTAAACTGCTCCTAATGCTTGCTACATCATACTACATTACATTTTTAGATAAGATTCCATTCTATTTGGTAAGAAAGTCCTATAGTCCACCACGAGCTTTTCATGCAAAGCAGCAGTTAATTTTTCCTCCTTTGCTGCTTTGACATTAGAGTGGCCTTCTCATCCGTTGGGACACTAAATGTGCCTCGTTGCAGGAATGGGGGGTTCACGATGTGCCTTCTCCTTGGATTCTTTCCTGGAAATGATGGGGCTATTTAGGAAGGACTGTTTGTCCTCTCTCATTCTCAGACTGGCTCACATTGCAAGCATTGCAGTAATGGTGCAGCTTGCATGTGGACATAATGCAAAATGTATTTATTTATTTGCACAGTTTGAGAAATGTGCTTTCTATGCTGTTCTTTCTTATATATACTTTTACACCGAGATTTTTTTTTTAATTGCATCAAGTGCTTTGAATGAAATCCAATAGCTTTGAAATTACAACATAATAGATAGCAGACTAGCAGCATGTTGGCCATTTTTATGGAGGGTGTTTTGGATGAAATTGGCTTTGATTTTGATGGCTTTGCTATTAGGATTCAGGCAGATGAACATCCTTGACATGTCAAACACAGAAATAATTTTTAGTCTGACCTTTTGAACAGACTGGTAAGTAGACGTTTCCGCTGTACCAAATTTTTTGTGGACAGCATTCTACTACACCACCACTAGAAAAAGCTCTGGGTCTTGTGCACGAGTGAGGGAAGGATGGAACGGTCATTCCAACATCTGTAGTGATAAGACTGCTTTGTGGCAAAGAGGGACCTGAGCCAAAGGCAAAGGTCTCAATTTACCGGTCGATCTACGTTCCTACCCTCACCTATGCTCATGAGCTTTGGGTAGTGACTGAAAGGACAAAATTGCGGGTACAAGTGGCCTAAACTAATTGGGTGTGCAGTTTCCGTGGCACACGGAGAGCATGATGTGGAGATCCACACATCGAGAGTGCAAACGAACCGCACGTGTGCGGACTGAGGTGGTGCTCACCCTGTTTTACACAGCAAGGTCTAAACCTCGAATGTTTCTTAACCATCAGAGGGTTAAGAGGGGGATCAAAGAGGAGGTTGTGTTTAATGTGTTTATATTTTATTGTCAGTCATTTGCTACTCTTTATTTGTAAAAACAAACCCTGAGATAAGTATGTTATTTTAGTTGGTGAAATGACGACCGATTTGAAATGAACAAACCAAGAATCAAGTTCATTTGTACTTTTAAATGTAATTAACTCAATTTTCCTCGCTTTGTATGTCTCCCCTATGAGTTTATGCTTTTTTTCCTACAACACTACATGCAAATGAGATGCAAATTAGACAGTGACAACATCTAGTGACTTCTAGCTCCTTTTCTTACTGCAAAGTTGGAACAGTGTGCAAGACCTCAGCCTATACTTTACTAGACCTCAGTTCAGTGAGTATCAAAAGTGCCACTCTCCATGTTAAGCATTTTTTGGCTTTTTTTTTGTTACCGTGTGTGTTAATAATTCCAAATCATTTCAATTGTATTTGTACAGCGTCAGATCACAACAAACGTCATGTCAAGGCACTTGACACAAGAAGTAGGTCTATCACGTTCCTCATAACAGAAAAGTGAAGCCACTGTGGGGAGGCCGATTGCCTGAACTGGTTGGGTTAAGAACATTAGAGTGGGATAGATGGTAAAGCAAGTGAACAAACAGGAGTCTTTACCTTAGTCCAAGGAATAACTACAGTATATGCTTTAGCAAAAGTTTACTTATAGAGAGAGAGTAAACAGAAAGTGTCGGCCCCTCACCCCCCTGAAGGCTCTTACCTGGCATTCTAATTCTGGGAGAGAACAGCGTTCTACCGGGCTCTAGAAACTCTCTGCCTATATGTGAAAAGGACAATGTCAAACTCAATTCTAAATTTTACAGGTGCCAGTGCAGTGAGGCTACTACAGGTGAAATATGATCTATTCTTGTGGTTCTGGTTAACACTGTTGAGACAGGGTTTGGACATACTGAAGGGTCTTTACAAATTCATAGAGCATCCTATTAATAAGGAGTTCATATCTATCTAGGAGGTCACAAAAGCAGCAAAAATTATTTTTGGCATCTGTTAGTGACAGGAAATGTTTTATTTTTAAAAAAAAATGCTGTTATTGACGCTTGTTGTATTGGAAAACTGATGCCAAGGTTCCTGACTTCTCTTTAAGGTGCTGGGAACTAAGGATTATGGGTTCAGTTAAAGTTTTATAATGTCATGTCTTTAAAACTCACTTGGATTTTGGATAGCTGACAAGTTGAATTTATAAATAGAGTTGTGTGTGCTTAACAGTGGAAGTTAATGGATTGTATTTTAATGAAACTGCATAAGGGGGAAAGAACTGGTCTCAGCACAGAACCCTGTGGGATACCATGACATGCCATCCTTATTGCCAGTGGATACACACAGGATGCGAGCCGACAAATAGGACAAGACAAGAAAGAAGTGAGAAGAGTAATGACATTTGTTTGACTGTTCAGAATAGAGATGCTTTTAAACGATATGCCGATATTGTCCAGCACTTCAGTACAGATATCAACCGATACTGGAAGCAGCTCATCCTTCAAACTAAGGGCAAGGCACAAAATCAGACAAATACTGCATTATGCGATACAAGTTATAAAATAAGCGCTATATGTATTTGAAACATTTTGTCTCATCAAAAGTCATTAAAAAATAGATACCGATATGCACCCATATGCCGTTTGGTATAACAATACTGGTCTAAAATATCAGTTCATGTCCCAAGTAAAGAATGTTAAAACGGTTATACCGGGGTGACAGTTTGACCCTGGCACCACCTTTTTCAAATTAATCAATAAATTCATCTTGTGGGCCGCACGGTGGCTGAGTGGTTAGCACATTGGCCACACAGTCAGGAGATCTTGAAAAACCTGGGTTCAAATCTCCGTTGGGCATCTCTGTGTGGAGTTTGCATGTTCTCCCCGTGCGTGTGTGGGTTTTCCCCGGGTACTCCGGTTTCCTCCCACATTCCAAAAACATGCATGTTAGGTTAATTGGCGACTAAAATTGTCCAAAGGTATGAATGTGAGTGTGAGTGGTTGTTTGTCTATATGTGCCCTGCGATTGACTGGCGACCAGTCCAGGGTGTACCCCGCCTCTCGCCCAAAGCCAGCTGGGATAGGCTCCAGCATCCCCGTGACCCTAATGAGGATAAGCGGTACAGAAAATGAATGAATGAATGAATTCATCTTGTTTTCTACAGGGACATTTTGTTCCAAAGTAGGTATTTTATTTGTAATACCGAAAGTGACACTGGGATTTTTAAGCCCTTTTCTCTACTGTATGTGTTTGTATTGTTGCTCATATCCTGCCGTGGAATGAAGAATTAGGGCTTGTTGGGAATATTCAACCATATGCCAATGCAACAGCTGCATCTTTTCACAGACAAATGCAGGTATTTCCTCTCCCACTGAGCAGCAATAGAAGGACAATAGTACACTTGGGGGCAGGCATGACAGCCTAATTTCCTTTGTTAGGCCTGAAGGAGGACGCTTGCCTTGGCATGGACTATGATGCACTTATTGACTATGTTTTCTTTCATTTTGCTTTTAGCTGTCAAGGTGTAGAGTGGTGGGGGAAGGGTGGTAAATGCATCCTGAAGATGCTTCCTGGCATGCATCCCGCATTTTCTCATTGGCAGCTGTTCTCTTGCTCTGAGTTAAGAAGGCACTAATCACATGGTTTGGTGCTCTGGTCCGACTTCAAGGTCTGTGCACATGCCACAGTAGCGGTGGCTCACATTCAGAATGCCTTATGGTTAGGACAGAGAGAGGGGTAGCTTTTGGACATGCGTCTCTCTTTCTGTGAGTATGTGTTGGACAGGCAAGTGCCAACTTGGCAGAACGAAGATATGCAGGTGCAGGCTGATTTGTCTTCACAATGGGAGAAGGAAAGGACACAGTGTCAAGTAGAGACTCCTTGTCTTCCTGTGACTACATGTATGGTTGAATTAGACTGGTTTCACACCAACACCCCCAAACAATGATTGGACAAACTAACGCATTGGGGAACCGTACCCAAAGTGTGCCTGGTAGCACTCATGCCCCCAGACTCCAGACCACGATGCTACCTACGTCACTCTAGACCAGGGTTGGGCACACTTTTTGACTTGTGCCCCACATTGGGCATAACAAAATTGACGGAGGGGCTGTCTATATACTGTATAGGTTCTCATCAAACAGACATACTTGCTCACGGTGCAACAAAACGAAAACACATCCACCACGAGTTAACACATCACATAAATCCTTGGTTCACAGGGATACTCCAATTGGAATGGGGCTACGTGAATTAAAATGAAAAATAATTTGCCCCTAGCACTCACAATTAGCGGTGCACCTGAACGCCTCACGGCGCGAGGAGACACACAAGCAGAAAGGAGACAGAGCGTGGAGTGTGCATCACTGGAACAAATAAGTAATTTTGATGATTTTTTTTGTGCATTGAGAGTGTTTTTTTTAATAATGGTGTTACCATTTCCTTCATGGTGCATCTGTGAAATTGGCAGGGTGCAGCGGTCAAAGCACTGGGGGGATTCCCCCAAAAATGAGTCTTTATCGTTGGTTGTATTTTTGTACTTTAGATACTGCTTTATCATGATTGTTTCATTTTCCCCTTCAATTTGGTATTAAATTAAAAGTGGCCTTCCCCTTTTCTGGCCTATAAATGTTGTTACATGTTGTATTTGCATGTTAAACAATGCCAGTGCGTCAGATAAGGAGGTTTGTGCATTCGAAAGTGAACCCTGAAAGCAGTTTTGGATGGCTCACAATCACTTTTGGACATCACGCAACCCGGACTTCCTTGCATGGGCAACATTTAGCAATGGCTCCCAGGAAATCATTGTTCGGGTGTCAAGGCAAACTCATTTTGTTACGCAACATGAAGCTGGATTATCCGGCAAACTGTTGCTGAAGTCTGATATCCATGCATTAGTGCTCATGTGAAACATATCAAAATGTGACCATGCGAAATACACGTTTTTCAACCGGAATTGCTATAAATTATGATCAATATTTCAAGTTATTTAAGGTAAAAAGTTTTTTATGTGTGCTGAGTAGTGGGTACCTGGCTTTACAACTGTAAGAAGTTTGGGAACCACTGACATAAACCAGCTACTTGAAAAACAACAGCTAAGCGTAAAACGTAACACATAACTTAAATCTGTCGTCTCCAAATGCCCGCAAGGCATGTTGGGTACTCCAGCGGCAACTTCATTGTGAAATTTGAACAACAACATCGGGCATCAAGAGTATGTTAACTCCTCTTTGTTTACTTCTCGCACGAGCGTCTCAACAAGTTTGGCAGTCAAGAAAAAAATGAGACACACGCGGCAAAATGTTGGGAGAGAGAGTACCATAAGCTACCCAACATGCCTTGCGGCGGGAATATATGGGTGTTTTTTTGCCATGCGTACTGTGCGTAGATATTTATTTGTATATAGGTAGGTAGTAGGTAGGTTACTTGTGCGTTGTGTGTGTTGATGTGTTGTTTGGATCGCTTTTTTGTACAAGATACAAAATGACTATTTTGGCGACTCCGCTACAGTAGCACCGCGAGTCATGTTGTGTGCGTGTAGAAAATGCCTGTTCAATGTTAAAACAAGATGGGAGCAAGAATAGACTTGCCTCTTGTTCTTATTTCACACATAATTTGGGCTGTAACACTTTGCATTAACACCGGGTAAAACACACGCTCTAAAACACTCGTACAACCCAAGTCAACCTGCACTAGCATGCTCTGCTAAACTAAACTAACCCTGCTGGCTTCCAGCTTAGGAGGAGTTTTGGATTTTTTCCAACAACTTTTGCCCTTGTTTCAGGTATCTGTATGGACATCCGCCAAGATTGAGTGGTCTGCCGGGGAAATACTTGCCCACACAAATGTTCCTTCCCCTCACAATGACAGCATTTGATTCACAAAATGTACATTTCCACAAGGTTCCGCATATAACAGTAGGTCACATTTTTCTATTAACACGGAACTCATAAAACCCTACTGAAGGCATTGCTTTTCTGTGCAGCTATTAGTAATTTATGGTTCTATGGTCATCATCACATTCTTTCCTCGTGGCTGTCGTTGGTGACACTAACTGAGCAAAGGAAGTTTCTCTTAAACATACAGTATACTGGTTCAAATGGCGGGTTTTTGTCTTTTTTTCCTTTAAAGCAGTGTTTTGTTCAAACACTTTGCAGATATTTTATTAACAAATTGACAAAATAAAAAAAAATGGAACCCGCTTTGAAGACATTAATGTAGCTACAGGGTTTTAGAAATGTTGGCCACTGTGACAAATGCTGTTACATCCATTTCATACCTGACCCAGTTTCAGTTAGCGCAAATATAAGACCGATTCATTACCACACAACTGCCATGCTTTAGAGTACTTGGCCAAATCATTCGTTGTTGCTGTGGTACCCGTTACTGATCTTTGTTGTGTGTTTGGAGGCGTTGTCAATATAATTACCGAGTGGAGTAAAAAGCTGATGAGCGCAATTTCATAATTGGTTGTGCTAATGCAGCATGAGTGTTTATTTTATTTTATTGCCTCCTTGCCTTGAATTTATCCATTTAGAAACACCATGATGCACTGTGCAGTAGATTGTCTCTTAATTTCAGGAGTGTGTGCATGCGTAAGCCTTCTTAATTGCTGCAATAGGAGAAAATGAAAGGAATTATTGCAATGAGCAATATGCTCTCTTTAGGACAAGGAAATATACATAAACATTATAATAACATTCTATGTTAATTCATTTTGGCATATGTGTTTATTAGGTATCATTTTGCTGGCTGGGGTAATGAGGAAACAGCCCATTGCTAGTAAATGAAGATACTGCTTAGTGTCAATTCGTCATTGAAGCTGCATTGATTGTTTCAGATTGAGACCAACCTCTTCCATGAAGCCACCAAGCTCATTACCAAACTTCCATTCCCTGCTGCATCTCATTATTGATTCATTTCAGTTGTTGGTCTTTCTTTTTTAACATACTCCTGATTCAAAACTTTGGGGTGGAAATGACCAATTAATGCCCGTTTAAAACACTTATTTCCCCTCTTCTCGCTGCTCACGATGGCAGATGTGTGATTTCTGCTAGCGGCCACTAATGTGTCAAGTAGTAAATTGGAGGAACATCTGTGCCATCCTTCTATTGCACTTGGATGCTTTACTGAGACTGTTCTGGGAGCACATTTTCAGTAAAAAGTCATACGTTTAAAACACAAGCAGTGTGTTTACGCCGGACAAAGATCCTCTATATTAGCGTGATGCCCAGAAGAAAAGGCAAATTTTCTTTATGTCTTTGTTAATAGCATGGCCATAAAAATGGTTGCTGTAAAATATTACATCTTAAGTCTTTAAAGATGGAGATTTCCCACCCCTGGTAACTTCCATTTTGTTTCATGAACTTGCAGCATTTCTATTATGCACACAATTTGTGTATGTTTTTGGCATTTGCAGCTTTTTTCTGTTGTATTTGTTTTTGATCCTGCAGCATTTATGTGATTGCAGCATTTTCCCATTGCATGTTTTTTTTATGGTGTTTGCATGTTTTTGGTTTTGGATCATTTCTGTGTTTGGATGGTGCTGCATGTTTGCCCATGTCAGCCACCGTACACAGATCTTTTATATGCTGTATACCTTTAGTCAACCACTTGTTGCTAGGCAGAATTTTAAATTATTTGAACATTTGTTTGTTGTTGTTTTTTTTAACAAAAATCTAATAAAATAATGGGAATTAGTTAGAAAAAATGTTTAGCAAGAATTTATAAAAAGAAAATTGCTACTTTTTCTTAGTAAAGTTTACATTTTACACTTTTTCTAGAAAAGAACAAATTAGCAACAATTGAAAAACATATTGGTAAACAAATATGTCGATTTTGCATCTAGAATTTCTCTTTTTTCCAGAAAATACTAAAAACCTCTTAGTTGCTAGAAATTTGCTTAGCAACAATACAAATTTGATTTTTTTTTTCGGCTGGAATTGTTTTTGTTTAAAAAAAAAACATTGTACTATACAAATTTCTAGTTTTCCCATCTACAATTTTTTTTATTTTTGATAGCTTCTTTCTAAGAGAGAATTTTAAAAAGCAGCTAGAAGTCTTTGTTTTTTACATTCTTAAAGAAAATGTAAAAAAAAATTGCAATTGCCTGTTAACACTAATTACAAAATGTTACCATGCATATTTCTATTTTTTCCATTTAGATTTTGTTTCTGTTTTGTGTAATTATTTAAATGTAAAAGAAAAAAAAATACTAGACAGTTGCTAGAGGTTTTCCAACCAACAAATATTGCTATGCTGATTTTGTGAGGCCCAAACATATTTGCCACATTGGCCTTTGACCTTGCAAAGGCCCACATTTACAAGGGGTCCAACAAAAAACAAGTGGAAACCAAAGCAATATAGGCTATAATGTAATTAATCTGTTCCAGGCATCCAGACATTTGAACACAAATGACATTTTAGAGAGAATAAGTCTAGTTTTCATGCAGACAATGATGTGAAATACACATTATTAGACGGAGAGAGAAAAAAAAAACAATATGTAATACGTGTTTGTGGTTGCAGCTAC
This sequence comes from Oostethus manadensis, assembly GCA_024372805.1. Classification (NCBI taxonomy): domain Eukaryota; kingdom Metazoa; phylum Chordata; class Actinopteri; order Syngnathiformes; family Syngnathidae; genus Oostethus; species Oostethus manadensis. The sequence goes on along the minus strand of QODF01000003.1, from coordinate 2,685,992 downwards.
TGTGATTGATGACTCATGCACTAAAATAAAAGGTCAGTCACGTGCTTTGTGTCCAAAATAGAACCACGAATGAAAAGCAGAACCAATTAATAAATCACTTTCAAGGTGACTCCAAAGTCTGCACATCATGGCTTCAAATTGTTAATCAGGTGCTTTACCACTGCACCCACAAGCATTAAAGGTAATTATTTTTCTCTGTGAGTTCTTGTGTTGCTGCAAAAACAAATGCTGGCCCTAACAGCCATGAGCCCTTTTCTTTTCTCAATCAGAGTCATCCCAAGGGTCTCGTAGTCCGAGCTCTTATTATTACCTTGTTATCAACAAGCTGGAGCGTTGGCCCGTTGTCACACTGCCGTAAATATCCACCTTTTTTTTAAATCACAGCATTCTGTGGAGTGCCACCAAGGAGGGCAGAGACCGACAGCAGGCCAGTGCCGCCTCAATATGAAGATAATATTTTGTGCTTAGGACACCAGGATGATGTTGGTGTCACTGGTATTGTGTTCATTTCTCAGTGCTGCTAATATGCCACACTTACAGCATGACCGAGCAGTGGTGCACGATTGTTGGGCAATTTCCATGGTTTTTTCCACGCTAACGGCCGCCGTTGGGGGATGGCGTTGTATTTGGGATGTAGCCAGGCTCCGTTACAACAGCAGCGGAAGCAAGCTAATGCAACCCCTTTTCTATGTTTTGTTAACTAATGGATGTACACATGATTATCATTTATATGCACATGTCTTTTGTGTTTTGCTCTAATGCTTTATTGGCTGTTTTTCGGTTACATTTTTGAGATAACGTGTAACTTTAAAGTATTATATCATAAACAATATGTTTACACTTTTTTCACTCATATGCATTCAGGAAAAAGACGACCATAAACAAAACATTTGATTTATGTCATGCTCCCCCTAGGGGACAGAAATGCCCCCCCCCCCAATTTGAAATAGTATTGTGAAACTAATAATATCCTTTGAGTGAACTTGAAACCAGGAAAATGCAACAAAATGGAGAGCTGTCAAGCATGCAAGCGTATTTGTGAGTCAAATTCCATACTGAGTACAATAAATTTGTACATGTTGGCAGGTCTGCCCCCTCACCGCACCCCCACTGAAATAAAGGAACCTGCTTTGTTATTGTACTGATGAATGAATGAAATAATAAATGATATACTTTATATTCATAGAATGTTAGATAACAATAATTTCAAAAATATAAATAAATATTTAAATGAAATATTTCCAATAATTTTCTATGTTTATGTAACATTAAATAAAGTTAAAATGCTTCAAATAGTATATTACATTTTATTATAGTATATTTTAATATAATGTATTTTAGTACATTATATTGTAGAATGTTATACATTAAACATTTTTGTAATGTAATGTCGCAATGTAGGATATTTGCTTTTCTTATTATTTGCTTTCTTCTGCCAGCCAAATAGAACCTTTGCCTTGAACGTGTTAGCAGTGAGTTAACCAAAAGATCCGATCTTTGTTCAAAAACAGATGCAGCCCGTCTTTGTGAAACGGCCTCAGGCTCTGAGGTCCTGATCCAGACTTACTTTGCGTCTCCCTGGGAGAGGGAAGTGTCGGGTCAAGGGCGCTTGCTAATGCTTGAAAAAGCCCCGTCTGAGTGAGTGGCGGTGGGTGGGAGGGAATAGCAGCAGCGGAGCAGCAGCATCTCTCTTATCTCGCTCTCATATCAACCCAGCTGTAATTCACAGGGCTGGGGCTCAAGACGGTGTTATCTGACCTCACATCTTTCCACTTTTTTTGCGTGATAGAGACGTGTGCCATGTGGAAGATGAAGTAATGGGCTGATAAGGGCTTGGAGCGCTCTGGAGGGAAAGGGATGATGTGTATTATAGTTCCTTTCAGGGGAACAATATGGAAAGTTGGACCTGTTGCAGGATATTGACATTCAGATCATCACGTTTTATGATTAGGAGCTTCAAAATAATTCCTCAGGTGAATTGCACATAGTCCGGCCTGTATGTTTGCAAATTCAGATGACCATTGCGGGCACCCCTGTGAATTGCAGTCAAAATCAGACAAATGGTCAACGATGGGCAACTGCTGTAGTTGCTGACTTGCTATCTTGCTGACATTTTACAGACATCTTCTTGCAGGCCCCATAAAGGTGTGCACCAAATTTGGCTACAAACCCTAAAATTTCGGTGGGTGTTTTTTCAGAGCGCATTGAGCCGTGTGAGAAATGCCAAACCAATCGGGCTTGACGGGTAACAAGAGTAGGTGTGCGTGTTTTGACCAATGTTCACCCTTTTGTGGAAGCAGATTTTTTTCACCGCAAACTTCCTTGGTGGAGGTAATGCCAGAGAGGGGTCGTTAACTGCGAGGCTCCACTGTGCACAGATGGCGGCCAAACCCACAGAGGATGTTTTAGGACTTGTGTCACTGTGCTGCATGGGAAAAAAGCGTATTGAGATCATGAGGGGAATCATGGCTGTGCCAAGGTTGAGTCTCAGCGGAAGGCATTAAAGCGAGGGTACAAGGGTGGATCGATTATAATTCAGCATTAAAATTCCGAGCTGTTACACACTTTGATTTAGTCGCAGTGGCATTTTGATGAGCCGTGTTTTAGATTGGGTTTTGGAGTTTTTTGTTCATCAAATAACCCGTTTCCTCAAAGGTATTAACTGTGATTGTGCGGCAAACAATTTTGTAATTGCAGAGATACGGAGAACGCTTAGGATTAAACCACCGCTGCTTCTTCCTACTGCTTTGAATTGTGCTTGTGATGTGCTTTAGTATAACTTTGTTAAGCATCTCGGAAATAAACATTACCATTACCGTATGCTCGAATGGATCAGTGCCACTGCGTTCTACCTCTTTGCAGGTACATGGCTCTCTTTTTTCCTCTTATTTTTTTAAATGTCCATTTAGTTTAGCACCATAAAGTGTGTGCTTCTTGTGTACGTAAACAACACGTCACTGAACAATTTTTCAGAGTGCATAAGAAACTATCAAAAGCATTGTTGCTCATGGGATGACACCTTTCTGCAAAATCCTTAACAAACTGTCTTTTCCATGCTTGTGGTTTAGAAAACATTGCTAGATTTGAGTAGTGCTATGTGAATACATCAATTCTTGTTATGGTATTTCAAGCCTTTTGGTGGTGTTTTACAACCATGGTTGTATTTAATTTAATGTATTAGTACAACATTTTTTGTATTATTATTTTTTTCTTTTTTTCTATATTTTGGTGGTACAGGGTTTATTTGACTTTGAACGCCTCTCCATGTGTTGGAGAAGCAAAAGTATTTTCTTCCTGTCAGTAACGAAAGAAAAGAAATGAACTGAAGGGTGAACAGGAAATTAGACTGGAAACACGTTATGAGAAGGCACCAAATGTCATTACTCACTGGTCTCACACGGAATGACGGGGAAAATTAAACTAAAAGGACTTTCCCAACCCTCACTTTGTTCTAGTTATAAGCGTTCATGGATCACGCTACTGTAGATTGATACATATTAAAACTCGGGGTGCAACTGTACATGCATTTGTAAAACGGTACATTCGGTACGTACAGTGTATGCTGTGCTTTAAGCAACAAGGAATACAATTTAAACATTTTCAGTGTCTCTTCATTGTCATGCTTCTGCTGCAAAGCAAAGCTTCCGTAATCATGTGGCTGGGGGTGCATATGGAAGTTAGGGGAGTTAGCGATGCGGCAGCTGCCATCCTACAGGAGATTAATGAACACACTTCTTCGGGCTGCCTCCCTTCTCACCATAGCGTGATTTATGGACATCCAGATGTGCGTGATTTGGGGGTGGGCGGTGGTGGCGTTTGTTTTTCGCCATAAGGAATGAATTTTAAATGTTGCAACAAATGACCTCTGGGTTTTATATGATTCATTTGTGCATGTTGTTGTGTATAAACAATCGGTAGTCATGTACAATGCTGTGCACACAACTGCCGATGAGGCATTTTTTGCTCACATTGCAAATACTGTAAGTCACCTTTAGGTTTCAGACGCTATGTCACATCAATATACTAGCAATGGCATGGCACCCATTGAAAGACACGCTAGCATATGTATGCAATACATATACCTTTTATCCACTGTTTCATTATTGGATTACGTATGGCCGATGAGTTGCTATGCGTGGTGCATACCAAATTTCATGGCAATTCATCCTAACATACTAAAGCTACAGTCGGTGTTTTGCAGTGTCTGAGAAATTTCAAGTCAGTAGAGCTTATGGGTTCACAATTTGGGGTTTGTGTATTTGTCAGAAAAGGGGTGTGTGCGTGGCAAATTTGACCTATTGAAGAGTTGGCTTACACCAGTGGTTCCCAGACTTTTTACGGTCGCGTACCCCTTCAGACATTTGACCTGAGGCCATGTAATCCCTACCCCAGAACAATGAAACGTGTGGATTTTGCATGGTTACATTTTGATAAGGTTTCACATGAGCACCAATAAATAGATATGTAATCATCCTGCATATCTTTTATTCCAGTCTGATGTTGGAATCCCTCCATTTCAATGCGTTGAATTTGAGCATCGCTTTTTTTTTCCGTCTACTGAAGATGGCTAGGGTTTAAATTTGCATATCATTGTATTACCAAATTGAAGGAGAAAGCATGACAATGCAGTATAAGGAGGACAAAAATACAGTACATAAAAAACAATGACAAAGCCTCATTTTAGAGGGAATCCCCACTCACAGTGACAGGTTTTCACCGCATTGCCATGCGGGGATTGGAACACAAATACACAATTCATGCAATTCATGCGATTGACTGGCGACCAGTTCAGGGTGTACCCCGCCTCCCGCCCGATGTAAGCTGGGATAGGCTCCAGCATACCTGCGACCCTAAAGAGGATAAGCGGCGTAGAAAATGGATGGATGGAGGGATGATTAAACACACTTTATGCACAAAATAATCATCAAACTTATTTGTTCATATAATGCACACAAACCAATGTGTGAAACAACATTGTGTGCTGTATCCTTACTCCTTGCACCGTGAGGCATTCAGGCGCACTGGTAATTGAGAGTTGAATTGTTTTTAATCGTACCCCCTATTACCACTGGCGTACCCCTAGGAGTACGCGTACCTCACTTTGGGAACATAGGGCTTGCACTACCAAATACATAAAGTCATGCTGTAACACTGTAGTATTTCTCTGAATTGTATGTTCTCTGAGGCTTTAGACTATCCGCTGTAGTGAATTGGCAAAGGAGTAGAATGATAAAGAATAAAAGCCATCTTTCCCATCCCTCTTGTCAAAGAATAAGTCATGCCTTCCCTTTCTTTCCACTCCTCTATAAGAGCGTATGGATTTCCTTTATCATCCAGCTCGTGCACGAATGACACGCTGCTGTTGATGTTTTTATGATGGTGAGATAGCGAATGGACCGTGGAGAAATGTAATGCTCCGCATGAATTTCCTGAGACTCAGAAATGGGAAAAGAGTGTAAAACTAGCGAAGAAACCGCAAGACATTGATTGTGTGTGACTAAATACAGGAGCCCTGACTTTGCATGAGAAATGACTATCAGGCACACCTGCACCGCAAAGCAAAAGGATTCTGCAGCACATTTCACATTTGTGGATCTCCCACAATGATTTGTTTTTTAGGTTAAGCTGGTAAAAACTGCTGATTAAACATTATGGCATTTTTTTCTGAACCCAAGCTATTGCTTATGGATGTTTGCTCAGACAGAATACAGATGCTGGAAACATACTGAAAGGACTCAAAAGTTGTGTTCAAGAATCCAGGAATGTTTTTTGCTGCTGACCTTACTCAGCAAATTCAGTGTTAAGGGTTTTAACATGCAGTGATGTATAGTAGTTAAACCTATAACATCCATCCATCCATTCATTTTCTATGCCGCTTATCCTCATTAGGGTCGCGGGGGGTATGCTGGAGCCTATCCCAGCTGACATCAAGCGAGAGGCGATGTTTTTTTTTTGAAATGTGGAAGAAAACTCAGTCTACGGTGAGTCTACGGAGGTCGGGAGAAGTAGAGTGTACAGCTGGGGGCATCACCTGAGGATGTACTTTTAAACATGCGACACACGCACTCCTCCCTGCCTTGCCCTTGCGAACTTACTGCATCCAATGTTTTCCTGCTTGCACACAGAAAATCATTTGCATTCTTTCTACTGGCTTTGCGTGCGGACCACATGCGTGTCTCTTGTGATTTTCTTCATTTTTGCACGTAGGAGCACGTATGTCGGGATGTAAGACCTGCTTTCCTTCCAGGTAGCAGGTAGCGGGGCTCCGAGTGAGAAACCCGGTGTCTTCCACTGCTGAGAGATGCTGGTCATCTAGTTCAGTGTTTTTCAACTTTTTTTGAGCCAAGGCAATTCCAAAAATTATTCCAAAAATGCCAAGGCACACCACCAGCAGAAAATGTAAACGTTAATCTCTGTAACCTAAAAAAACAATATAAAGTGTTGCCATCTACTGCTATTTAGCTTATTCCATAATTACTCTGCCCATCATTGGACAGCACAGACACTCAGAAACGGCACATTATTGGCGGACTCATTTTCAAAAAATATTTATACACCAATTAGGTGAAAGTGGATGATTTCCCACGGCACACCAGACACTACGCCACGGCACAGTGGTTGAAAAACACTCATCTGGTTTAATGAATTAAATTATTTTGGGGGTTATTTGCTTAGCCTTCTGACTTCTATGAGTATGTTAGCTGATGTCTGACTAATGCTGCACTGGGAGACATAAAAACCTACCATACATTGTCAAGTGTTTGTTCTTCTAATACGGTATTAAAGCACTTCCCCTGTGAGATATTTATTTTACAGCCTTTCTTACAGGATACAAATGTTACATGACTCTCACAAATGGCAGACAAGTTCCACACAGCAGACAAGCTTGTTTGGGTTTGCAGCCGCACGTCTGTGCAGTGTGACCAAAGGGGGGAATTGGACATTACCCAAAACATTAGAGCAGGGCACTTCAATGCACGCAGGGGTCTATGCGGGTTGCAGCAGTACAGTGGTTCCCAAACTTTTTTTGCAACACCCCTCTTTTGGAGATAAAATGATTTTTTCAGCGCCCTCATGCTTGAAAGATATGGTATCAATGAAAAGTGTTCGCGGTAGGCCTGCGTCCCCCCCGTCATAACACCAGGCCCCCCCCCCCAAGGGGTCGCACCCCCCAGTTTGAAAACCACTGCAGTAGTATGAGTCACAGGTGAACATTTTTTGTGATCGGCATTTAAAGTCATTAATTGGGGGCTGATCGATCGAAGCTTTAATAAATCAATAAATTCCAAAACAAAAACTTGGTTTTAACTAACAACACATTTTATTTGCTTATATGAAGTAATCATTTCAGATTGTGCCACCAAAACATGACATTTGACGTGCCAAAAATCTTTTTACTTGTTTTTTTTGTGTTGGAAAATAATACGTATTGTATAAATGACTTATAAGTGTATTTTCCACCTCAATTTCTGTTATTTATTATGGCTTACATTTGACTTTTTGCAAGAGAATCTCTCTTTTATTAACCATCTATTGCTTTATTTTTTAAATTTTAATGAGGATAAGCGGTACAGAAAATGAATGAATGAATGAATTAATGTGCTTATTCTTGGCAAGTAGCGGTGCTAACTAGATAGCTGGAGCACCATCTTACTCTTAAACGAATCAAGGAAACTGTATGACCAAATATGAAATGTGATCACTTAAGTAGATAATACCACACTGCAAAATATGGCAAAATTACTCTAATGAGAAAAATGGGTTTTGAATGCCAAGGACATGTCTAATAACTAATAATGTAGGAGCTGTCCATTCAGTCTCAACTAGTTTGTGCAGGTTATTATTTTAATTGCTGTTACAATTGTTTTTATTATTCTTCATATTTTTAAAAATGAATATTATCCAATACTATTGGTCCACCATATTTTTCCCATGATGTGTTTACCTGTTTATATACTACTGTGTGTTTAATGCTGCTTTTTGTATTGCTTTATTTGCTTTTCCCAGGGAGGCCTCATCGCCCTTCTCCTTCTCATTCTTCTATTCACCCTCGTCCTGTACACTCGCCACCGATGGTGCAAGCGCCGCCGCATCCCCCAGAAAAGCGCCAGCACGGAGGCCACACACGAGATCCACTACATTCCCTCGGTTCTGCTCGGACCCCAGGGGAGGGACAGCTACCGGGGATCAAGAGGAACTCACCAGCACGGAAGTTCCGTCATCGGTATGCCCATCCGGGAGACGCCCATCCTCGATGACTACGACTGCGACGAAGACGATCCGGTGGGACGCTCGTTGAATTCCACCCCCAATCAGCTGCACAACAAAGTGAGCGATGGAAAGATCCAGGAGGACTATGGGGTCGGGATCGGCTATGGAGGACATGCTGACATCAAGGAGGAGGAGCTTAAGCATAATTTGGACCAAAAAGGTAGGTTATTTTGTTTGGTAAAATGAGGATTCCTAGGGATGTCCCGATCCAATCTTCAGGATTGGGATCGGCTGCCGATCCACTGTATTTGGAAAAAACATGCTTCCGCCACGAGTTTGGGTCAATCCGGTTGCATTATAACGTTCAGAACTCTGGGCCACTCCAACATAGTAGGTGCGGTAATTTGCCTCAAAGCTGCTTGCCTCTCGACTCCTGCCACCCAGTAGAAGAAGAAAATGCTACACCACCATGCAGACATGTCCGCGGTGTATTGTAGTTAAGTTAGATTCACGTGGACGTTGGGTGTTCGAGTCCCTAGCGATATGTCCCCCTCACTGTGCCCAAACTGCTATTTCATGATGCTTGCACGGGAAGTGCCGCTGTAAACACTGGTTGTTCATACTATGTACTGTCGATAAATTACTGTTGGTTTGAAGAGAGTTTCCTAAAAAAGTCATTTATTTGAAATCACACTATAGATTGATTATAACCATGTCAAGTGACACTAAAATTATTTTTGCAGGCCCATTTTTTTCCAATTGTATCTTCAATTGGATGGACTTTTTTTTGGATTATGGACCTGACCCATACAGGTTTGCTACAAAAGCCAAAGAAAATTGTTTGCCCATGCTGTGCAAAAAAATAGTACATTCAGGAATACTTTAGTTGTCTTATTTTTGTAATGCTTTGAAGAGTTATTTTCATAACCTTATTCAATTCCACAATTTCATGTTGGTAACAAAAAAAAGAAGATTGGGATTGGATCGACGAGACTATTTAAAAAAAAGTGTATCGGATCAGAAGCCAAAAAACATGGATCAGGACATTCCTAGTTCCTAAAGCAAGGCAGGAAATGAATGAATGAGATGCTGTTGCTCAGTGGTGGTTGTCCTCCTTGTGCGGGTATGATTCGAGCATTGGCAGTGATGCTGTGTGCCAGTTCCCAGATGGCGCGGCCTGGATGTCTGAATTTGGCTCTGGTCAAGACCACCCACGTACTCGTTAGCCCCGCATGTGCTGCTCAAGTTTTGTCAAACATTTAACTTAAAGCTTGACAATGAAAAAAAAACATTCAACCTTTAGTGATTATTTTAGTATATCACAAAAAGACTCACTTGTCTTATTTGATGCGGTTACAAGCCACTGTGGTGCGCCACAATAACATCGGTGTGAATGCAAAAGTATCTTTTTCAAACTTCTGGTCCAGGCCAGAGCACCAAACCACAAGTGTGAACGCAGCCTAACATGAAGCCGTAATGAGTCCTCCCCTCAATAATGTCTGAAACAGTGATGCTCTAATTCTTGCCGAAAGGTCAAGTGACCAAGGACGACGTTCGACTTGATTAGATGCTGAGCTGTGTCATCGGGACGCCTCTTGACCCTCGCCAGATGGAATCAGGAAGGTCATCAAAAGCGGGACATAAAAATCCTGCATTGCCTTCTAGTGTCAAGATGAATCCGCATCGTAATTGCATGGCTGTGTTGCAGCATCTGTTGATATTCTGTTGAAAGTGGGGCACTCCTTTGCTCACTTGAACTTAAATAATTGAAGCATGGTGATGCTGTTAGAGGAAGACCTGGTTATTTATGTCATTCTGAATCATGCATTGGCGAAACTTTAGGAAATACGCATTTTTGAGTTTCATCGCCATTCTGCAATGTCATTTGCACACAGTAAACGTTTTCAATTTAGTCACTTTTTTTTTTTAATTGAATTTGCACGACTAAAAGGTTCCTAATGCAAAATAGTAATTTTTTTTTCCTTTCGGCTTATCCCATCAGGGGTCGCCACAGCGAATCAGTTGCCTCCATCTAACTCTGTCTTCTGTATCCTCTTCTGTTGTGCCAACTAACTTCATGTCCTCTTTTTCTGCATCCATAAACCTCCTCTTTGGTCTTCCTCTAGGCCTCCTGCCTGGCAATTCAAAACTCAGCATCCTTCTACCAATATATTCACTATCTCTCCTCTGGACATGTCCGAACCATCTCAGTCTGGCCTCAAACATGTGCTGTCCCTCTTATGTGCTAATTCCTGATCCTGTCCATCCTGGTCACACCCAAAGAGAACCTCAGCATCTTCATCTCTGCTACCTCCAGCTCTGCCTCCTGTCTTTTCCTCAGCGGCACTGTCTCTAAACCAAACAACATGGCTGGTCTTACCACAGTTTTGTACACCTTTCCTTTCATTTTAGCTGAAACTCTTCTATCACACATCACACCCGACACTTTTCTCCACCCATTCCAGCCTGCCTGCACACGCTTCTTCACCTCTTTTCCACACTCTCCATTGCTCTGGACTGTTGACCCTAAGTACTTAAAATCCTCCACCTTCTTTATCTCTTCTCCCTGTAACCTCACTCTTCCACTTGGGTCCCTCTCATTTACACACATGTACTCCGTCTTGCTGCGGCTGACCTTCATTCCTCTCCTTTCCAGGGCAAACCTCCACCCCTCAAGCTTCTCCTCCACCTGTTCCCTGCTCTCACTACATATCACAATGTCATCTGCAAACATCATAGTCCATGGAGATTCCTGTCTAACCTCGTCCGTCAGCCTGTCCATCACCATAGCAAACAAGAAGGGGCTCAGAGCTGATCCCTGATGGAGTCCCACCTTCACTCGGAACTCCTCTGTCACACCTGCAGCACACCTCACTACTGTCTTACAGTCCTCGTACATGTCCTGCACCGCTCTAACATACTTCTCTGCCACTCCAGACTTCCTCATACAATACCACAGTTCCTCTCTGGGCACCCTGTCATAAGCTTTCTCCAGATCTACAAAAACACAATGCAGCTCCCTCTGACCTTCCCTGTACTTCTCCATCAACATCCTCAAAGCAAATACTGCATCTGTTGTACTCTTTTTTGGCATAAAACCGTACTGCTGCTCACAAATGCTCACGTTTGCCCTTAGTCTAGCTTCAACTACTCTTTCCCATAACTTCATTGTATGGCTCATCAGCTTTATTCCTCTGTAGTTGCCACAACTCTGCACATCTCCCTTGTTCTTAAAAATGGGCACCAGCACACTTCTCCTCCATTCCTCAGGCATCTTCTCATTATCTAAGATCTTGTTAAACAACCCGGTCAGGAACTCTATTGCCACCTCTCCTAGACACTTCCATACCTCCACAGGTATATCATCAGGACCGAGTGCCTTTCCATTCTTCATCCTCTTCAATGCCCTCCTCACTTCTTCCTTACTAATCTTTGCTACTTCCTGGTCCACAACAGTCACCTCTTCTACTCTTTGTTCTCTTTCATTTTCCTCATTCATCAACTCTTCAAAGTACTCTTTCCATCTTCCCATGACACTACTGGCACCTGTCAATACCCTTCCATCCTTATCCTTCATCACCCTAACCTGCTGCACGTCCTTCCCATCTCTGTCCCTCTGCCTTGCCAACCTGTATAGATCTTTCTCTCCCTCCTTGCTGTCCAACCGAGCATACAAGTCATCATAAGCCCCTTGTTTGGCCTTTTCCACCTTTACTTTCACCTTACGCTGCATCTCCCTGTACTCCTGTCTACTCTCTTCAGTCCTCTGTGTCCCACTTCTTCTTAGCTAACCTCTTACTCTGTATACACTCCTGCACCTTCTCATTCCACCACCAAGTCTCCTTATCTACTGTCCTTCTAGATGACACACCAAGTACTCTCCTACCTGTCTCCCTGATCACAGTACCTGTAGTTGTCCAGTCATCTGGAAAGACTTCCTGGCCACCCATACCCTTTTTCAACTCCTTCCTAAAAGTCACGCAACTCTCCTACTTTTTCAGCTTTCTCTTCCTATCTATACCTTGATAGAAGAGCTTGAACCCTGCTCCTAAGCTTCTAGCCTTGCTACCGTTCCACCTGATCTCCTGGACACACAATATGTCTACCTTCCTCCTCTGCATCATGTCAACTAATTCTTTACCTTTTCCTGTCATAGTTCCACATTCAAAATCCCAACTATTAGTTCTAGACTCTTTGCATTCCTTTTCTCTCTCCTCCTACGAACACACCTTCCTCCTCTCCTTTTTCTGCCAACAGTAATCCAGTTTCCACTGGCACCCTGTCGGTGAACAGCACCGGTGGCGGGCGTTGTTAACCCGGGCCATGTCCGATCCGGTATGGATGTCATTTGTTTGATTCGCATTTTCTGGTTTGGGAAAGGTTTACGTCGGATGCCCTTCCTGACACAACCATCTGTATTTATCTGGGCTTGGGACCGGCACAATAAGACATTGGCTTGTGCCCTGTTGTGGCTACATTTCTTATGCAAAATAGTAATATGTATCTCATATGACCTCATATGACGCTTATGACCACCAAACATGAGACAAATCTGGAGAGGGAAGATGGAAGAGGTGAGGGAAATCAGTACTAATGACAAAAGAGAAGGAAAACAAAATTCCAAAAAGGTAGGAAATGTCTGACAAGAAAATGAAAAGTGTGGGAGCATTTCAGGCTAAACACAGGTTGAACATCATGACTTGCATAAAACCCAATGTTGCAGCATCTTTTTCAAAGACAACTGATCAGTAAAGAGTCATTTCTAGCAGACATTTCTGCTTAATGGAGCACATGGGTGTCTCATTCTCTTGGTTGATGGATAAAATACCAAGTAGAGGGCCTACTGGTGCCAAAAGAGCTCTACCATAGTACCATACATAGTACTACAGTACTACCTAGAAAATGAGAATATCCTGAAAATGTGAATTTGACATATTATATAATCAAATAATATGCAAATCAATATGTTTGAAGTTTTTTTTTGCTGATCAGGTCTTGCAGCTTAAAAAAAGTTAGAATTTATAATAATTTATAACTTAATAGAGTTTGTGGTTGACAGTCGCTGAAAATCTTAATCAGCAAAGTTACAACAAGGAACTGCTTGAGAGATGTCAATTTGCGTGCAATGGCTGAATAAAATTGTTGGTTCCATCTTTTATGTTAAATTGCCAAAATAAAACAACTTTTACTCGATTTTCTAATTTTTCAGGTAGTACTGTAGGTGTCTTAATTTGAGCTTGAACACTGTTGACACTGCTAAAACGTATGAAGAATATTTGTCGTAATTCCAGTCAGTTGGTCTATGTTTACTGATCTAAATATACAGCCGTCAACATACTGTAATTTGTAGTCCCGTGCAAGTTGCTGAGCTAACTTGCAAGAAAGACATTGCTGGACCTCTGTGTGTTGTGCAGGACTTGGTTGTGCAAAGCTTACTGACAGTCCACCAGGCTATCTCTGAGAGTAGCGCAGCTGCAAGAAGCCTGGTTAAACACTTGAAAAAGTGACCTGGCATGTGCCAAGTTGAAGGACAGAAAGATGAGCAGAAACAAATGGGTGTCAAGGAGAACGAGATGGTCTGTGACTGCCACACTCTCTGACCCAGTAGTGAACCGGAGAGGTCAACACTAGCTGGACCCTAAACCTGAACAGTAGTACCTAATTTGGGAGCTGACCTTGTCCTTGAGCTACAGTGTTCCTCAATGTCACACTTTCTGCATATCACAAATGTAAGCAAAACATCCAGAGAGCAGAAATTGACTACACCTGTGAATTTATTTTAGAAACATGCTACAGAACAAAATTTTGCAAAGTGAGTTTACTCTTGAATCACTAAACATCACCATGCTTACTGCTGCTTTGGATCCCAGCTTTTAGAAACTGAAGTCTTGGCCCGCCTACAAAGTATTCACGGTCTTAAGCATTATACAAGCCGTGTATCTTGGTTCCAAAAGCAAAACAAGTGAGGCAACATCATTCCTTGACTCAAGTGATGAAGACCAAGATGATGTGCAGCAGCTGGCCACATCTGTACAGCATGAGGTAAATAAATAATATAAACGTATGTATAGGACTAGCCCTCTTTAAGGTCAGACCCTACTTGCAATGGCTTCACAATAAGGCAATACACTTCATACATGGAAAAATTTAGCAGATACATATAATCACTGCAATACAACCCTTATCCAAGTCTGCTAATCCACTGTCTCGGTGGGAAAAGAATGCAGCACGACTGGCACATTTAGCCAGGTCCCCGCTGTGTATTCCAGCCACATCCACGCCAGCAGAGCGTTTGTTTTCAGCTGCAAGTAACATTGCCTCAAAGAAGAGGACAAGCATCAGCCCTGAGCACGTTGCCATGCTCGCTTTCCTTCATTGCAATCAAGAGCTCCTTTAAAAGTTTGCACAAACGCTTGTCATGTGAGAGACAGAAAAGGGGTTTTGGTCATTGACTCCTCTGAATGAATTGGTTTGAAGCATTGAAACTCCATGCATGGACTCGTTCCAAGGTCCTGTTTGAATTCTCTTGCTTTTTATGTGCGACAAAGGGCTCCTGTAATGTCGGAACTGTAAATTCAGATACTTGTAGCTACCTCGGTTAAGTTGTACAACATAAAGGAAATGCTTTAATGCCATACTACCCACAAGAAATACTGTATTTATGTCAAATATATGTCAAAGACTATGTCTTAAGTACTGTAGTTTCCGGAATATATCGAGTGCATCGGTATATAAGCTTCACCCATTAAAGTTAAAGGGAAAAATATATATATTGTGCTTATACATACTCAATATTCCCAGCGACACTCGTAAACTCTGATGAGATGTGGGACTTTTGTTTTCATTCAACATCTGCTAAGGTCTAAGTAGTCCAAACAGAAGCTGTAGTAATTTTACTCTTTATCACGCTTAAGATTTGTCTGAGCAAAACACAAACACCGCATAAGACTTCAAAACGTGATATTAGCGTCTACCTCGCTTGTCCAATTGACTGCTTCCTGAAGCTGCTTTCTAAGCATCATGGGAAGCTTTGTTTTTTTTAACCATAAATTAATGTATTAACGGCAAGGTTCAAAGAGTGACACGGAAAATTAAGGTACATTTCTTTTATTTATTTTTTAAATTTGTATTATCTATTTGTGTATTTGTTTGCAATGTCCACTGGAAATGTGTCAATTAAAAATGAGGGGACATAAACTGTGGATTGTCTAAAAAAAAGAAACCAATTATTAGTTCATAATTAGGTGAACTGTTTTTTTCTCAATTCTATTTTTTATCCGATTACTCTAATGACTAATCACCTTTTCAATGCACTGTTTTCAGACCTCACAGTTGTGACAAGAAATACTATAACCAGGGCCCATTAACAAGTGCAATCACAAAAGTCAAAGGTTTACTTATAAGGACATATTGTAACACTATTTCAGATCCCAATGTGTGGGAAAAATCAATTATTATAAAGTTATGCTATTTTAACAACACCAACATTTAAAATGCCACACGACTAAGATTTTTTTGGAGATGACCAACATATTTTACTGTTGATATGGGACACACACCTTCCAAAAAGTTCAACTTTTGTCTTGTCAGACCACAGAGTATTTTCTCGGGGATCATCAGGAATTCTGTTGGAAAAATTCAGACAAGCCTTAATGTTCATTTTGTTCAGCAATGTTTTTTATCTTGGAGGGATCTTCCATGCGGGCTGTTTTTGAGTAGTGTTTTTCTTATGGTGGAGTCATGAACACTGAACTTAATTGAGGCAAGTCAGGCCTGGAGTTCTTTGGATGTAGGCGGAGTCTTTTGTGACATTTTGGATGAGTCGTCCCTGCGCTCTTGGGGTAATTTTGGTTGGCTGGCCACTCCTGCGAGCAAGTTTTTAACATTTGTAGCTGATGGCTCTCCTTGTGGTTTGCTAGAGTCCCGAAACTTTAGAAATGGCTCCATAACCTTTTCCAGGCTGAAAGATCTCAATTAATCTCAGTATTGTGTTGGTGGGGCAATTCATTTTTCACACATGTATGTTTGATTTTTTTCTCCTTTTAACAATAAGACTTTTAATTGAAAAACAGCATTTTGTGTTGAGTCGTGTTTGTCATTGACTAATATTTAAATGTGTTTGATGATGTGAAACATTTAAGTGCGACAAACATGCAAAACAAAGAAAAAAATCATGAACGGGGCAAACAATTTTTCATACCACTTTATTATATGTAATACAGATATTTGCAGTGTTTTATCATCATTACACAAACGGTTAATGACTTTGGCCAATTCGTTGCAATTGTCCAAAGATGTTTTTCTTGATGGCAGCCATGGTTTTCACCAATCTAGCTCCAAATAGACAGTGCTTGTCAGTCCCCTAATGGTGTGTGCCGCATTTCATGGTGATTCGGCAAAATTTAAAGTCAGACACATGCTTTGGGGTTTAATAACAGCACTATCTTGTCTATCATAGCACAGGCAACACAGCCCAGACTAACCCTATTGTGTTAGTTTACATGAAAAAAAGATTGCTACAATGCGGTACTTTAAACGGATGTCTGGTAAATAAACAGCCGGCAACTATTTAGGGAAATGCTGTGACGCTGTTTTCCCCACTGTGATGTATTTTAATGCCTCAAATCAATTCCCGTCTTGAAATGTATCGACCAGCAGTGCTGCCGTGTCGAGAATGGCGACCACCAATCACAGCTTTGAGGGAGTTTGGATGGAACTGGTTTGTTTCCTTCAGTACCTTCCTTCAGATATGGAGAAGAGTTTGGATTAAGTAAACGCTGCTTATTCCTACTGCTTTTCAGACATGTTGAATTGCAAAAGCGTAAACATGTGATGTGCGTCAGCGTACCTTTGTGAACCATGTTCCAAATAAACTAACCCATTACAATTATAAGTGGTACTTCACTAAAAGGGGCTCATTTTTCTGCCATCATTTTTGCCTGACGTGCACTTTATTTCCAAATTGTTTTCCCCTATGAACAATTTGGCATTTTTTGAGAGATGGAACACAAAGCTTTTAATTTAATGCTTCCGCTTCCCCCAGCTGCACTCTTGCCTGAAGAGGTGGCATTTGGGGCAATTAACCCGTATCCCAGCGGTCCATCTGTGCCGCATGGCACCACGGACGCCTTTTTGCCACCCGCCTACTTTTTCTTTTTCTTTTTCTCATTGCTGACGGATAAGCCTGTTCTTTTGAACCCCATTAGATTATCTTTAAGGATGAAGGCAGTGGTTCTCAAATAGTGGGGGGCGCCGTGAAGTGTCAGGTGGGGGCTTACTTTTAATGTTAGTGTGAACCTGCCGATTTGTCCAAATTTATTATACTCAACATGCCATTTGACTCCTGAATACACTTCACTGCATTTCCTGGTTCCAGTTTCAAATTCAGTTTGTACAGATAAACACATCGGTTGTCATAGTTTTTCAAATGGGGGGGCGCAACAACATTTCTGGCCCCCAGGTGAGGTGTGACAGAAAATAACTGAATTCAGGCAAAGCCACAAAGGTCTAAGATGTATTTTTTTTAACTCATTACTGAGACAGAGCCACATAATTTGGGCACGCATGTCAAAAGACGAAACGCATAAATCAGGAAGTTGGAAATAAAAAGAAGAACATTGTTGGGAAGTTCACAGTAGCAGTTATCATCATCACTCAAATTTGTGCCTGGAGTCACTGTTTAAATTTAGCTGTAGCTAGTAAAGTAACAAAACATACCAAAATCAATCAAATCACACTGAAGCTCAAACTCATTGACTCAGACATGCATTCAGCTCCCAGCCTCCAAACCTGCAGGGGGCAGAAAAAACTGGTTATTAGTGCACCACTTTCTGGAGCAGCCTCAAGACCTGCACACCTGCATGAAAAGTTTGGGAACAAATTAATTACACTGACAGCAGGCACCAAGGAAATTATCCTGGGATTTGGACCAAACAACTAAAACACAAAAGAACTCAGCTCATGGATTAAGCTACTGGAGACGCAACTGGTAGAGAAATGGATTTTGTAACATAAATGTAAACTGAAAAGTTGAATTGTTATTGAAGTTATTGCACTAGAGTTGATCAGGCAGTTTTCAAGTTTGGGCAAGAGCTGAGCAAACTACATAACTTGACAGTATAAGCATGGGACCCGCCAATTTTCATGATAAAGTCCTAAAAAGAAAACCTAAAAATGTCCCCCTACAAAGTTCAGGTTGCATATGTAACTGACCTATATTAACCAAGCTACAGTAATATTGTTTTTTTATAGCAGCCAACACGAGGAACTATATTTACAGGAGTAGCACAACACCTCAAGCCTCTGCCAAGCGGTGTACTACCTGTTGCATCTACAGCTGTGATGTTTGAGTGTGGTCTTTGCACCTGACACCAAACATTTGCTCTAAGCAGCATGCTAAGCACCACTGCCCTCTATGGCCCACAAACTGAACTTCAGCCTGGAACAACACAACATACCTGTCTACAGTATTTTGCATTCCCATTTTGTTTTACAACTTTAGTTTTATTGGTTGTTTTTTTTTCATCAGGGACCTGACTCACAGAAGTTTGTTACAAAAGTCGTATTACTTTTAAATACTTTGGTTGTATTATAATGTTTGAAGAGCTATTATAATAGCCAAATTCCATTCCACAAATGCATGGAAAAGGGAAAGAAATAGGTGTTCATGTTTCACAGAAGGATTGTGGGTAATGGGCAAATGTTTTTTTTTTAATGCCCCGTTCGACTAGTCCTGTGTCTGTTTCAGTACATCTTTGTCAAAACAACGCGACTTTTGTCCAAACTTTAGTGTTTTTCTTTCCATACTGACAATTTCTATGACTTTCATTTGAAATATATACCCTGGGGTGCACCTTTTATGAGGTGATTCAAGTTTTGCGGTGACATTAAGGGACGTGTAGTTTCACAGAATTGCCTTTATTCTGTAGATTTCATGCCGTAAACGTAGCCTTGCGCATATGCCAGCTTCTAAGAATCATATAAAAGATTTTTCTTCGATTTTTTTGCAACCAGCTACATCCTTTTAGTACAGTGGCTTTATTGCACTCTGATAAAGGCACACCACACGAGTTGAAAAAAGACCTCACATCTCGCTTCTGTTGTATATTTCCTTAGGGCCACATTGGAAAAAGACAATGCAAGTTCATTTGGCGGGCAGATATTAAGTAGCATTTCTGTTGCAACATTAAGTGGTGCACAAAAATGTTATTTATTATTTATGTTTTGTGGTCATTGTTAAGATGAGTGCTATTATTATTATTATTATTACCTATGCTTTTTCTGACATTTTCTTACATTAGAAAACATGTAATGTTCTTTAATGAAAATGTGTTTAAAAAATGTGTGTATATAAATAGTCCAGTAAATGCATGAATTGAAAAATATATATATTTTTGAAATTTTATCAGGTCAATCAAGTATAAACAAAACACAATCAAATATATATACGGGCAATGCATTATAATGACTGAATAGTCCAAACAAAACACTCCATCACTCCAAAAAATGTATCTTTTATGTCCACTCTAGTTTGAAAACAGACCAATACTCTCATCAATTGCTTGCGCTGCTTTGTGTACGCAGGAAGCTGTGACAAAGAACAAAATGAACAAAACCCCTCAAGCAAAATACGCCATTTTATGAGGTCATTTAGTGGAGGAAGGACCGGGAAGCATTTAAGGACAAAATCGAGCACCACAGCTGCCAGGAAGTCTATGTATGGATAGGACTGAGACATGACGCCTGAGTAATCTGATCCAAGGAATAACTAGGAAAGCACTCGGAGAGCGCAGACTTCCACCAAGCGCCATAGTTCTTCTAATATTGTGATTCACACAAATAATAATCCAACAGGTTTTGGATCAGTCATATATATTTTGGATATTTTGTAGAACTTGTTGGAATCTTGTCCTTTTTTTTTTTTTTTCCAAGTGCTCTGACCATTTTTTGTGGAGTTATGCGCACAAATGCCAAAAACGGTCCACACTCTCAATCCTCTATAAGACAATTGCTGGATCCAAACAGATCAAATATAATCTGTTCTTCCATGTCCCATTTCCGACAAATTCTGAAAATGTTCATCCAAATCCATTTAGAACTTTTCAATTTATATTGAACACAAACACCGGCAAAAACCTAAGCTTTGCGCTTGTGCCCGGCGTAGGTAACAAATACAAATTAAAGAACTGATTTTCATTACAACTGGATTTGAGTCCTCTGGTGATCAATACATGCAAACATCTTCATGCCAACCTGTGACTCTTCTTCATATAACGTTGTTTCCAACTGTACCTTTGCTTACTCACCCACTAAATGACTCACACGAGCCTTCTTGATAATACTTCCCAACTCTCAATACCAGGTACTCTGATGGCTCAGGGATCCTACCATGGACATGGTTCAATTGTTTTGGTCATGCTTAACTAGTGCATTAAAGCACATCACATCTCCACCTTCATAATTCAGCATGTCTGAAGAGGAGTGGAAGAAAAACGGTTTGTTTCATTCCACATTTCAGCAAGTAATGAATGTTTGTTCACTTCCTGTGTTTAACATGTTCTTATAGGGAGGGATAAAGAACATCTCATGCAAAACAGTGTGATCTAACTGTATTTTGCCGTAGTGAGAAGGAGAAGGTACTAATTGGATAGGTTGATTAGATTAAATTGATGAACTTACAGTTAGGCTTTGTGAAGCAAAATGTACAGCAGTGCACTACTGGGGAGCAACCAGCAGAGGTGCCCCCGATTAAAAAAACGACACTTTATTAATCTCAAAGAAATTCAGGTTAAAAAAATAGCAAATGCAGGTTATGTTAAGATAAACTCCTGCATTCAAAGCCTTTAAATGTAGCTTACATTTGTTTTCTAACATTTTAACATAACATTCTGTCAGCATCATTTTTCATGCTTGGCTCATGAAATGGGAAAGTATGTTGTTATGATGTTTTGATTCCCCTCTTGCGTGACTAGAGGGTGGGAAGGAAAGAGCATGCAGCTTGCTTGTAACCTTGCTTTGCAATTCACAATCAGCTTACGCAGGCAACTATTTTAAACAAACTTAGTGTACGGACTGGCGCCTTTTTTGTTAACCTTGGGAAACAACTCTGTGTGTTGACGGCTGAGGCATGGACTGGCCACCCCCACCTCACGCTCTCACGGACAGACCTGTATAAAGGAGGGGGGGGGGCACTCCCTGTTAGTCTGCTGCGGGTCGTGTACAGACGCCCAGCTGGTTGATGCACTCTCTGCCGGGGTTGTAGGCTCTCCAACCCAGAGCTTCACGGTAAGAGCTGAGATATTGATGCTGTTTTGTGCATAATTAACCTTTGCTTGTTTGTAACTCAGTGTAAGGTAGAATAAAGACGCTGTTTTTTACACTTACTTGTGTGTCTGAGTCTTTCTCAGTAAAGCCGATCACCCACGATCTTGAACAAGCAAAAGTGTTTCAACACAGCGCATAATTCATAAATGTTTGTTTGCTGTAACCTGCCATTGGTCAATATGCAGTTTCAGGCAGAGCGATGTTGCTTGCAGTGTATTAAATTAACTTAATTGTCTCTGGATTCGATGAATCATCGTGGGTATGTGTGATAAATTGGCACCACATTGTAATTATATTTGCATAATGTCTCTCTGCTTCATTTCCACTGGAAAGTTACCCCCCAAACAACATTTCATATTGTTGTTGGCAACATTGGAACCTTTCAAACCCCACCAAGCTCTATACCAGTATCTCTCCCCTGGGTGGCAGTAAAGTAATTATATGGAACTCAGATGACCCAAAAGCAATTAGTACACAAACAATCAAAGCCTGGTATTTTTTTATTGAAACTGGAAAAAATTAAAAATCTCCTGTGATCGCACAGAATAATGAAGAAACCAGATATCCTCAAGTATCCTCAATGTTACACACAATTGGTGTGCCTCATGGTTGACTACGTTTTGCACATGTAGTAATAATAATGATCATAATCAGAGATGGCAAACTCGAGTCACATGACTTGACTCGAGTCGCAATTATGGTGACTTGCTTGACTAATGTTCCAAAATGACTCGATGTTCTTGACTTTAGACTTAACTCAGACATGAGCTAACTGACTTGAAATGATTTGTTTTTGGTTTAATGCTCTGTTGTATTTTTCAAATATCCAAAATATACCTGTGTGACTGTATTTTAACAGGTCGGCTTTGGGCAGCTTTATTTTACGCATGCGCTCACTTGAAAACTGAAAAAAGAAAAAGAAGACACATGTTTGTTTATATACCTTGTTTCCAAACAGTGCCCGTAACACGGCAGTAAAACGGCTCAAACCTAACAGAAAAGTCATTTTTATTTAACCTCTTCCTGTTGAAGAGCCTTAGTTACCGCTGTAGTTACGGTGTTCTTCTCACGTTGCAGTCCAGCCTTTTCAAATCGGTTGAGGAAAAGTCGTAATTTAACCTTTGACCCAGTTCAAGTGTCACACAAGTCCCCTTGTGTTTATAGCTGTCTCTGTAAATGCCTGTCAAATGAAGCATTAAAATCATCAAGATTTTGAGAATTAGGTTGTAAAATGATCACGATAATGTTGTATTTTTTTTCCAGAAAAGATCATCATATTACAGAAGTAAAAACGTAATTTCACAGGAATAAAAGTTGTAACTTCATTTTACAGGCATTGCCTGAGACCGCCATAAAATGGAGAGCCGTACGTGGAAGGGCGGAGTATTAGAGTGTAGCGGTGAGATTATGCTAACCTAGTTGTACCCAACTGCTCTGATTTGCTGACCCGTTATAAATAAAAGCTTGTCTGGAGCCAGAGGGAAGTTCCCCTCTCCACTGAAGAACTATGCTCTAGTTTCCCTCGGACACGTATGACACAGTGACACGTAAAGTTACCATTTTAAATCTTGTAATATTGCAACTTTCTTCCGTAAAATTACAACTTTTTATGTCGGAAATTTACGACTTCTAATCTCAAACTTAAATTATCAGGACAACTTATTTATTTATTTACTTATTTTTAACTCCGCTTTGTTTGCCCCTACAAGTTGTCAAATATGTAATAAAATAAAAAAAGGTCTAAAAGTGTATAACTCTTGTTTTGAAACTTTGAATCTGTGATTAATTAATTAATTAAATGCCTAATTAAAACATGTATGACTTGACACAACTTGCAGACAAAAAGCAGTGACTTGACTTGACTTCCTTGGTTCTCATAAAGATTGACTCGGACTTGCTTGTAACTTGAAGGTAAAGACTTGGTGCTAACTTGTGACTTGTACATGAGTGACTTACTCCCACCTCTGATAATAATACCATGAATTACATCTATCCATCCATTTGCTGTATCGTTTGTCCACACCAGTGTTGGGGGAATGTGGAAGCCTATCCCAGCTATACATAAAACTCATGCAGGGTAAAATGGAAGCTAAGGCTTTGTTTAAAAGATGTTGAATGTTCTCACCATGTCTTCATGAAATTGAGTTAGTTCTTAATGACTGCACGATTTTATGTTTTGTCCATTTTCACTGCACCCTTGGCCCTCGCTTATTCAAAAATCAAATATTAAAAAAAACATGTTAAAGTCTCAAAAATTGGCAGGAATACTTACAAAGGGCTTTACTTTCAAACAACCATAGGTTTGACCATGCACCAGTGCTTCTTCTACTTCTACCTCGTATATACTCAATAAATGAAGAGTAAATTGTGGGTACAAATATAAGGGCTGTCAATCAATTAAAATAGTTCATTGCAATTAATTACACTTCATCCATAATTAACTCATAATTAATCACATTTGTTTGCAAGAAAAAATAAGTATCTATAACAAGCAGGGATGTAAATCCATTTGTGGTAAACAATTCAATATGCAACAATGAAAACGGATATAGATAGCTAATGCTACTTACCTACCTACCTTTTAATAATTTATCAAATTAAATGAAAGTAATATTGATTTTTCCCTGTAATTATATGTTTCACATCCAAAGTTCAACAAAAATAGCTGTGATTTCCTTTTTATGACCTGGTGGTAGTTAATGCCAGACACAATACACACATCACTTGACATATGGTTTGCCATTAAACACTAAAACTTTTACATATTCATCATCACCATCTCTGGGACACATGAGAAAAAAAGAACCCTCCAACTTTCATGTACCTGCTGTCTGTCTTGAGGGGAAGTCAAGGCGAATTTACTTGAGTGGCACATTTCCCATCTTGTGCTTTTACGCAAATACACAAATGCCAACAACAATAGTGCCAGAGGCGTACAGGGTAAAAATAAATAAACTTAATAAACGAGGTCATACGGAGTATGTTTAGCTCGCTGTGTGTTCGCCACACTTTAATGAGCTGGACTAATTTGTGTGAAGATGTCTATTGCTGGTCAATGTTTGGCTCTGTGTCTGCAGCCACTTTAAGCATTAAGGACCACATCTATATTTTATCATGACTCATGGCAGGAGGCCAACAATAGATTGTCTCTGATCCTGTATGGCAAAACACTCCTAACCATATCCCTTACCTCAACACAAAACAACCCTAACCTTTGAGGAGCAGAGGGAATGTGTCACCTCAAGATGCATAGCTCCTTACGTAAGATGAAGTCATTCGTTCCATACTTATTTTGTACCTTTTATGTTAATATGCAGTACATTTTAACTCGTGTTGATCATTTCTAAATGCCTTGATAGCAACCCCCACTACTCCTTTTCCATGGGCAAAGCTGGTAAAGTCGAGCCTGGTAGTGATAGATGATGCCACTGATTGTGTTTCCAATCTGATGCCGAGTAAAATCCAGGCCATGGCTGCAGAATGAAAAAGACACAGACACAGTCCATTCTGTGTGGAAGTGGTATTACTTTTTCCTTCTTCCCCACCCAGTTTCAAACCCTTTCGTAAGTTTAGAAAAAATCCTTTAGCCTGCACATTAGAGTTGTGAAATGTTTTGTTTTGGTTTTTTTAATGCCATACAAGCAACCCCCACAATGCTAACGTGAGTAATGATGTCTTATTGCTTTTCTTGTTAGGTCATATGAACGTAAAGGTGACTATAGGGGAAGTCATTTCATGTCTTCAGGGCTTTAATGTATTACAAAAATAAAATAAAAAAACTCAAAGGTTGTAAAGAAGGTTTCTATGCTCTAAATACGAACACATTACATATAAAATATGAAAATCCTACTTCAAGGACATTCGCTCATACCCCTTTTCCACTGTGCCTGGACTGGTGCTGTTTTTTGGAACAGGTTCTCAGAGTTTTGGTTTTCCACTGTCATGGTTCCACAATTGGTTTGAACTGAAGCTGTCTTTTTTTTTTCCTTTTGTTCTACTCCAAAAACTTGCTAGGGGTGATCCATTTGCATAATTAGGTGGGCGGGGTTACCAGAAAGTCATCAAACTACCTTTATCTTTATTACATTGCATTGCAAACGCTAACAATGGTTAAAAACACTATGTAAACATGGACACCTGTGGAAACCCGCTGTCTCTTGTCCATTTTGACATTCAAAGAAGTGCAGGAAAAATTTCAAACGGCAACAATAAACCGTCCTATATTGGAATGCATGGGAGGTGAGATGGCTACTGCGGGTTTTGTTCGGTCTTTCAAACAAATACATTGCAAACTTAAGAAATTACAGTAGGGCTACAGAGTAGAAAAGAAAACCCCAGGCAGGAGTGGTAATGCCTTATATTGCTCTGCAAAGTTTTGGGCCACAGACACCGGTTAAATACCACAATGCAGCATGCTGGCAAATAACTCCACCGAAGCCCTGGAGGCCATCACAAAAGAAAACCCAGGCACAAGTCAAACCTGCTTGGACTTCCGTAAGTTGAATTTGTTTACTTTAATGTTCACGGCACCATTTTGGGTGTAAGTTCTAGCTTGTTATCCAGAATTTGGGTGTAAATTCGCCGGCTTGTTATCCAGGTTTTCATTTATTTGACAATAGCAAGCGAAAAAAAGTTATTTTTCAGAAATCATTACATCGACAAGTCTTGTGTATTGTTTACTACATTTAAGGGATTAACAAACCTTCCAATTTCACTGCCCTTACAACTCATTCCTGCATTTACGTGCAAAGAGTTTGCAATATCCTTTCATGACAAAGTTCAAGGTATAAAAAAAAAATGCAGTACATATTAACTATTCTGCAGCCAGCTAACTTTTTGACTTGCGGGCCGCATTGACTTTACAAAAACAGCCGGGGGGCCAGACTATATATTTGATACACGCACACAATTTCCACTTATGAAACAGTCCACCTGGAATTATTTGTCTTATTTATAAAAGTATCATACAATCTGCTATATGTTCTTTTTTTCACGACCACTTTGAACATCAGTCCAAATAACATCAAATAATGACGTTGAATTTTACAGGTGTTGTCTGGATCGCTGCATGTGAAAATCTACTTAAACCATCAAAAGATTGAGTCTTGACTGCTTGCAAGTCATGTTGCCACAGCCTGTATGTTAAAAGTTTATATAACACTTTGAAAGCATCTGGCAGACTGCATTTGAACTTCTGGCCAGACCAAATGACTGTAGGGTTCCCCAGGGGTCAGTCCTGACACTCCTATTGTTCAATCTGTGCATGTTTACTTTAGGGCAGCTAATACACAGCTGCAAGGTGTCCTACCACAACTGTGCAGACGACACTCAGATCACTGACGGCAGGTGAACGGGGTCTTGCAGATATACTCTGTCACTGCATTAAGAAACAGATCACTGTGTGGCTGCAGAACAACTTTCTCCAGCTAAACTCAGACAAAACTGAAATCAATGTCTTTGGCCCACAGAAACGAAGAGAGAGTGTTATTAGCCACCTTCTTTCTCTAAAACTTTATCATCATGTGAGAAATCTAGGGGTAATAATCAACTCCAGCCACATTAAATCGATAACGTCATTAGCTTTTTACCACCTGAAGCACATTCCTAAAATCAAGGGAATAGTGTCTAGAGCAGGGGTCACCAAGGTTTTCTTGTGAGAGTTACTTTTACAAAATGAACATGGCCGGGAGCTACTCATTTTTGTGACATTTAGTTTAATTTAATCCAAACAAAGCAACTATGCTTGTTTTATTATTAAACATAACGTCTATATCCACAACTGTATGACAGTATTCACAACTCATATTTTGTATTACAGTATGCATTTCTTTCTTGTCTTCTCACATTATCAACTGAAAACATGAATGAAAAGCAGGCTTGCGGGTGCCTCATGGTTGTGGGGGGGGGGGCTACCTGGTGCCCGTGGGCACCCTGTTGATGACCCCTGGTCTAGAGAGACTAAGCCATGTCTCCAGCAGACTAGACTACTATAACAGTCATATCACGGGTCTCTCTGGATGAGTTGTTCTACAGCCGCAGTACATTCAGAATACCATCCATGCATTTTCCATGCCGCTTATCCTCATTAGGGTTGCGGGTATTCTGGAGCCTATCCCAGCTGACAACACCCTGAACTGGTTGCCAGTCAATCGTAGAGCAGACGTACAACCATTCACATTCACACTCTGATGGACACTCTAATGGACAAGTTAGTCGCCAATTAACCTAACATGCATGTTTTTGGAATGTGGGAGGAAACCGGAGTACCCAAAGAAAACCCACACATGCACGGGGAGAACATGCAAACTCCACACAGAGATGCCCAACGGAGATTCAAACCTTGAACCTCCTGACTGTGAGGCCAACGTGCTATTCAGTCAGCCACTGTCTGGCTACATCCAGAATGCTCTTGCAAAATATGAGTCCAGTACCCAGGTCTTTGCACTGTCTTCCTGTCGCTGTTGTTTCATTCTCGTGCGCCAAAGTACATTTTTGAAATTTAGAGCCACATGAACCATCTCGGGCTCTGAGAAGCCCAGGGAGTAGTCTAATGGGGGTGTCCAGAGTTGGCTATAAACACGAACATGATAAGGCTGCGTTTCAGTTTTATGCCGCCAAAATCTTGAACAGTCTTCCGGAAGATGTGTGACAGTCCTCAACATTGGCAATGTTAAAATTCTAGGCTCAAAACACTTTTATTCAACTGTGTCTGTCTTTTCTGTAAAGCACTTTGAATAAATTACCTTGCGTACGAATTAAGCACTATAACTAACCTTGCCATTCTGTCATTGGTTGGCCTATCAAACTCATAGCGGGCTGACAGAGCTGTCATACTTTTTTTAAAGATGTGTAGCAAAGCCTACTTTTTGGGGATCTCTGTGTAAAGAATGTACAGTATAGTGTACACATTTCTCAAGTATTTTTGTAATTGTTTGGGAATAATTTGTTTAATAGACAAACATTCCTTCCTTTGTTTTTTTTGTTTTTTTGTAATGCAGATGTTTTTTTTTCCTCTGCTGCGCCACAAAGCACTGTCTGACAGCAGCGTACTGCTTCTGTGATGTCTGATATACTGGATGAGCAGTCATCACTGTTAGAGTAGCCTCCGGAGTGGCAGGCTCACTGTCGGTGCAAGACAAGAAAGGAAGGGAGCGCAAGGATATAAAACATCCTTTCCATCATCTTTCTTTTCTTCCCCAGTGGCGCCAAAAACCATCAGAATGCCTTGGAGCATGTCAGTGTCTGTCTTTACAACACATGTTAGAAATAGAGGTCAGATAGAAAATGCGAGGCATGTGTTACAAGCGTGTGGTTTTGTTGTACAACAACATTTCGACCGGGTGTGCTTATCTGCATCAGTTTTATTCTTAGCCATTGAGTTTTGTAAGGTAACAAATGCAAAAAAATAAAAATAAAAGTGTAAAAACATAATCTTTTTAGATGATTTACAGTGCTAAAACACCATTTCTGAGACAATTTGAAGTTTCTACTGAATATACTAGCCTTGGTGTGCTGGGTTCTTTGTGTGTTGCTAATACATACAGGGGAACCTTGAAACTCAACCGCAGTACATTCCACATGGATGGGCAATCTTGTATGTTTTTCCCCCTATAACAATAATGGAAATAGAATAGAATATATAAGTGCAGAAAATAGTTATTCAAGTGTAGGGAAGCAAGGAAAGGCAACAGTGGAATTTCACTCAAATATTTGCGAAAACCCTGGATGCACAAATACAGAAAACACGTTTGCAATGTCCAAAACACACACAAATACCACGGACATTAGAGAATTTAAAACATGTAAGTATCACCAAAATATGTGAAAATAATTTTCTAATGTACCTGCGATTGACTCGCGACCAATCCAGGGAGTACCTCAACCCGAAGGCAGCGGGGATAGGCTCCAGCTTACCCCCGCAGCCCTCATGAGGATAACTGGCCTAGAAAATGGATGGATAATTTGTAATGTCAAAATATAACTACAGTAATCCCTTGTTTATGGAGCTTTATTGGTATTCACAACAATACTCTGGTTTTCTTTTTCGGCACATATTCATGGTTATGGATACCTTACACAGAATCGCAGCTGGGAACCGTTCTTTTTTCCCCAGTTACATGGGAGGAGCGAAGGCCAGCACGGTGCTTATTAGATATGCAATTAAACCAAACACATTCAGGACTTCTCCTTAGGTTATAATTTTTTACAACGCAAAAAAATGCAGCTCAAGACAATCCACCGTTTTATTGAACAATTTTTATGATTTGTTCTGTATTAACATGTTCTTGTATGGAAATCTTTGCACTACAGGCCTTTTTTGTGCAGAAATTAATTTGCCTGCTTTATTTTTTTTTATGTTCATGCGTGTTCAAGTCATGGTTTACACACATACACGGAAGGAGTCAGGGCCAGGCGGGCTTCTTAAAACTTAACAAAAATATTAGCCAAATCAGCTATTTTTTGGAACGGCTCTTTGAAAAGAACGGCACACCAAGATCCAGCTTTCCTCAAAGAGCCATAATTCCTATCTCCAACCGTCAATATGTCTCTTTTGTGTGTCATTATCACACAGGCCCTCTTCTACTTTACTTGCTCATCCAATCAGAAAGCAGAACGCAGTGCAGATGCATTCACTAACTTGCGGTGAGTCGGATATTTTATACTCTCTTTGAAAACGCATACTTCCTCTGCTTTGGTGTTGGAAAAACAACACGGAGCTCGGCGTTGGGCTGCAACAAGCAGGTTGAAGAGATGTGCTTCCGGTGCTGCAGATTGCTGAGCCCTGATTTAGCCATTTGTATGCTTAAAAATGCAGGCCAAAAATATGTAAAATTGGCCTAATTATTTGTGACTGATTATGTCGTGGAGAATAATGAAGCCAAACGCACCACTTCAGTAGCTGAGGAAAAAGCTCTGTGTTTATTCGGACTTGTCCTTTATACACTCCTGGCACACCACAATACGCATGTATTTTCCAGGAAGCCTCTCCCTAACAGGACGTGTTTTTTTTATACACTTCTGGATGTCCTCATGTTACTGAAAACACATTATATAACTAAGTGTTGTATAATTCATTATATAACTACAAGAGCATCTGGAGTTCACAATTTCACAATATATTCCCCCCTTTTGGGGGTCCCAAACCCCCAAACAACACAAACACATCTCTTCAAACTACTGTATATACTTTCTTGTCCAATCCTGAATCACATTCACGGATGAAGTTCATGCAGTCCGTTATGTATACTGTACTTGTCCTGGCAAGTGGGTGTTGAGGGGAAAGTTTTTGGGCAGTGAGTTGTCCCTGGGTGGGGGCAAAGTGGGTTGTGAGCGCTGTTTAAGCTCACATTGTAAGAACGGTGTTGGACATCTACAGTCCCTTTTCTTTGATCACCCGCCGATGATCCGCACGCTGTCATTTGGAGGGACCCTTTTTGGTGAGGGGTTTCCTTTGCCGATACAAGTTGGTGACTTGGCACATCACATGTAGGAGGAGGGCGCTCGTCTCCCCCTTCCTCATTGCCAACATCCGGGATGGGCGTTGTTTCCTCTCGGCCTGGCATCCTCCTCGACTATGGCTAGTCCGGATGTCCCGTCTCAGCCGGCCCGGTCCCAATCCATGGATGCAGCCCAACTGGGTGGCACCATCTCCGCTCGAACAATCCCTTTTTATATTTAGTGGTGTGCTTCATACTAGCCTGACTGTCAACTACTTCCTATGGTTTATGGATTACTATTGAGTATATGTATTGCCTGTATCTTATTGATTCCTGTAACTTAGTGAAATATCCTAAAGGTGATAACATGAGGATACTGAATAGAATATGTAACTCTTGCTACCCTAAAACATTGTTTAGATAACTGCTTGACTCACTTTATAGGTGTATAATTAACCTAGGCTGTAGCGTAACTGAAGTGCTGAGTATCTATGTACGTGTGTGCGGTGATTATTTTGAATAACTAAAATAGTTAGTATAGTAGTATAGTTATTGATAATTACTGACTGATGTCGCTAAAATGTACGTGTGTCTGCATTGTTATTCAGTCCTGCCAAGTCCATTGTCCTTCTAGGTCAGTCCAGTCCTAGGCATGGCGGTTCCCCAAACAATGTTAATATAGTTCTTGGCGAGGCCTCAGCCATCATATCGTGATTTTGGATGGCAGTTGTCAGCTCAATGTCCAGTGTCCTCCCCAATCATATTATCAATCGTACCTCATGGCTAAGTGAGTCCTCTGCCTCCCTGTCGTCCTCTAAGTCATCCGATTTGGGAAAACAGGTCAGGCTGTTCAACCACCAGTTGCTCCAGCTGGGCCTCTGCCACCCTGGTGGCCGCCAGCACAGTCATCTGTCTTACAAAAGTCTTAATTAGTAAATTCCTCAGAATGTGTATGATGGAACAAAGTAACAAACATATTAGTGTCAGAACTACTACTACAGTTATTCCCATCTTGGGCAGATTGGCACCCCAGTACCCAAGTTTTGTTGTGAACCAATCAAGGGACATTGTATCTCTCCCTGCATTTTCTGTTAACTCTTTACTCAGTTCAGTCATTCTGGGCATTGCTTTGGTAAAAGACCCACCTTCTGCAGTATTAATGGGAATCTGCTATTGAAGAATTGAAGATCATACAACTTTGAAACGTGCAACACTACTCACCAAACATGTGGCAGACTCCCCCTTTTTCAGCAAGCATCCAATCCAAAGCTTGGCGATTCTGCCATGACATTTTGGTCGTTTCGTGTAACTGCTCTCCCAGTGCTCTAAGGGCCTCATTTGTATAATTGATGAACCGTTGCTGATTGTAATACACATGATTTATCCACTCTGTATTTTTATTGGGTGAAATCCAGAGAAATATAGACTCCAGACCAGCCTTAATTTCGCTTCTTGCTTTGAATTCCTCAGGTATTCCCCCCGTTGTCCTACTGTTTGTAGATAGACACGGGAGTCTGGTACATATGATCTTTTAAATCTTGTATAGCCAATTCCACTTTGAGATTTTAGCAATTTGCTGACGCCTTTATACATTATTTGAACTGGCACTTTCATCCTTACCAAGGTACATAATCCTATCCATTGCAGATGAAGAATGTTACGTAATATGTCATCACCACACATCCAATAGCTGTCCAAAACTGCCGTTGATTGCACAGCCAATAATTGATTATTGGGTATTGCCATTGTAAGTTTATGACATGACTGATCGTTTGGGCCTGGGTTCTCATACCACACCGAACCTATAACAAAAGTGGGAGTCATTTTCGCATGTGGAAACCAGGATAAGACCCAAATTACATTGCAGTTCACTGTGGTGCTTCTTACAAAATTGTCAAGCTGTGTTTGAAATTCTAATCCGCCACTTGCAAAACACTCATAATCTGCGGTTCTATCAATTTTGTTCTTCCAATGCAGTTGTAAATCCGAAACCAGTACACATACTGTATTTAGCGAACTCGTTAGGTTGTGTATCTTTTTGGAGCCACAAATCAATCTGCATTGTATAGTGCACAATGGCAGTGAGCCTAATTTTTGAGTTAGCAGGTAAAAATCCTTTTTCCCTACATTTTTGTCTTTGTTCATCTGCACATGTTTTGAAATTATTCTTTTCAGGAATTACAATAGGTAACGTAGTTGGAGCGACAGAACACGCTACACGCTCTCCATTTGTCATTTCCTTGGTCGTATACCAAATCCATTTATACCACCCATTATACCTTGCTTGTTCCCATTTGCTCTCTTCCCCAATTTTAAAACTTCTTGGCCTAACCTTGTTTAAATTTGGATAGTCAACATGATCTGAATCATTACTTGGTTTCTCACAGTTTTCACAAAAGTCATCATACACTTCAGTTGTCCCGTTAGTTACTTCTAGGGGTGTTGTTGTTACTTTTAATGTTTGTGTACTCGTTGTTTCTGCACTAGTTAGCTTTAGATTGGTCACAACATTAGCCGGTACAGTTGGAGTTGTCACATCCATGGCTCGTGGGGATTGATTGTCCCATTCACCCGCTCTACCGATGGTAAACCAAACCGTGGAACTACTTCTCCTAACAAGAATTTAACAACAGTTTCTGAACTCTGATCTTTTGAAAGCCAAACCCAACAAAATATGTGCTCGCACAAAGCTGAATTGGGTGGATGCGCTACCACTCACACTAATGAGCTATCGCATGCAAACTAACAGAATTACACATCTAACACCGCATGAGATCCTTGCGGGTCGACCCATGCCAGCACCACATTTAAGAGGACCATATAAAGTACCTCCTCTTGAGCAGTTACAGCAGGAACTAAAAGGCTATCTAAAACAGTTAACTGCCATACATAGAGCTATTAATGTGCAGAAGAAAAGCAGGGTTCCTGAGTCCACGGAGGCGGCAGATGGCTTAGTGGTGCCCGGCGACCAGGTGTACATCAAAGTGTACAGGCGGAAGTGGCACGAGCCAAGACGAGAGGGCCCCTACAAGGTGGTCCGTGCGACACCAACGGCAGTCCAGGTGAAGGAAGCCTGACACGGTACCATTTGAACCACTGCACCAAGGTGCGTCCACCCCAATCCAAGGAAAAGAGAGCGCTGAGCAATGACGAAAGTACAGATGAAAAGCCACCAAACACACACCTGCTGGCGGTGGTGACCTGCATCCTGTGGGCACTGACAAGACCGATATCAGTGACCCATGCAAAGGGGAGAGAGGTGTCAGCGTCAAAGGAAGTCCAAAGACATGAACCAGATGAGTACGATGCAACCACTCGCCACACAGTCACTATACCAGAACCAATACCAGTACAAATTCCAGCACTAAAACCTAGGGATGATATAGAGTTTGCAGAACTGTGGACCACCAAAATTAGGGGCAGAGTGGAGGAGGTTCGTTCAGCTTCAGTGTCAGTATTCAGTCAGGCAAAATGTGGAGTCAACTTTAAAACAAAGAATGATTCCCCAAAGTGGGCATCCGACCAATGGAGTTTAACAATACTTCAAAAGCCAGATTTGCGGCACGTGAGGGTGCTACTACGGCCACGGTGGAGAAAGCAACACTATACATACCAGATAAACAGACATACAATCTAAACATGTACTCTGGAAAACAGCCAGTAGATAAGATTGTGACAATGCCAATAAGGCCAATAAACCAAGAAACTAGGACCACTCCAGTAGGTGTAACTTTGAAAATCATTACAGAAAAAACTACAAAACAGATACAGCCAATCCTGCATGATGCAGTGACAACTGTAAAATCGGGCAATGTTTTAACGCCCCCACGAGCCATGGATGTGACAACTCTAACTGTACCGGCTAATGTTGTGACCAATCTAAAGCGAACTAGTGCAGAAACGACGAGTACACAAACTACATAAAAAATAACAACACCCCCCCTAGAATTAACTACTGGGACAACTGAAGTGTTTGAGGGATTGGGACCAGGCCGGCTGAGACGGGACATCCGGACGAGGAGGATGCCAGGCCGAGAGAAAACAATGCCCATCCCGGATGCTGGCAATAAGGAAGGGGGAGACGAGCGCCCTCCTCCTACATGTGATGTGCCAAGTCACCACCTCGTCTCGGCGAAGGAAGCCCCTCACCACAAAGGGTCCCTCCAGATGACAGCGTGCTGATCATCGGCGGGTGATCGAAGAAAGGGACTGAAGATGGCCAACACCGTTCTTACATAGGCATAATAATCCTCTGGGAGGTGAACAATGTGAGCTGAAACAGCGCTCACAACCCACTTTGCCACCGCCCAGGGACAACTCACTGCCCAAAAACTTTCCCCTCAACACCCACTTGCCAGGGCAAGCATACATAACGGACTGCATGAACTTCATCCGTGAATGTGATTCAGGATTGGACAAGAAACTATATACAGTAGTTTGAAGAGATGTGTTTGTGTTGTTTGGGGGTTTGTGACCCCCAAAAGGGGGGGATATATTGTGAAATTGTGAACTCCAGATGCTCTTGTAGTTATATAATGAATTATACAACACTTAGTTATATAATTTGTTTTCAGTAACATGAGGACATCCAGGAGTGTATAAAAAAAACCATGTCCTGTTAGGGAGAGGCTTCCTGGAAAGTACGTGCGTATTGTGGTGTGCCAGGAGTGTATAAAGGACATGTCCGAATAAACACAGAGCTTTTTCCTCAGCTACTGAAGTGGTGCGTTTGGCTTTATTATTCTCCATGACAGTAACCACATTCGAACACTAAAGAGCATGTTTAAGTAATATTTATTTGAAAAAGCATAATATACAACGATTAAAACACACGTACACAACATACAGTATTTCTGCAATTTCAGCACAGCACAAAACACTCAATTTCGGTGTGAATTGGTTCCAAATTTTTGCAGTACAACATGCAATAATTGCGTTTTTAACTACAGTATGTTGCTAACCAAAACAGCAGCACCTACAGAGACAGCAGTCAGCATTGGATTGACCTTTCAGTACTTACTGTATGTGCTGATTCCGCATTCGTGTTAGAGGTATATCCCAACTTCTATCATGTTGCCGTAATAGTTTATTTCTTTTTTACTTTAAAACTGAAGTTTTACGTGACATGTATTTTGTTTTATTTTCTTGCGACATGTAATCTTGACACCTTTGACCTCCAATCACTCAACTCACCTTTCATCAGGCATCCTTTGTCTCTCCAAACTGTTTTGGCTTTTTTTTTTTTTTTGTACCTGTCTAACCTCCTACCCCCGCTTATCATGTAGCTGTCACATGTGGAAGCGGCCGCGTCAACGTTTCCTCTAATTGCTGTAGTTGACTTTTTCCCGTCGAAACGATGGCGCATGGAATAAATCGCATAGGGGATCAAAAGCTTCGACCTAAAACCCCACTATTTCATCCTTATTGATCTGCTCTGCCATCATTTGCTCTTCCAGGTGGGAAGGGGAGGACAAAAACAGGGCAACTTGATTGCTGTAGTTGTATGGAAGCAAGTCAACACTAACAAAGTCAGTAATACAAGCATATGTAATAAGACATTTGTGAGGATGTGATTTTTTTGGGGTTTGTTTTTTTCCCCTATACTGCAGATATTTTTTTCTTTTTTATGTGGAATTAAAACAGCAGGGGCCCAATGATCTTCAAAAACGTTCTCATCATTTCCCTGGTGGCTACGTCGGCTTCTGTGAATACAAATGCTGCTGAGCTGCCAGCCAGGATGGATAAGAACAAGACAAGTGTGCATGTGAAAGAGTTGCCTTTTAAATTGGCATTCAAGCGTAAATGACATGGCGACAGTTACTTGACTTTGATGTTCACTCTTCTGGCTTTAAGTGAGTATTTCTTCTTTCTGAGTCATGTTTTTAAACGGTGGCTGCTTAAGTATTTTATTTTTTTTCTGTCTTGTCTTTTAGCTGTATTTAATCATGTTTTTGTGTGGAATTGTGTATATAAGACAGTCTCGCACTAAAAAAGAGAGATTGTTCAGTTTTCAAACCTTTGGGGAATATGTTCTCGTGCTGAATATAAAATGACATTGTTTGGTATTCATCACAAGCTGTAGCTACCAGTCAGAAATCGGAGCTGATTGTCTTCAGCGTATATGTAAAATGTTGGGTTTCAGCCCAAAAGTCACCATCGTCGATTCTCTGTGGTAAGAGTACCACTTTAACATTTTCTAATAGGTAGAGAAAAAAAACAGTAAATAATAAGGGCGTAACAATTCAATCACTAGATCGATTTATATTCCGATGATCCAATTGCCATTCCAGACCATTACATGTAATCAATACTGGGAAAAAAATGGATTTAAGCACGCCAGGATTTGTATATAGATGTGCGTTTTTTAGCTATTTTAATGATAAGGACGTTAAATGTCAACCTTCTAACCCTTCTAGTTTGTCGTAAGTCGATTAGTCGTGCCTGTTGACTGGGGCGCACGGATCACGTCATGTGACGCTGAGCGTGTGTGCTCTTTAAAAGAGTCCGTGTGGAAAATATGCAATCTTTCATTGGTATAGATGTTTGTTAGAAATGACTTCTTCCTCTTGGACCAGTTAAGTCCAACTTGAAGCCTTCAAACTCATGGATGGGAGCCTCAGGACAAGATAAAAAAGTACGTAGCGACCGTAAAGTTATGCTGATGTGCACGTTGAACACAGTCAGTTTTGGGAGCCACTGTTGTTCTGGTGTGTGTTCTATTTTTTGCTTGCATTGATAAGCGTGTTGATCAAATGCCTCCTCGTAGCTTTAATAGCGTCTATGCAAACGTTACAGTATGTGGGATATTCATTCACTTTAAAATATATCTGCACATGAAATTTTATTCAAATCTGGTCATGCAAAATAACTTTTTTAAAAGTTTGGTTAGAAAATGAGGTATCAAATTTGAGTTAGTTGTATTTTAGATACAAACCACTGCAGAGATGTGTGCGTAGAGTTCCAAAGTACACATGAAAAGTACGGAATCTATCCACCTGTACTTATGCATAGTTAGATGCATACATTTATGTACAACTCCTAGCGTGCGTACACACAAAACCTAATGGTAGAAAAGTGAAACTACAAATAGCCATGGATATGCCTGTCCACACAGGCCATATCATGATTCCACAAATTGTCCATCAAACAATGCACCATCCCTCCCCTCAGAGAAGATGAGCCAAACGCAAAGCCTTCCCTAATGTTTGTTTATTTCTTATTTATGGGTGTTGCACATGGAGCAATCTGTGCCAGTGACTCCTTGATTTGCAGTACAGAGTGATGTTTGTCAATTGATTGTTTATACTTCAATTTCGATGTCGGAGAAATTCCTTTTCTTTGCCCTCTTTGCTGCGATTTTGGGGAGGGAAAAATGCATGCATGCATTCTTAAAGGGATTGTGCTAAGAGGTGAGCCCCTTGCTGTGCGTTGAGGTGAGTCCGACTATATCTAGCCGGAATTTCTCGACCTCACGCACCAGCTCAGGCTTCACCGCCACAGAGGTGACATTCCACGTACCGACAACTAGCTTCTGTAGCTGAGGATCGGACCGTAAAGGCCTCTGGCCGCCGCCCATAATAGTAAATAAAATAAATAAAAATAGTTAATAGTAAAATAAAAATAATCGATATAAATAGGAAGCTGAATCATTCCTTTTATTTTTGGAGCATTTTCTGATGAATACAAATATGACATTTGCAGCGCCCCCTGTTGCTTGTGCTCAGTGATGTCCTCGGTGTTTTATAATCATTACACAAATGGTCAATGACTTACGAGCAGTTAGTTGCTAAGATGCTTTGCTTAACGACAGTCATGTTTTTCATCTAATGTTGATCAGATTTTACAGACAAGTGCTTGTCCGGCTGTCAGATTTGCTTTGACAAAACTTGATAAGTGTTTTGTACGATCGCATTGTAAGATGGAGTGTGAAATTTCAAGTCAGTCATCTTACAGAGTCAAACTTTGGGATTTTTGTCACCGTGTGGTTTATGTGTCAGAACAATAATAGCACAGGCAACAGAATATGGTTTTGCATGTTATGCATGTTTTGATGTATTTTTACCATTTTGTGTGCAGCAGTTCGGTAGTAGAAGACGGCTTTCACAAGCAAATTCATACAATTTAGGTGTAAAAGTTTGTAATGGTGAGAAGTTAGTCAGTATTAGAGAATTTGGTCCTTTTAACCTTGCACAGTGACATTACATGTTCATGTACAGACAATGCCTGAATAATATTGCAGTGTTAGAAGTGTTGCATGTTAATATTGGAGTTTCTAGTAGAGCAGTGTTGAATTTGTGCTCTGACCACCACTGGAAGTAAGAACCAGGGAAAGGAAAGGATATTGTTTAGTCAGTGACACGGAGGCTGAAATTGGCTCCAGCCTCCCCCACGATCTTGCAGTGGATAAGCATTATTGATGATTGATGCATGGATAGATAGGAAGATGGATGGATGCATGGGTGGAGGCTGAAATGCATTGCACCAGCAGGCAGTAGCAGGGTTAGAATTTCTCCCATCATGGCTTCAGGTTAGAATGTCCGTGATTTATTTTGTCATGCCTTTAAGTTAGAATGTCAGTGGTTTCTCTCGTCATGTGGAAAAAGCAATATTTTCACTAGATGCGATTTACAGCCCGTCTATTACGCTTAAAGTTGTTTGTTGGTGTAAACATGGCAGACTCGGGTCAGAATTTCAATTTTTGCTTTATCAGATATAAGTGACACATATGACACATTGGGCCCATTAATTACTTTTTTGAACTATTCTTTTTTCAGGGTAGAACAATCCAACATACATCTGTAATTTTTTAATAAACAGAATTGGGTGCACAATTTTAGATTAATTTTGGATTTACACAAGGCCAGATTTATGCTAAAATATATACTCACAGTCACCTGAATCGTAAATTCATAAATTGACAGGACGAGACCCATGAGCACCTACTCAGTGATTGTGGTTGACTGCAGCGGAAAAAAAATGTGTTTGACATCACTCACTGGATCAGCCCTTGCTCAGAAAAACAGGAAACATGGTAAGGCAGATTTAACCAGTATGTATATATTTGAACAGGCATGTGTAAATTAGAGACAATTCAAACTTGTGCTTGGTAAAAAACATGGAAGATGCACATTTCTATCATCATTCCACCCAACACAAATAATGGTGCAAATTAAGGGCCCAAAATTGATATTTAGTTTGCATGAGTGAATTTAAATTTCTAATTAGAAC
This sequence comes from Oostethus manadensis, assembly GCA_024372805.1. NCBI lineage: Eukaryota > Metazoa > Chordata > Actinopteri > Syngnathiformes > Syngnathidae > Oostethus > Oostethus manadensis. Next base: position 2,645,793 of record QODF01000003.1, on the reverse strand, counting down.
TGTCAAGGAAGTTCCAACTCACCGAGTTTAATCAAAAGGCTGAAAACATTGCAAACAGACATTTTTAAACGGCAGGTAGGCTTCCAACGCAATGTCTTGCATTTAGCATGACCTTGCTTCCATTAGCTGGAAACCTTAGCATCACTTGGCAGCCCTGACTTTTTCATAACAGGGTTGGGAGTTTTCAAAAAGGGCAGAGTGGGTTTCACCACAGCCTTCACTTTAATCATAATGATGTATGTGCAGAGAGAGAGACGGTCTCTTTCACTCGCCATTGCACTTGAAGTGGTGAGAAAATGGATCGATGGCTTTATTTGGTGTGAATAGTTGTTATGAAGGAAAGTCCCTCCCATACATGAGTGGAAATAGAGCTTTCTTTCACGTGGGCCACGTGGCTGACACGCGCTTGCACCCCAGGGTTGGTACATCCGCACCTCCGTTTGGAGCAACATGGCCAGGAGCAAAAGATACTGCCATCAAAGTTCTTCTGATTGTTCTGTCAGTCGTAAACATTTTTGTTGTCCCTATACTCCCTCATTGGCATTTGGTAGGGAGAGAAACTCCCCTTAGGGCTTGCAGCAGACACACTTTGGCATCTGCACATTAGACAATAAAGTTGACTCTCAACTTGAGTCTCCACTGTTGGATTTTGGAGGTGCATCTGTACTACCTTGTTCACCTCAGTATGGGCTCACCCCTCTTTTTCAAAGACCTCTAAATGGATCAAAGCAAATCATATTTAATTCAACGCATTTTAATAACCACATTTCTTAGCTGCTTGACAGTTGTTAAACGACATTATCTTATTTGCATCATGTTTGCTCAGGCTGCATTCACACTTGAAAAATTAAAGTGAAGTCCAACACTACACAGACCAAAACCTACAGCAAAGTATGCTGGAGCTTATCCCAGCTGGCTTTGGGCGAGGGGCGGGGTACACCCTAAACTGGTCACCAGTCAATCACAGGGCACATATAGACAAACAAACATTCACACTCACATTCAAAGCTATGGACATTTAGAGTCGGCAATTAACATTAATTAAGTATCTCTAATTCACTATGTTAATTGGTGACTCTAAATTGTTAATTCGAGATGCCCTCCTCCGTGGATCATCACCTTATTGTGCTGGAGTTGTTTGAGTGCCCTAGTGATCCTAGGAGCTATGGTGTTGGGGGCTTTATGCCCCTGGTAGGGTCTCCCAAGGCAAACAGGTTCTAGATGATAAGCCAGACTTAGTGATTCAGAAGACCCTTAATGAAAAAAATCAAGGGGAGTTGACCACACCTTGCCCGGACGTGGGACAACGGGGCCTCATCCTGGAGCCAGGCCTGGGGGAGGAGCCCGAGCTTGTGGAAGAGGCGGAGACATTCCGACTAGATGTAGTCGGACTCACCTCAACCCACAGATTGGGCTCTGGAAGCAAATTCTTTGAGAGGGGCTGGACCTTGTTCTACTCTGGAGTTGCTGCAGGTGTGAGGCGGTGAGCTGGGGTGGTCTTATTAATAGTCCCCCGGTTTGGTGACTCTGTGCCCCAGTGAACAAGAAGGTTATTTTCTTTTGCCTTTGGGCTGGGGAAAGGGTCCTGACTGTGGTTTGTGCGTACGCGCCAAACAACAGTTCAGAGCCTTCTTGGAGTCTATCAGACAGGTGCTGGAGAGCACCCCAGCTGGTGACTCCATAGTTCTACTGTTCACTTTCCTAAAAAGAACACTGTAAACCATGGGCGTCCAAAGTTATTTTTGTTGTTTGTTCTTTCTAATGTTATATCTTACACTAATTTGCTTTGCGCCCTATAACACACACCCTTTGTACTGTACCTTATAGTACAATATAATGACCTACATAGGATTTGTTTTAGCACCTTTAATTTACACATCAAATTGGCCCCCATATTCCTCAAGTTTTCGGCATATAGATATCTGTATTTTTTACATGACAGTTTTATTTATTGTAGAGCTACATGCCAGTCGATTGAAACTGCATTTCCAAACATCATTTAAAAAATAGTTTAGTAATAATAAATTACACTGAGATCATTTTGGAAGTAGGCCGCACGGTGGTTGAATGGGTAGCACGTTGGCCTCACAGTCAGGAGGTTCAGGGTTCGAAAATCCATTGGGCTTCTCTGTGTAGAGTTTGCATGTTCTCCCCGTGCTTGTGTGGGTTTTCTCCGGGTACTCCCGTTTCCTCCCACATTCCAAAAACATGCATGTTAGGTTAATTGGTGACTCTAAATTGTCCTTAGGTGTGAGGGGGAATGGTTGTTTGTCTTTGTCTATATGTGCCCTGCGTTTGACTGGCGACCAGTCCAGGGTGTACCCCGCCTCCCGCCCAAAGTCAGCTGGGATAGGCTCCAGCATACATAGGGTCCAGCAGACCCTACTGAGGTTAGGTGGTATAGAAAATGGATGGATGGATAAGTTTGGAAGCAAAAAAAGTTGTTTTTGCACACAAAAGAATTCACCAAAACCATAACCCAAATATCGAGGAACAGACCATACATAGGTTTACCTGTACCGTTGCACCCCTGGTATTTACACTAACAGATTTCAAGAAAAACTTTTAAATACTTTGTTATTCCTGTGAAGTATACAGCCATGAAGGCTACAAGGACCACATACATGGGCCAGTGTTAAAATGATAAATAATATTTGTCTAAATTTCAAGGGAAACGAAATATCTTATTTCCAGGTAAATACAGTCATTTGTAACGAAAATGATGCAATATGAAAACAGGACATATAATTAATACTAAATTAATTACTCGATTTTACGTCCGACTAAAACATGTCGAACCACTGTAAAATATACTGTACATAAAGTGCAATGGTCTCCACATTTTGACCTCAACAAAAGTTCTGTCCTAATTACCCTTTGGTGCGAGTGAGCACATGAATATGTGGCGGTCAACTTTTACACTCTTCTTTTTATTATTTTCAAGCTCTGAGGAAAGTGAGCAAAGCTGCACTCTCTCCACCAAGCAGTCACTTTCCCCTAAGCGAAGGGTTCTTGAGTCATCTATCAGAATGACTGAGACTGAGCCACTATGGAAGCGTTGGCAGGATCCCCTGTAGAGAGATGAGGCAATATTGGATTGATGGAATCCTTTGAAGGCCAGAAAAAAAGTACAAGAAATATGGCTACTTTTTTTCTAAATGGGGCAGGCTATTGCCTCATGATGTATATGATGCTCTCATTTTGAATATATCCTGAGAAGTAAAAAGTTATTTGCAGCATGTCCTCTCTTCGGCTTTAGGAGTATCTTCCCACATTTTTCTTGATTGTCTGAACCATATCGGCCATTCGGAAGTGTTATGATAGGAGTAACATTCCCATTCTGTCATCCTCTTCTGTAGCCATTGAGCCAAACAGAGAGGTGGTGGAGGATTTGATGCAGCGGTTCCAGGACAGCTTCCGCGTTCCGAAAACTTTGCCGGACATTTCCCACTACCAGCACGTCATCCACAGCTCATCTACCGGCCGCAGGAGAGTCCCCAGCCACACCGGAGGTAGGAGCGACTTGTGCAGCAGTTTGTTTTTTTGTGGAAAAATCTTTTCTCTGGGGTTAGGAGCTTGAGAAAAATAAAGAAAATGCCATTTTTTAAACTTGATAAGCTTAACAAGCTAGTAAACATTGATATATATTTTGATCATAGATGGAAGTCGATACTGTGATCTTGTGTACAGAAGGACACGTGTTCTACACATTCAAGGTCCTACAATCATCGGACAAATGACTTTTTGGCAATTGGTTTCTAAGACGTTTTGCTTGATGGCAGCCATGTTTTTCAACCATTCTTGCCCAAATTTGACAGACACGTCCTTGTTGGTTCCCTAAAGGTCAATGCCAAATTTTATGGTGATCCGGATAAACGGCTTAAAGTTACAGTTGGTCTTTTGTGAAGGGCATTTAGCTGTGTGAGAAGTTTCAAGTCAGTCCGACTTAAGGGGGTCAAGATTTGGGGTATAGTAACTGCGCCACCATGTGGTGTATTTTTCTGAAAAATTATAGCCCGATCAACACATTATGTTTGACACGTTGTCATCTTTCTTCTGTTTTGAAGACACAAACACATAAAAACACATGACTTTGGTACGCTTCAAATGCATAATTCAAATCTTAATAATGCTGATTTTTTTTGTGTAATTAAACCCAAGAAGAATGTGATTCACTTTAAATTTGCAATTATTGTTCTTTTTTAAATTTTAGTGTATGTGGCAGATATTACACGTTTAAATTTTGAACAACAGTGCAGCATGACCTTGCAACTGACTTTGACACAGAAGTTCAGAACATTCAGATACTCCCTTCAAAAAAAAAAAAAAAGATTGGTAGTATACAGTGTATGCAAAAAAAATATTTATTCATTTATTTTAACAGTACAGCCTGACTAGTCAGTACAACGTTGACATTGAAACAGGAGTCCAGGATATTCAGATAGAGATGACCTTATTAAATATAATATTTTCAAAACCAGTCCACTAATATATTTAACACTTAATTAGCCAATAAAATGCCCGTCTCTAAGATCGAATACCTTAATCGTGTAACCCTTTAAGGAAACCAAGCTATATAAACAGTATACTACAGTGCATTGCTCTATATAATGGGCCAATCTGCACAGTTGCTATCCTCGGCGTTTGAGTGGGAAGAGAAACAGAAGGCTATGATGCGGAGGGGTGAGGGGGTCAGCTCCAGCATCACATAGTAAAACTGTTACCCTGTCACTAATGGCCTTCATTTAGCCAAAATGGCTACCTGCATAATGAGTTGGTGGCTTTTTGTTGTTATCCTGGAGGGAAATAACACAGCAGGAATAAAGACAAAGTGTGCTAGAGTGTACCTCTCACAAAGCAGAGCACCAAGGTAAGCTAATATTATTTGCATTAGGAGAACGACGTCTCTTAACAGTTGCTCAGCTGGAAAATACTACCCAAAAAAAAACTTCAGTTGCAGTTTTGTCTGCTCGCCTTCGCCCTGCAGCTGTTGGCCTGGACTTTCTACCCCTAGTGTCATGAACGTATTGTGGAAAGTACACATTTGTTGAATTTTGAATAAAGTTGAGGTGTTTACTTTCTACTCCATAGTAGATTTTTTTGCATACGTGCAAAAAAGGATCATGCTGGTTTACTGAAATTAAAAGCACGCAGAAGCAGTTGACCAGCGGGTAGTCCAAAGTGATATGAATATGGATATGTTTGCAAATAACGCTGGGTTATAAGTGAGCACAAACCTAAGTTCCAAAAATATCTCCCCTTTCGAACTTCATTCAAACGTATTTGGGAGAAGATGTCCTACAGCTTTATTTATAGACTTTTTGATAAACTGATATTTTTGAAGTGTTTTACTGTGTTTGTGGTGCAGTGAATACTAACATGGATGTGTTATGATGTGCCCCTTTCCAATCCTGTACATCTTTGTCAGTCCCAATGAAGAGCTCATCATCTGCCCCCTCCAGCTCTGCTTTGTCTGTTGGTTCGGATCTCCAGACCATACGTCTTGCTATCACTGCTGTCTTATAAATATATTCACTTTTGTCACAAAGGACTTAGGACCAACTAAGGACCATTAGTACTTAATCTCCTCCCTTACCTGCACTTCTTGCGTCCTTATAGCTCAACCTGATACTTTTGGCACACAAGTAACCTTCATTTCTTTACAGATCACTCCTCCACCTCTCCAGGGTTTCTTCCATCTGCAGATCACAATGTCATCTGCCAACATCATTGTCCATGGAGCCTCCTGTCTCACCTTATCTGTCAATCAACCCATCACCATAGCAAACAAGAAGGGCCTCAGAACCGATACTTGATGTTGTGTAGTCTGCCACTCACAGCACACCCCACTGCTGATACATGTCCTTTACAACTCTAACATGTACTTGTGTGTCACCCCAGATTTCTTCAGGCTGGACCACAGCTCCTGTCTTGGGCCTCTTTTGTTGTCTTTTCTGTGTTTCCTATACTTCTCCATCAGGATTGTCAGTGCAAACATCGCGTCTGTGGTGCTTTTTGCATGAAACCATACTGCTGCTTACTAATTTCACCAAGCTCGTAAGTTTGCAGTAGCTCACCAGCTGATAAGTAGTTCACAAAATAATATTTCCTTCACCTCTTAGTATTTTTGTAAGTGTTCTGGTCAAAAATGCCACTTGTATTTAATGACAACAGCACACTGAGTGGAGATGTGCTTTGTAAATAAAGCAAAATTGACTGGCGACCAGTCCAGGGTGTACCCCGCCTCTCGCCCAAAGCCAGCTGGGATAGGCTCCAGCATACCCGCGACCCTGATGAGAATAAGGTATAGAAAATGAATATGTGACAAAAATAAGTAGTGACAAAAATAAGTCATACAAAATTGCTTTTTTTAAAAAATGGCAGCCCACCACCACAGCTTCAAAAACATCCTAATTCAAACCCTGCACGATTTTCTTTTATAACAGTTAGAATTTGCACCCTCCTCAACAACTAAACTTACCACCCAGCTTAATATGCACGCAAGGCATGCTGGGTACTCCAGTGGCAACAACAATGTGAACTATGAACAATAAAACATTGGAGCATCATGTGTATGTTAACTCCTCGTTTACTTCTCATTGTCAAAATCTGCAGTCTAGCAAAAATGTGACAAACAGAAAAATGTGAGAGTACCACAAGCTACCCAGCATGGGTATATGAATATATAGGATATATTGGTGTTTTTTTGCCATGGGTATTGGCATGGGTGTTAGGTACTTATTTGTGCGCAGTATGCAAGTTACTCTGTTGACATGGTGACTTTTTTGTACAAGCTACAGATTGCATCTGTTTTGACGACTCAAGCGTGCCACAAAAGCCTTGTAAGTCATCTTGCCAGCTATGGTTTCAATGTTAAAGGTTTGAAAAAAAAAAGGAATATGGAAATGCCAAGTGGGCTGGATTAAGACACTTGGCGGGCCTGATGTGGCCCTTGGGCCGCATTTTGCCATGCGAAATACACATTTTGACCCGGAATTATTATATAATCAATTAACCAGTTAATTATGGCCAATATTTCAAGTTAAAATAAAAAGGTTTATGTTTGTTTTAAGAGTGCAGGAGTGTAGGGGGTATGTGACTTCACGTCAAATGTCTGAAGGAGTACCAGACGGAAAAAGTTTTTAGGAACCGCAGGTACACCTACGATACACCTAGCACTTTCCATTAAGTTCCCGGAACCGTTATTGCAGATCCTTAACACCATACCAGCCCATAACCTCCTTCACCAACATAGCCATTGAGGTCCGCACCGATTACCACTCTCTCACCTCTAAGAATACTCTGCAGGAATTCACCCAGCCAGCTCCAGGACTTCTTGTGGGTTGTACACACTAACAATGTACATCATTAACCACCCAATTTGAGTCTCCATCACCATCGCTCTGTCTGACACTCCTGACCTCCACTACATTCTTTACATATTATTCCTTCAGGATCACACCTACCCCATTTCTCTTCTCATGTATTCCATAGTAAAACATAGTAAAACAGTCTTGCTGCATTTCCATCTGGTCTCTTGGACAAACAGCTATCACGCCAGTTCCCTACCTTTCCATTTCCCTTCTAATCCTTTGAATTTCTCTGATTAATCTTATGAATAAAGTATCCATCCATCCACCGAGTCCCTTCTCACACAGCTGCTGCTTTTTCTCATCTCTCTGTCTTTTCTTGCATCTATCCCCCGACTGGTCTTCGATGAGCTGTAATTCTAGCATTTACAGTATATAGGTTTCCTGGACAGTATATTTATAGAAGATCTACTCCGCTCAGGTCGATATCAAACCCAAATACAGGCTAGTAAGGCCACAGGGGACTCTGATTCAAGCGAGAGGATTTAGGCAGAACCTGTGTTTACTTTCTCTTGTGTGCTGGTCCCAGTTGTTCGGCAGCTCTGCATATTTGTCTATGCTTGATGCCCAAAGGTATCTCACAGTGGCCGCCCACGCGATTCTCCAGCAATCCTTTGGTGCTGTTGCTAAACCCAAACAAACCCCTGTTTTTCTGCATGCTGGTACAATGTACTCATGCTGAACATATATTGAAGAGGACGGTAAATAATCCTCATGGATTTCATCAGCCGGATTTCTGGGTTGCTACCTGAGACATGGTATGCTTCACAACAGGGTTCTACTCCAATTTGCTATTTTTTAAAATCTCCAGCACTGGCAGCAAACCTTGTTAATATGCAGAATGTTAGGTGTAAGGTGAATTTCAAATAGAATGACCCCATGTCTCCCCTACAGTATGTTGCTTTTTCACCTGTGAACATGTGGAAAATATGTTCACGTAGTAAAGCCACAGGCCAGGAATGTCTGCAGAGTTACTGGGAAAGTGTTGCCAGCCATTGCATCAAAGCCATAAATATTAATTTATTTTGACAAAATATACATATTTGTAAATTAATAAGGACAAAAAGGAAAGACCAAAACAAATCTTATTGAATTTTAACTCAAGTTATCTTAATCATTAAAAATTGTAAAGTTTTTGTGATAGAATTAAAACATCTTCCGCCGAATAGTACAATATCCATTCAACCGTCCATTTTTGAACTTCGGAAGAGAGGCGGGGCACACCCTGGACAAGGTTGATAGTACAATATTTTGGGGTAAAATTGTGTTTTTGCAGCGGAACCTTGGTTTTGGTAGGACGCATTTTTTGACGCAATATACTGTATGTCCTGGTTTTCATACACTATCGTGGTTATCGCACAGTGAAACATTGCGCGTAACAAACTAGTTCTTGTCCTAACTAGGAATTGAGTGCCCAAACAATGCATCCACCAAATGGATTGTGGTTCTTTTTGAGTTGGAACACTATAGACAGATTCCGCTTCAGACCGCTTCAAAATTGCCCACCATGAATCCAAAGAAGGTTTCAAATTTTCAGTGTGACGTGTCTTGTCACACGTGATGTAAACAACGATGTGTGAGCACACAACCGTCTGTGTTGTTGGATACAGCACGAGTGTCAGTACTTTGATAAAGAAGGTCAAGTAAAGTCGTAATAAAGTATGGCACCTAGCCATTGCAAAAACCGAGTTTCACTGTATTAGTATGACTTTCTTTGTGTTGTCATTGTTTTGCTCTTGGAATATTTTATTCCCATAAATTACAACCTCTTATCATAAAATTCTGATGTTGTTTTTATGCTACTTTGACTTGATGTATTTTTTGTACAGTGTCCCAGGGACATGTCGTCCTCATGAAACCCTGGCATGCACACACATGCACTTTAGCAGCAGACACATTGATTAACGAGTCCATTGTACAACATAATCAGCGACAGAGTCAATGCTGTAATAACAGTAATTATTGCTGATGAGTTCATTACAAACAATAGTGCAGCAAGTGTGACATGCATGAGTTTCACGGTTTCAACATACAAAAATAAAAGTGAACACAGAAGTAGATTAAAGCTGCTGGAGGCCAAAACCTACAACAAATATCAGAAACTACATCAGGTTAGCTGAAGCTACAGCGTTTAATGCCAATGTTTTTTGAACCCCATGCTGACTAGAGACCAGGCATTTACAGCTTGAGTTAATACAGCAGCAATTTTAATAAAAATGGAACTCTGCTGATCCATATTGACTAAGATGTATTTTCATTTACTTTTCCAAACATTTGACTCGTCCGATTTGCAGTAGCAGCTTCTCAGATGTCATCTTGTGCATTATAAATGGCAAATCTGCACACTCCTGCCTCCTCCTTTTTATACAATCGTACATGCCAGCGTGCATTGCATTGGACTAGAAAATACTTAGCCGGTGTCAAAGGGGCTGGGTGCAAAGGTGCCTTAATGTGATTACCACTCAAAGAGCTACATGTGCTGTCAACTTAATTTACTCGCTCGCATTGTCACACACGCACGCACACACACACATTCTCAGTGTGACCCAGTGTACACTAAAACAGACATGTTGACAGAAGGCCGCTGAAAATCCAACATCTGTGGGTTTAAAAAAAAAAAAAGAAAAAAAAAAAACTTTGAAAGACTCGCAAAAGTAGCTGAGGTCATGTCGAAGATGCCGCATGCTCCTGCGTACAAGGGACTCATGCACATGCAGTATTCATTTACACAAGGGCGTCCCGATGCAATATACATGTAGCAAAAAAAGCTGAGCTTGCCTCCTTTATGTCGCATTTCCACGTTCATGTTGTTTTTTTGGGCTGCAAAAATACTGAAGCATCACCTTCTAACCTGCGTGGTTCGAGGATAGCGGATGCTGTCCAGTTTTTTATAGAGCCTTCTGTGGCAAACCGGAATGTGAATTAGTCTTAGCCCGGCATTCTTCCTTAAAAACACCGGAGTACTGCAATCCTGTTCTATAAAGAATGTCTCGCTGTTTTTGTACTAGGCCCTTAACATCACAGCAGTCTTCAAGGATTTTTCTTCAGAATTATGAAGTCCTTCTCAGTAATCAAAAGGTGCACATTACTATGTTACCTTTATGTTAGCGGTTCTGCAGGAACGTCTTTTAATACATACAGCCTGATTTCCACTTCCAAACCGTTTACTTAATTAGAAGCTTGGTTGCATGGCAGCCTACTTATCTTGAAAATTAATTAAGATGATAATGTGGACACAAATCCTTAATCCATGGTCTTGTGCAATCTTTTCCCCGAGTACAATCTTACGGTACCAACCTACATGTCAATCTGATTAAATTAATCACCTTGCTGCCTTGCAGCCCACATCTTTTTAATCACATCATTCAAGCTTGAGTAAATAAATTGGGCATTTTAATCTCTGTTTGATTGCCTATTTCCTTATGCTATTATTATTTATTATTCTTTTACTAGTTAAAAAAATCATATATATATATATATGAAAATAGGTGTTTCGTATGTTTTGTCTGACTAGTGTTGTTGGGGTGGTGGAAATTATTGAGCAATATGAAAATAATAAAAAAAAACAGGAAATCTGAGCAATAAATGAATGCAATATTTGATAGCTTTATGATAACAGACTTGTGGCTGTGTTGTTAATAAAACTGAAATTGATTTTGATGTTCAGTGAGCTGCTAATGCACTGTGGAAATTGCTTTCTCTTCCTGCTAATTCATGACTGTTTGTTTGCCTCCTCTTTTTATCATTACTTCTTTTTGTTACCGGAGTGCTTTCTTTATGGGGTACACTCACAATGCACGGAGTTTATATAACATTGCCATTTTAATGCAACGAGTGAAGAAAATGAAATATCATTTCAATAATGGAGCTAGTTTTATTCGCTATATAATTATGACTATAATTATGACGTTGCCAGCCTGGGGAACCTCACCCCCCTCGATTGTGACGTCCGTATTTGTTATGGTATTGGTGACTATTCTCCAAACCTACTGACTGAAAGTTGCGTGCACTCAAAAGTTGCTTATTTTTTAGCTAGATAGATAGATACCTTATTAATCTCCAAGAGAAATTCATATTATATACTATATATTTATTCATGAAATGATGAACTTTTAAATAGTTAATGAGAACATAAAACAACTTTTTGCAGTGTTTAATCACCACCACATCATAAAAGCATGTAAATATTGTACAATGTTAAGTTTAGGAAAATCAGTGGCAAATTCCACACGCATGTCAGTGATAACAGTCGTGATTTTTAGACATCAATACATAATTAATTTAACATTTCAAGTGGAGTAAATTGAGATTTTTAATTTACTCCTGGAAAAGGAATTTGACCGTGTCCCTCGTGGTGTCCTGTGGGGGGTGCTCCGGGAGTACGGGATTGGTGGTCCGCTTCTACGTGCCATTCGGTCCTTGTACAATCGAAGCAGGAGCCTGGTTCGCATTGCCAGCAGTAAGTCGAGCTTGTTTCCGGTGAACGTTGGCCTCCGCCAAGGCTGCCCTTTGTCACCGATTCTGTTCATAATCTTCATGGACAGAATTTCTAGGCGCAGTCAAGGTGTTGAGGGAGTCCAGCTTGGTGACCTTAGGATCTCGTCTCTGCTATTTGCAGACGATGTGGTCCTTATGGCCTCATCAGGCTGTGACCTTCAGCGTTTACTGGAGCGGTTTGCAGCTGAGTGTGAAGCTTCTGGGATGAGACTCAGCACCTCCAAATCCGAGGCCATGGTTCTCAGTCGGAAACGGGTGGACTGTACCCTCCGGGTTGGGAGTGAGGTCTTGCCTCAGGTGGAGGAGTTCAAGTATCTCGGGTTCTTGTTCACGAGTGAGGGAAGGTTGGAGCGTGAGATCGACAGACGGATCGGTGCAGCATCTGCAGTAATGCGGTCGCTGTACCGGACCGTCGTGGTGAAGAGAGAGCTGAGCCGGAAGGCAAAGCTCTCTGTTTACCGATCGATCTACGTTCCCACCCTCACCTATGGTCATGAGTTATGGGTCATGACCGAAAGAATGAGATCGCGGATACAAGCGGCGGAAATGAGTTTCCTTCGTAGGGTGGCTGGACTCACCCTAAGAGATAGGGTGAGGAGCTCGGCCATCCGGGAGGAGCTCAGAGTAGAGCCGCTGCTCCTTCACATCGAGAGGAGCCAGTTGAGGTGGCTCGGGCATCTAGTCCGGATGCCTCCCGGGCGCCTCCCTGGTGAGGTGTTTCGGGCATGCCCAGTCGGGAGAAGGCCCCCGGGAAGACCTAGGACACGCTGGAGGGACTATGTCTCACAGCTGGCCTGGGAACGCCTTGGTGTCCTCCCGATGGAGCTGGAAGAGGTCGCTGGGGACAGGGAAGTCTGGACTTCCCTACTGAAGCTGCTGCCCCCGCGACCCGGACCCGGATAAGCGGTGTAAAATGGATGGTGGAGTAAATTTGGCCACATAACTATAGCATAGCGTCTTGCTTTGCAGCATGTGTTTGTCTGTCAGAAAAACATTCAAGGCACTTCCCTAATTAACGCGTGTGATGTTGTTGGACACAAAAGGTCATGTTTGTTATTGGATTTCCAATATACCTGCATTTTGTCATTATTATCTGTGCAGCAGAAATTGTGTGCATCTTTCGCAATCAGCATTAATGAATCCCACTGCAAATCGACCATGCAATTATGATGCAGTTACAGTTAATATCACTCAAAAAAAAACAAAAAAACATGGAAATCTATGTCCTTTTTTGAATCAAATGTCCAGAATGAAATCAATCAAGAAAAGATCATCCAAGATTCATTGGATAATCTCTATACCTCATGTAATAATTACAACCGAGGAATTTCCATTTCACCTAACTAAGAATTTGAAAATATTCATAGATCAGAGAATGTATGTATGTAGTCATGTATGAGAAACTGGTATCAGACTAACCATAACTGCTCTTAACTGAAGCCGGGCGTTTATTTACCAACAACTGCAAAGAAGATATGGCATTAATTGGAAGCAGACAATAATTATACAAATGCTTTTTTAGAAATATTTCACTCATTATATATAACAACATATTTTGTTACCCTCAGTAATGATTTGGAGTGCGTAGGAAAGTAGAAAATAAAATGAAGGTCTCTTTGACCTCGTGGTCATTTATGAACAAGTACAGTAGTAGCTTGATTTTTTCGTTAAGTGGATTGGTCAACCAACACGTGTGAACGCCAACAATTTTTTGCATTGGAAATAATGTAATCCAAGTAATCTGCTTCAGACACCTAGAAATATTAGCAAACATTTTATAGAAAGTAATTATAGTTTTAAATGCAGACTATAATGCAGAATAACTATAAATGACAAATGGATGAAACTTATTATCGATGCAGACTTGTAATAAATCCCGATGAGATCGAATTCAATAGTGTTTATCAAAGTGCTGGCACTTACACCTTTTTTTTGGCTCCATGGCAGGTTATTTAGAAGTCACACATAATACAAAAAATGCATTGACAGCTCATAAGGTGCGTATGGCAAACTTTTTTTGCAGTTTTGTATGAAAACCCGGGCTATGCAATTTTGACAACATTCCAAATTATACAGAAAGTGGGGCGTACAAAAATCGAGGTTTGACAGTATACTGCACAACACAGCAGCAACAGAACCAATGTTGTAATGGCGCTACGGATCAGCAGCAATGTCGCTGATAATTTCATTGTAAGCCGTGGTGAGCGTAGCGGGAGTTTCACACCAACAGCTGAGCAGTAACATTGGAAGGTGCATGAAGAGATACAGTAGGTGGAGCTGCTGGGACCTGACCATTTATGATACTTCATACCAATGGGTACTGAGCCTCACACAACCAGTGACTGTAAGGAGCTCTGCTGTTACTTAAACATCAATTGTATGTCTTTTTGTCCTGTTTTGTATTAAGACTATATTTGTCAGTAACTATATTTCAATAAATAAATCCAGATTAAGAGAGATCTACTTAATCAACATCTTTCCTCAGCATCACCGTGTCCTAAATTGATTCTCATTGGGTTCTTTCTCCGCCTCTTCAGCATCCAGAGGCGTGTTTGGTCCTCAAGGAGAATCAGGGTCAGAGCCCGAAGACGACAGTCAAATGAAGTTTTACACGGAGCAGCACAGAGGACGGCGGCGCAGCAAAGGTGAGACGGAAGACACCTTTACATAAAGACGCAAAGGGAAGGAATTTAAAGATAAACACACGTAAAGCTCTTAAGCCTGAACACACATCTTCTGTCGGGCGCAAACACTAAAGTGTGTCAAGTTTGCGGACATAAAGTAAATGTTTGCTGTCGTGAGTGCACATGCTTTTGTCTACTCGGTAGGCTTTTATAGTAATTGAGAGACCCCTTCACAAGCTCAGTGACACCCACCCGCACCCCAGAGGGATTAGCTAAACCAGCACTTTCACTGCAGACGGTAAGCCTACACTTTCTGGCCTTTTCTAAGACGCTGATGGACACATGATGCAATAAGCGTAATTCAACGTTCTCCCTCCCTGTCTCCCTGGTTTTTGACCTTCAACGGAATCCCACCGTGTCCAATATTCTGTTTTTATTTAGAAATGCAGCACAGGGGATATTTGCAAGATGCTTTTATTAAGCTGACATATAAAATACCAAGAGTTGTAGGTTAAGTGGTTCATTTCTTGGGAAATGGGAAGTTTGACAGAGCAAAAAAGCAACCAAAACAGCCAATTTATGAGGCTGACAGTAGAAATGATTCATTCATTCATCCATTTTCTATGCCGCTTATCCTCATTAGGGTCGCGGGGATGCTGGAGCCTATCCCAGCTGGCTTTGGGAGAGAGGCGGGGTACACCCTGGACTGGTCGCCAGTCAATCGCAGCAGTAGAAATGATATCATTTGGAAGCTTTGTCTTGTAGGCTGGATTTGACCCAGTTCTGATTTTTTCACAAAGTCTGGATATGAAAAAATGAAATAAATGTGTAATGCTCTATTTTTTTTTAATGATCTTTTGGGTGGGGAGTCAATTTATTGTCGTTGTGTACCCCAGTGGAGGACTTACCATTAGGCAAACACAGATTTCCAGGGGACCTCAAACATCTCATAAAAACGGATTTTTTTTTATTTATAATAATAATTCAACTGCAGGATGACTTCAATTCAGTTGGCCGTTTATTTGCATGTCAGCAAGGAGCACTTGGTCTGTCAAGCAGATGTCTCACTATGGAATCACAGGAGTGCCAAAACCTAAAGGAAATACATGTGTACATATAAAGAGAATCATTCATTCATTCTCAATACTGCTTATATTCATTAGGGTCGCGGGTATGCTGGAGCTTATCCCAGCTGACTTTGCGTGGGAGGCGGGGTACACCCTGGACTGGTCGCCAGTCAATCGCAGGGAAGACAAACAAGCATTCACACTCACATTCATACCTATGGACAATTTAGAATCGCCAATTAACCTAACATGCATGTTTTTGGAATGTGGTAGGAAACCGGAGTACCCGGAGAAAACCCACGCACGCACGGGGGATATTCGAACCCTGATCTCCTGACTGCGAGGCCAATATGCTACCCATAAAGAGAATCAATAATGCAAGCATATACAAATGTACAAGTTCATTTTGTGATTCCATTTTGTCGTTGATTTTTGTGTATTGTCTTTGTTTTTTTCCATTTTGTCACTGATTATCCTCTTTTGTCTTTTCTTCTCCATTTGCTTTTCCTCTTTACATTTACCGAATGCCTAGTGCTAAATTGATAAAAGCAATGTCTATTTATGGACCCGTCTACAGCCTTTGTTGTAGATGCCCCTTAATATGCCCCTTTGTGTAGCCACATGGTGGTGGTCTGCGTAGGACAGTTATTTCTGGTGATCAATGGACACTTGAAAGTATACTTGATCCAAATTATCAATTTTGCATAAATGCTCCAATTAACTCTATTCAATTAACTGCTTAGTCTGATGAAGTCAATGTCTGCATGGTCTGCAAAAGCAAATAACCCCCAGAGATCCAATGTGTTATTTCCAAGTATAAACAGTCCAGCTGAAAGGGAACTAACTAAACCACTATGTGCAACAAACTCACAAGTCCACCCTTTAGTGCTAAATTGTAGGTAGCTATGCTTTTAAAAAGGTATACATACCGTGAATGCTCCCGTTAACACCACTGCCGAGTCTCTTAGTCTGCAGGGGGGGGTTGCAGCTGGAACCTAATCGATGTTATTTCTGTCATTTTTATTGCAAATGTTCACCCGAAGGAAGACAAGTCCCAGTCCGCAAGTGTGTGGTCTACAAAAGCAAAAAACTGCTGGGTTAAACAGACATGTGATCTGATGATGTAGCGGTTTGTGCTACTCACTTGTTGGTGTGAAAGTCATGCGTGTGCCGCTGTACTTTTGTGTACAATCTGTCATCAGTGGTATTAACACTGGCTGAGCAGTTTGCACCTTCTGTGTTGCAACATTGGTTCTGCTGCTTGTTTGTTGCGCAATACACTTTGTAAATAAATGAACACGTAATCCAAGACGGCTACATTTTTTTCTCCACTTTGTCGTGAAGTATAAGTTATTATTACATTGAAAAAAAATAACTTGTTACAGTAACAACTCACTGGCCTCACTGGGATTTATTCAATGATGCTTAACAAAGTTACAATGAAAGAACATCACATGCACACGGGTACTCTAGTTAGTTTTTCAGTTAACATCAATAATGAATGCCAACATTAGGCCTCGGCCTGCTCCATTTTCTGCCTAGCATACATTTTGACTTGCGTCTTGTTGTGGTATTAATAGACTTGGTGAGTCCAACTATGTTCGTAATGTATTTTTTATTCTAAAGCATCCTTGTTAACACCTTTCGCTTGCTAACAACATTGCAGCTGTGCCACCTATCTACGACGTCATCAGAGGGCGTCCCTCAAAACATGTTTTTATAGTTTCATAAAACAATTTTAAAAGCGTATGAATCACAAATGAAAGGGGTAAATTCACATTTAATGTTATTTTTACCTGCATGGCTGTTTCCAAAAAACATAATGTGGCAGTGAGATCAACACTTTCCCTTTCAACACCACCTTCCTGTTTTTGTCATGAGTTATTTCTTGAATTTAATAGTATTTCTCACCTCCTTTGTCAAGATTCCGTCTAAATTATGTCAAAACCTTCTTACTGACCTTGTGATATGAATTATTGACGCTAACCATGGTTCCACTGTACATGCTTGCACAATGCAAGGAAGAAAGAAGCAGAGCTTATTTTACCCTACTATTTAATTGGACAAAACCACGTGCAGGATTTCATTTTTTTGGTTGTAGAGACGTTTTCAGTGGGTCGCAGGATCTTTGACCAAAAATATATAGTGTAAGGACTTGATGTCCATGAACGCACCTCTTGCGGTGCTATTCGCTTGCTACTCCATCACGAGCGTGGCATGTTTATGGGCTACCTGGTCTTGCTTAAACGGGAGGAGGAGGACAGAAAGAGAAAGCTCACGTTTTGTTGTGTGGGGGCAAAAAATTCCGCTCACAATGAAGACTACCAGGTTCAGTACAGACAAAAATTGCTAGAATTGCTGTTGCACATTTGGATTAATATGCAGAAGCAAGAAGGGAAAGTGTGACAAAAAGCAAACATTCAAAACAACAATAAACTGAAATAGGCTGTTTATCAGCCGATCAAAAGTTTGGGACCATCGCTCAAAAAAAAGACAAAAAAAATGTTTTCTGTGGGAGTCAGTAATGAGTAGCTCCACCGTTCCTGTTAATCATGCCATCTGACGCTCCTGCACCACATGAGGCTCCATTGTTCCACTGAATGAAAAAGCACTCCAGATCATGATGGACCCCAACTCTACAGTGCCGGGTAGAAAACATCTTAGGTGGGATCTCCTTGTCATGCCAGTAACGCTGGAAGCTATCTGGACCGTAAAGGTTACATTTTTTCTAACCAGAAAATAAAACTTTTTCCCGCCTTTCAATGTCCCATGTTTGATGCTCTCCGGCAAAGTGTAAATGGCGGCTGGTTACGTGCTGATGTTGCAGCAGGTATCCCTCATGACTGAGGGTCTGTGTGGTAACAGTTGGGTTTTTTAACAGGACAACGCTGCAGTTCACAACGCTCGCTTGACAAAGGACTTCTTCAGGGGAGAATAACATCACTCTTTTGGACCATCCTGCACCTGCATCCTGTTCCCCTGATTTCAATCCCATAGAGAACATTTGGGGATGGATGGCAAGGGAAGTTTATAAAAATGGCCATCAGTTCCAGACAGTTGATGCCCTTCGTGAAGCCATCTTCACCACTTGGAGCAATGTTCCTACTTGCTTCCCGGAAATACTCGCATCAAGCATGCCCCGACCAATTTTTGAAGTGATTAACAAGAACGGTTGAGCTACTTATTACTCCTGAGACACTGAGTCCCACTGAGACATTTTTTTGTTGTGGTTTGGTGAACTTTTTGTCATTTTTTGAGCGGTGGTCTTAAACTTTTGATCAGCTGATAAACAACCTATTTCAGTTGTTTTCAAAAAATTACTTTTTCAAAGTGCATTTTGTCACACTCCCCCTTCTTGCTTTTGCATATTGTAGCTCTACTTATAACCTCATTAAGGTTTTCATCAGGTCTGTATGACTTCACTGGGAGGCGTTTCATGCCCAATTCGATCTATTGACTGAGGCAGTGACAACAGTGAGGCGGTATGTCTATATACAGTATGAGAAGTTTATGTTAAAAAAATATTCACACTTTGGGTCGCTGACTGTCAATAAAGGGTGATAGTGGGTCCCACAGCCAAACCAGTTGCTAACCACTGCTTTAGGGCATTTTTAATCACATTCAGCAAATGATGAGCTGTGAAACACTAGCTCAAAGCTGTCCCTTCCATTGACGGAGCTTCTATTACGCTCATCCATTGTGTCAGAAACCCTGATCGGCACACAATTAGCAATGCCAGGACTATTCAATGTTGTTTATCTTTGTTTACTTGCAGGCCACCCACACAGTCCTCTAAATAAGGTCACCCTGACATTGATTACCATCAGCACCTGTGTCGTCGCCATTGTCTATGCCACGCAGGATTCCTGCCCACTCACTGTCAAGGTTACACTTCATGTGCCTGAGCACTTTGTCGCAGATGGTGAGTACAACACATACATTAGACATGGTCGACGAGCTATCCCAATAAATACATGGTTGTTGATATCATATTCAGCTTTGCTATTACTCACTTTTGGTTTTAAATTTTTAACAACTTTTTGCAGCATTTGAAACCAACATTAATTGGTGTGTTTATTTCTAGGTATAACTGAATGCAGATGTCCTTTAAGCTGCTATAGTAAACAAAATGAATGCATTATTGTTTTACTTTAAATTTACATAAAGACTAAGCATTATCATGTTAGATGTTAGCATGTAAGCATGTTAAAGTTAGATCATTAGGACGCAGGATTCAACAAGTGCAGCTTTGCAGTTTGGCATCAGCATTGCCAGCATTCACACGCAATTTCTCCCAAAATCCTAGGTGCTTTTAGATGTATTTATCCTTTTCGTCTCTATTTATTATTGAACAGGCTATCCATAAGCCAAAACAACTGTACAATCTGTACTCCACTACCTTATTTCTCTGCAAAACTGTATTTGTCTCTCTGTAAAAGGCTTACAGAAGTCAGTGGACGAGCAAGTGGACAGAGACAGAGGAGACATACAGACACAGAAGATGGCTAAGGTGTACAGAAAAGAAAGAAACTGGTTTTCAGTTTTAAGACAGATAGGGGTTGGAAAGGAGGACTGTAAAATGGACTTCACCGCACCGTGGTTACACAAATATTGTACAGCCAGGACATGTAAGCTCTAGCCTGGAGAAATGCTTTAAAGTAGGGAAATAATGAGTGATGCAAGATAGTGATAAGGATGTGTAGTGGTATAAACAACAAAACCTCACCAGGAGCGACTAATGGGCCGCTAAGACATCAGCAGGATAGGGAATGGCAATAGGCAAAATCAAGACAGGAGCAGAAAAAAATGCAGATATATATGTACAGAAGTTACAAAAAGGGAAAAGTTTTTGACCTCATCATGACATGGAAATCTTATCAATTTAATATTACCTCTGGAAACTTGTGTGTCCAGAATGTAGAATTTTTTTGTTATTTATTTCTAGGAACACTTCAAAAGATGTTCCGTAAATTATTAATGTCATAAAAAATTAGGGATTTTCCATCCAATATTAATATTGGACCCATAACAGCAAAAAAAATGAATTATACGCAACATTGTTGTATCTGAAATCTACAATAGTGGCCCTCCGATAGAAGGTGTCGGTTCCGTCCTCTGCCCAAGCGGGTGTATCTAGTAGATCCAGGTGTACCTGGGTGTAAAGACAAAATGTTTTTTTTTTTTAATCATAACAGCAGACCTGCCAACATGTACACATTTTCTGTACTCTGCACGCATTTTGACCCTATGATATGCTTGGTCTCTGAAACATGGATTGTGCTCCTGTGTCGCGGCGAAGCATATACTATACAGACTTTCTCCTACCCCTGCAAACCCTTTTTGATGTTTTTTTTGTTTGTTTGTTTTTTTTTTTGGGGGGGGGGGTCAAAATGGTGCCGCTGTGTTCAAGCAGCTCTGTGTATTCTCTTACTTAAATCTTCTGTTAAGTAATTAAGTATTCTATCCTATGGTTATAAACTCCACCTAGTCAATACTTTTGTATTCAAGTACATTTTTACGTGACATGAGAGAGAGGTCCTGCATGGGTGTGGTTCCCAGTTTGCCCATTGAGGTAAATAAGCCGTACTGTACCACAGACCTGATGTATGCAAACATCAAAGATTCATACAGTGCCTCGTCCCTACCTGGATTGGGGAAGGCAGACCATAACCTGGTCCTGCTAAAACATCACTATACACGAAGAGTGAGGAAATTACCAAAAACCATGCACTCATTCAGGAAGTGGTCCCCTGAGGCTGAACAGGCTTTAATAGACTGCTTTGAGACCAGTCACTGGGATGCACTGCAGGACCCACACAGTGACAATATGGATGAACCTACACCATGGACTACATCAACTTCTGCATGGATGTTGTGCCAGTAGGGTCTGTGCGCTGCTTTTCTAACAACAGGCCTTGGATAAAAAATGACATCAAAGACCTTCTGAACCTGAAGAAAAAGAGCTTTAAAGACGGTGACAAACAATCACTGAAGCGGTTACAGAAGGAACTGAGAGTCCAGCTAAGGGCTGTAAAGGAGCAGTACAGCAATAAAATAGAACAGAGGATGCACAACAACAACATGAAGGTGTGGCAGGGCATGAAGACCATCACGGGCGGGTGCCCACATTTTGAGGGGGCTGTGAGAAGGGAAAACCAGCTAAATCCATTTTTAACAGGTTTGACCAGCCCATCTCACACGCAGCAGCCCCCACACAAGTCACCAGCAGAGAAGAGGACCCGTCTCCCCGCTCACACAACCCACAATAACAACTCGAGTAAGTGCTGAGGAGGCTGCGCCCCAGCAAAGCAGCATGTCCCAATGGAGTATCACCTAAACTACTGAAAGCCTGTGTGTGGGAGCTGGGAGACTCTCTACAGCGTGTCATCAATGTGATCTTGGGTTTAGGGAGCGTTCCACTGCTGTGGAAGACTTCCTGTGTCGTTCCAGTCCCAAAGAGACCACATCCTATGAGCCGAACGACTTCAGGTTGTTAGTCCTGACGTCTCATTTGATGAAAAACTATGGAACGGCTGCTGCTTTATCACTTAAGGCCACAGATCCACCATGCACTCGACAGAGGCAGTGGTCCAGTGAGAATTACATTTTTGGACTTCTCCAGTGCCTTTAACACCATCCAGCATCAGCTCCTCTGGGAAAATCTGACATACTGTAGATAGGAGTAGGATCACCCTTAGTGGCATGGATCACAGACTAGCTGACTGGCAGACCTCAGTACGTGCGACTGGGGAACTGCAGGTCTGACCCTCTGACCCGCACCACAGGAGCACCACAGGGAACTGTGCTCTCACCTGTTCTTTTTACCCTGTACACGTCTGACTTTCAGTACAACTCTGAGTTCTGCCATATACAGAAGTATGCAGACGACACGGCCATTGTTGGATGTATCAGGAATGGACAAGAGGATGAGTACAGAAAACTGATGCAGGACTTTGTCAGCTGGTGCGACGCAAACCATTTGCATCTCAACACCAACAAAGAGATTTTAGGAGAAAAAGGACACACCCATAACCTGTTCTCATTACAGGTGACCATGTGGAGGTGGTTCACACCTATAAATACCTGGTAGTGGATCTGGATTATAAACTGGACTAGACTGCCAAAATGGATGCACTGTGCAGGGAAGGACAGAGCCACTGTAGTTCCTCAGAAGGTTGTCATCCTTCAACGTATGCAAGAAGTTGCTACAGATATTCTACCAGACAGTGGTAGGTAGTGCCCTCCTGAAGTAGTGTGCTGGGAGAGCAGCTTGAAGAAGAAGGATGCTGCACACCTGGACAAACTGGAGAGAAAGGCAAGTTGGCACTGAGCTGGACAGCCCGACATCTGTGGAAGAGCAAAGGAAACTGAGGACGCTCCAGTCCATCATGAACAACCAGCATCATCCACTGCACAGCATCATCTCCCAACAGAAGAGCACTGTCATCTAACGTAGCATTCGAACATTCAAACATCACAATTTATTGATGTAATTCACATTGTAGAATATCCCATTCATGGCGTTGTTTACATTATACATATAGAGACTACACAGCAGAGTAATTGCTTCAAGCAAAAGTGAAGACAATGCGGCAAGCCTCCTAATGTGTTGTCGAAACGCATTTACCAGTGAAGAAGACAAGCCAGTCACTTTCTTTACATTTAGATTCAAGCAACTCGCTTAAGTGCCTCCATCTTTATTCATCTTTCCATGACTGACAAAAGAGAATGGCAATGTGTTTTCTACCTTTTGTGTCCCACTGTGGTGCAGGAATTGGTTTTAAATTGACCCGTAGCCCTTTGAATGCCTGTGCAAGCCCACCAACCACCAGCCAGAAGTGATACCTTGCTGTAAAACAATCTTTATGTTAAAGCACAATCTACCCCTCAGTGCTCTTACTGAAAGTAAAAGTCGTTGGCATCAATTAAGGATAATCTTGTTCAGTGATCAGAGTTTAATGATTGGCCCGGGAGCAATGAGAAAGAATGATAACTCAGTGCCAATGAGCACGGTCCCACTGCTGCACTTATTAAGGAACTCTCGTAAATTTATGCATTATAGGTATAGGCATTCAAATACAGTCTAGACAAAGGGGAGTTTCAGTTTATGGTGACTAAAGGATTTAGTTGACTGAAACAACATCTTTCCAATGCCATTTTACAACTGGTTTTATTCACAGGAAGTAGTTTTGTGGTGGCCATGGGCGGCCTCCTGGATGTTTCCAACTGGTTGAACCCAGCCAAGCTCATTCTGTACTACCAGACCAATTCGTCCACACAGTGGGTCCAAGATTACTGTGGACAGAGGACCACCGATGCCTGTGAGCAGATCTGTGACCCGGACACAGGTTAGTACTTAAGGATATGCTCTATTGAATGGATGCAAAAACACTATTCAGATACAGTAAAGGCAATTTAATGATCAATAAGAATAATAAATAATGAAATTATAGTCATTGTATTGGCACTCACATAATGATACAAGACAGAGCAAAAGTATTAGTTTGTTATGTGCAATAAAGTACAATAACCAGGGCAATTTCCGCACATTTTTTATTGATAACCAAATTATTTGAAAACTGGGTCTTTCGAAAACTAAGTTCTGACTGTAAACTCTGGCGCCATGGATGTAAAATATATAATTGTAAAAGTTGAAAGACAGTAAAGTATGAGTCCGTGGTTCTCTCCCGAAAGAGGGTGAAGTGTCCGGGTTGAGGGTGAGATCTTGGCCCAAATGACAGAAAGACGGAATGTGAGATTGACAGGTTGATTGGTGCAGACTCTTCTTTGTTCGGTTGTGAGAAAGAGAGAACTGAGTCGAAAGGCAAAGATCTCAATTTACCAGTCGATCTACGTTCATAGTCTCGCCTATGGTCATGACCGAAACGATAAAATTGTGGGTACAAGTGGCCGAAGGTTTTGGCTGGGCTCTTTGTCATTCGGGAAAAACTAAAAATAGAATTGCTGCTTCTCTGATTCAGAGGAGTGTCTCTTGGACACATCCCTGGGGAGGTGTTCAGGACGTGCCTCGGGGAAGACCTAGAACATGTTGGGGAGACTATGTCTGTCAACTTGTCTGGGAGGAGATGGACGTAATTGCCAGAGAGAGAAGCCTGGGCTTTCCTGCCTAGGGTGCTGCCCTGGCAACCCGACCTCAGATAAGTGGAAGACAATGGATGGATGCAGGGGTGTAAAATTAGTAAACATGCTAATATTTGATAATTGATTTTTGGCCTATTAGGCAGCGATTTATGAAGGCTGAAATTAATTGACACGTTTTTATTTAGATTTTAAAATATTCCACCTTATCAACACAAATCTAACATTCTATTAATAATCCATCCATCCATTTTCTATGCCGTTTATCCTCATTGGGGTCGCGGGCATGCTGGAGCCTATCCCAGCTGACTACACCCTGGACTGGTCGGCCTATTAATAAGTGGGTCATAAATGAATTACTGTAATTTCTCACAATGGGCTGAGACATGTTGCTGTTTTTGACTGTAGCGTGTTTCGAAAAAAAAAAGTCCTCAACTGCACGCTTTTTAAATCAAACAGCTGTGAGCATAATTGTGCTGACATTAAAATGACTCTTAAGCAAAGCTAAAAGTGTCACGTCGCATGAGTGGCGTATCTCCCGCTGGTATTTCATGGCCACTCCATCAAGCCTATAAGCTCATTAGAATGGATTACATCTGTAATGTACGTGAATTAATGCCATCGTGGTCAAGGGCACGATGAAGGCTGATGCATAATGGATTACAGATTCTCAAATGCATCAAGATGCCAGAGATGGAGTTTGTGGATTGTGCTGCGTTGAGATTGTCTGCCGTGTTTATACGTCGGGGAGACCGGTAATCGTCCTAATTCAATTTTGCAGCCGTTTACTCCCTCGCTACATTCGGAAGATTCTCCTTGTAGTAATGCCTCGCCCTTTCTCCTTGTCTCTCCCAATTTATTTCCCCTTTCATCTGTCCTTTTCAGCAGCGAGATTATTTGATGAGAGATTGCCCTCAAGTATGTTGTATCTCCTCCTCGGGGGCAAACTAATCTGTCCGCTGGCAAAAAATTAAAGGTGCTCTTCAGAAAGCGCTTTCTATTTCCATCGTTGTCCTCTTTGTGTAGGTCACTCCTAACAACCTACACAATGACCACAAACAATGATGAACACGCACCCTGGTGTTTCTCAATATAAGCCTTTCAAAGAACCCATGGTGGACACATGGTGTAAATGTTAAGAGGAGAATGAAGGAACAATGTTCCAAACTCTTGTCGGTGACACTGTTATGTTAGGTAGGTTATTTCCTAAAACCCAGTGTTGATCAAAACGTTCCATACTGCTGGGAAATAGGGAATCCAGCCTATTATTAGTTGTTTTAAATGACCTAAAATACAGTTTAAGGCAATACAGTATGTTTGTGATGTGTGGTCTACACTGGTCACTAGTAATGTAAACCAGATTTCATTAAATTATTATTATTTTTTAATTTATCTTACAACAGGCACAATAATAACATAATATATCATAATTAGCGCTGTCGGGGTTACCGACTTAACGGAAGGTTCCTTTAACGGCAGTATTTTTTAACGTGCCACATTGTAGTTTGAGGAAACCCGGCGGTGACCGTGGAGCCAGATGAGATGCCCGAGCCACCTCAAATGGCTCCTCTCGATGTGAAGGAGCAGCGGCTCTACTCTGAGCTCCTCCCGGATGGCTGAGCTCCTCACCCTATCTCTTAGGTTGAGTCCCGCCGCCCTACGGAGGAAACTCATTTCCGCCGCTTGAATTGGTGATCTCATTCCATGACCCATAACTCATGACCACAGGTGAGGGTGGCAACGTAGATCGACCGATAAATTGAGAGCTTTGCCTTCCCGCTCAGCTCTCTCTTCACCACGACCGTCTGGTATTATTATTTTTTATCATTTATATAAAATGTATTAGGTAAAATGAGTGTAAAAGTGAGTATTGGAGGATTATTACATGTCTAGGGGTCTCTAATAACGTTACAAATTCTATTTAGAAAGTCATAAACTGGTTTTGTATGCTTTAAATAGTAACATATTTCATTTATTAATATTGAAACCTACTTAATACACCTATTGCGGTCTGGTTTGGAACCCATTAACCATGATAAACGAGGGATTGCTGTATCCCTTTTTGTAATTTCCAAAACCGGACCTCAAAACATTCTAGTCGACACTAAACGCAATAAAATAATATCGCACATGACCTCAAACAGCTGCCATTTAGCATTAGTGGTACATTGCAGTGAATTATGCTAACAACTATACATGTGGCAAATGTTCCAAGTCAGTGGCGGTTCTGGCTTGAATAAATAAAAAGGAAAATATTTTCTTTTGCAGCGCGCGAATCCTTCAAAGTACAACCCTCGAGCTCCTCAACCTCAACACACACTCCCACTGTGGTTTTTTTTTCCACTGCAGAATATTGCACAAGCCGCCTTCAATTGCATTTGATTTACATCCCTATTTACACAATTACAACTCTTAGACAGGAAAACACAGCAGTTGGTGGCCACCAAGTAAAGTTAGGTTTGATCATACACAGCACATACATTCCATAATGTAGTGTACATAAAATGCTAATGCTATGGCCTTACCTTTTGCCAATTTGCCCTCTTCTTCCTTGTGCATCTTATAGCTGTTACTTTCTCTTTTACATTTTTGTTGACATAAATTAACAACACTTAATTGCCACCATGACTCAACAAGCACACAATGCTAAACCAACTCGTACTGACTCACAATTCCCTTCTTTCATTTAACATTTTACTGTGAAATATCATGTTTGAGACTCTTAGTCTGAGACAAAAATAACTATTATAATATTAAGAATTCACTATTTTTTTAGCAATTACTGTTGTAATTTACCAACACTTTTTTTAAACCTTGTAATTAAGCCACCTCTGTTCCGAGTAACAAATCTGTTCAATTAATCACAAAGCATCTTATAGTTGTCTACAGAAGTAAACTAGCACCTGGTCAAACATTAATAGATGTGGCTGTAAGCAACCTCCCGATATAGTTTTTATAACTATGAGCTGGCAGTAGCTGCATTTCAAGTACAGTGAAATTGTGTTTTTTGATGCCGTAGTTTTTGTTATGAGCAGGTTTTGGTGAAAAATCTTCACTAAGATGTTGGTTTTCATACAATGTCTTGGTTTTTGCACAATATTGCAATTAACTAACTAGTCCGTTTACCTTGCACTAAATCGTTCCACGAAATCAAGTGCCCAAACAATGCTCTCTACACGTTGCTCACTCAGTCAATACATTTTGAGAAAAGAAAGTTGTGAGAGCCAGCAATTTGTTTTAAAAAATGTTGAGAAAAACCATTGCATTCAATCTCGCCAAAGTGTACAAGAACAAGAACCTCTATTTAAAAAAAAAACTTAAATAATACAATAACTTTCATCCATTGTTTTTTGTAAAACTAGAATTATTGTTTACGAAATACTTTTTTTATCATATTTTTGGCTGTCTGGAACGGATTAATTAGATCAACATTATTTCCTATTTGAAAAATTGCCTCAGTTTTTGTATATTTACATTTTTGTCTGAGCTTTTGGAACAAATTAAGGACAAAATCTACCTGCGCTTTAGAATATTGCGCTATTGGTTTGAAACTCATATTTGTTACATTTGCCCATTTCTTATTGTTTACAATGAACTCATCAGCACTATTAATGCTGGCTGAGCAGTTTGGCTTACTGCTATTACAACATTGGTTCTGTTGCTGGTGTGTTGTGCAGTGGCCAATAACCCTGTGATCAAAGAGAGCTACATTTTTCTTTCCACTTGCTCGTGCACTCCAATACATTATTAAAGTTGAAAAATTAAGTTGTTTGTATATCATGGGTTTTCAAAGCTTCGGTCTAAGTATCGCCTGCTACGAATTATTGCTCATCCTTTTTGCAGTTTAGTCTTAACACCCCGACTGTAATTTGAGCATTTGCTGTACTCTTTGCGCCAGCATTTACACTCATGTGTCACTCTATCTTTGCCTGTTGTAACTTTGCTTCATGATATAATATGCCATAATCATCTAATGCTCACGCTAAAAATCAGTGTGCCTATATCATTACTTGGAACAGACATTATAATTATATCATCACCCCGGAGCAGGCGCTAGCAATTAAATGCAGAACTTGGTGTGTGGTCCGTTGATGTCACCTTAATAACGTAATGACTGGAGTTATCATTTTATTACTATGAGGTTCCCCATTATTAGCCAATTCATCCTATCCCGCAGTTAAACGCCCT
Organism: Oostethus manadensis; assembly: GCA_024372805.1. Taxonomy (NCBI): domain Eukaryota; kingdom Metazoa; phylum Chordata; class Actinopteri; order Syngnathiformes; family Syngnathidae; genus Oostethus; species Oostethus manadensis. The sequence continues at coordinate 2,616,948 of QODF01000003.1, read as the reverse complement.
ACTAAGGAGAAATGTATTACAGCATCAATCATCATAAGTATCCTCGTAAAGGCCCGCCGATCTCCTTGCTTCTTTTGTTTTCCTAATTACAAATGATGTCTTCACCTACTTGAAACTGACTGAATTTTCATTTGGCGAATGGGTGTCTTTTATATGGAAATGAGTTGTGAAAAAAGTTGTGTTAAGAGATAGAGCAAGTACACAAAAGATTAACTGGGACTACATTGATTATTTAATTAATTAATTTTAATTATAATAGTTGTATTAATATATATTAATATTATATATATATATATATATATAAATTTTATCATAACTCACAAAAAAATGGTTTCCCCAACGTGTTTACTGAAGTAGATTCAGTTTACTGAAAAGGAGTAGGATGAAGCAGAGCTTATTTTATCTGATCCCTTTTAAGACAATATGAGCCTTAAAGTGTATTTTTATTTTGACCCAGTGACTAACTAGAAGCTCGAAACACATACAGTATAACAGCAATGTGATGAATGCTTTCCAAACGGCAGCCTTTCTTCATCACCTGCAATATTGTCTTGGGTGCAACTATTATCCTGCTGTGGCTTTATTGCTTCTTATGTTGCTTTTCAACTAGGCACCATTTACCGCACAAAGGACAATCAGAATATTTGTTGCAGCCCTTTAGCTGCATCCTATGGCTGCTGTGTCCCCCCTGGAGGTAGCTGCGGAAGGCCTATAAACTCAGCCAGTAAATTATTAAACAGCAGGTGATAAAATGTGAATGGTGTTGCCTGCGTGGCCATTACACATTTTCTTTTTTTCTGCTGTTGTGCTTTACGAAAAGTGGGCCAAGCGGGAGCGGTCATCACCATTTATTTAAAGATCAGTGGTGGGTTTTTGCAAAATCTGACCTAAGACTTCACAAATGCCATCCTCTTAGAATCCATCATAAATTCATTGTAGTCTTTTTTATAGTCCATATACAAGGCAAGACTTTACAGCCATCCATCCATCCATCCATTTTCTTCCGGTTATCCGAGGTCGGGTCACGGGGGAAGCAGCCTAAGCAGGGAAGCCCAGACTTCCCTCTCCCCGGCCACTTCATCCAGCTCCTCCAAGCGGATCCCGAGGCAGCTGAGAGACATAGTCTCTCGAACGTGTCCTGGGTCTTTCCCGAGGTCTCCTACTGGCCGGACGTGCCCTGAAAACCTCCCCATCGAGGCGTCCGGTAGGCATCCTAATCAGATGCCCGAGCCACCTCACCTGGCTCCTCTCAATGCGGAGGAGCAGCGGTTCTATTCATTCTTTCCTGGATGACGGTGCTTCTCGCCCTATTTCTGAGGGAGAGCCCAGCCACCCTGCTTAGAAAACTCATTTCAGCCGCTTGTACCCGCGACCTTGTCCTTTTGGTCACTACTCAAAGCACATAACCATAGGTGAGGGTAGGAACATAGATGGAACGGTAAATTGAGAGCTTTGCCTTTCGGATCTTATCCCGGCCGCTTCACACTCAGCTGCAAACCGATCCAGCAAGAGAAGGTCACGGCTTCATGAAGCCAACAGGACCATGTCATCCACAAAAGGCAGAGACCCAATCCTGCGGCCACCAAAACGAAACCGCTCAACTTCCTGGCTGCGCCTAGAAATTCTGTCCATGAAAGTAATGAACAGAATCGGTGACAAAGGGGAGCCCTGGCGGAGTCCAACCCTCACTGGAAACGGGTCCGACTTACTAACGGCAATTTCAACCAAACTCTGATGACGGTCATACAGGGAGCGAACCGCCTGGATTAGGTGGTTCCATATTCCCGGCGCACTCTCCACAGTATTCCCAGAGTAACACGGTCGAATGCCTTCTCCAAGTCCACAAAACACATGTAGACTGGTTGGGCAAACTCCCATGCACCCTTAAGGACCCTGCATAGAGTATAAAGCTGGTATCGAGTGGATCCTTCTCTCCAGAATGCCTGAATAGACCTTACCAGAAGGACTGAAGAGTGTGATCCCACTATAGTTGAAACACACGCTCCAGTCCTCTTTCTTAAAAAGCGGGACCACCACCACGGTCTGCCAATCCAAGGACACCCCTCCCGATTTCCATGCGATGCTGCAGAGTCGTGTCAACCAAGACACACCCACAGTAATCAGGGCCTTAAGGATCATCCACCTCCGGGGCCCCTCCACCGAGGAGCTTTTTGACCACCTCGGTGACCTCAGCCCCAGAAATAGGAGATGCCGCCATGGAGTCCCCAGGTACTCTTTCATCATTGGAAGACGTGTCAGTTGGATTGAGGAGGTTTTCAAAGTTTTCCCTCCACCGGTCCACAACATCTTGAGTCGAAATCAGCAGCACACCATCCCCACCATACACGGTGTTGACTGTGCACTGCTTCCTCCTCCGGAAACAAAGATGGTGGTCCAGAATCTCTTCAAAGCCATCTTTCCAGTACTCCCAGTACACTTTCCAGTAGTTTCCCTCTAGGGAAAACAAAAAGGGTGGGTATTCTGAACTATTGTTTGGCGCATAAGTGCAAACAACAGTCAGAACCGACCCCGTCTCCCCCACCCGAAGGCAGAGGGAAACTACCCTCTCGCTCACCGGATTAAACGTTAAACTCCAATGTACAGGCTTGGAGCCGGGGGACAACAAGAATTGCCACCCCTGCCGGTCCCCTCTCATTGCCGGCAACGCCAGAGTGGAATAAAGTACAGCCACTCTCGAGAGGACTGGTTCCAGAGCCCTTGCTGTGCGTCAGGGTAAGTCTGAAATTCTCCCCCTCACGCACCAGCTCAGGCTCTTTCCCCACCAGAGAGGTGACATTCTACGTACCCAAAGCTGGCGTCTGTAGCCAAGGATCGGACCGCCAATGCTTCCGCCTTTGTCCGCCACCCAGCTTGCTCTGCACCGACCCCTTTGGCCCCTCCCACAAGTGGTGAGCTCATGGGAAGGGGGACCCACGTTACCTCTTCGTGCTGTGCCTGACCGGGCCCCATGGGTGCAAGACTCCAGGCCTAGCTCCGGAGGGAGGCCCCGGTGACCCGCGTCCAGGCGAGGGAAAATTAAGCCCATTTTTATTATTCATCATCAGGGTCTATTGAGCCACTCTTTGTCTAGTCCCTCCCCTAGGACCTGTTGGTCATGGGTGACCCTACCAGGGGCATGAACGCCCCCGACAACTTAGCGCGTAGGATCCTGGGGCACGCAAACTCTTCCACCACAATATGGTGGTGGCTCAGGCTTTATAGCAATGCAAGCAAATATGTTTTGGTGCTAATATTAAGTTTTCCTCAGAAACTGACAATTAAATTAAGCACACTGCTTTTTGGGAAAACGCACGGGTCCTTTGTGCACAGTCTGCATTTCTTTTATGGAAAAAAAAACCTTGAGGATTAAATGGTATTTCTAAATGGTAATTTATTCAGCTTCTGACAATAAACTTGTTTTTTTTCTCTCTCCATCTCAGGAGAATGCAGCTGTCATGAAGGCTATTCCCCGGATCCTGCCCATAAACACCTGTGTGTCCGCAGCGACTGGGGTCAGAATGAAGGGTAAGTACTGCCTCGCACTTGGAAATGCACTTACTGACCTCACATAAGCTTTCACAGGTTGCTCTCTTAGTTGTATGAGCATAAAATATTCAAGTGGCCGTATGCATCGGATTCCTCTGCCGAGAGGGCGCCAACATTCAGACATACTATACGCATTATATTCCACCTTCTCCCTACTTTTGCCGATGTAGCACACACATGCGTACTATGGGGCGTTACATCTGTTGTTCTCTTTTGCACAGTGTAGCTACTAACGTTAGCTATCTATCATTGAAGGTATAGCCTATCATAACCACACAATGACTTGACCCTACTTGGGGGATAAAAAATATTCCAGCATTGCATAGGGAGCCCACAACAAGAAGGCTCAATAACCGCATGCAGCTCTGGAGCTACGGATTGCTAAAACTAGGGTATAGTTTCATGGCCAATGTCATTGACAGTATGATTGCTCGCCATCGACAGGGGATCGTTTCTTGTAATCACTTCTTGCCGTGCCCTGGATGTTTCCCGTGTGATGCTGCTTCAAATGCACATTGTGGTTGGTGGTATGAAACTACCCTGGGTCGGTGCTGCCATGGGTAACTTGTGCATGACAGGTTTTGCAGTCAGCCTCAATGCATTTTTCTGACTAACGAAAAATACTGTCACACGGCCGATATCACTCCTACTCCTTGCTAAAGCACATGCTGCTGTTGTTATCATGTGTGTGCTGTTTGGTCATTGCCAGATAGAAACTCTGCTGCAGAATCTGAAATAAACTGCTTGTGTCTGAGTGCCATTATTGGTGCTTTTGCAGGCTGATATAATACAATACTTGTTTTTTTGCTGAAATCAGATGAGAATGAAAATGGGCTCGGGACACCTCTAATTGAAAGGTGGATGTTTTCTAGCAGATGTTTGCTGTCCTTGCTGCTGTTTTTAGTTGGTTTGCGTATATCTCTTTAAAAAAAAGCTAAACCACCTGCTAATTATCTGTCATGCATTTTCTGTTGACTGTGATGTCGTTCCACTTTGTTAATGTTATATACGTTAAATGCTGTATTTATAGATGGGATGTCTAGTTACCTCAACCACAAAGAGTACAGGACGCTAATTGGAAGCAACGGATAACTGGATAGTAGCTGTTATTTCTGATATTTGAAACCCCATTATACATAGCAACTTATTTTTTAACTTGACTAATCATTTGGAGTGCATGAGAAAGCAGAAAGGGAAATGCAGCAGTTCAACATTGCAGCAGTCGTTTATTAACAAGTTTATTCCAAAACACATCAGTAATAGAAGGTGTAATAGCGGCAAGGAGCAAACTCCTCAGTCAGCATCAATAGTGTGGGAAGTGACACATATCAGTGTCACAGAACACCATTTTAAAGCACATGATCAAGTTGCTGATCACGCATGATACTTCAAATACAGCTACTGCCGTCTTGTGAAGTTAGTAAAAACTACATAAGGAGGTTGCCCACAGGCAAAGCTGTTAATGCTGATGTTTTCTGACCAGGTGCTACTGGGAGACCTCTGCAATTTTTCCAATATGCCAATATATATTGATTATCCTCAACACGCCATTTGATTCTTGAATACACTTCACAGCTTTCCATTTTGTTGCATTTTCCTGGTTTCAGTTTCAATTTGAGTTTGTACACCACAGATAGATAAATAGATGTTATCTTCTGTCAATAGTATTTCAAAAGGGGGTGGGGGGGGGTGACAATATATTTGGCCCTTGAGGGGCGTGACAGAAAATGACTGATTACTACTGGATTAAGGAAAGGACTTAAGAAAAGTGTTGTAGAGGGGAAGAAGCAAATTTAAGGAGGAAGTAACAACAAGATCTTTAGAAAATGAGCAGTGGAGAGATAAAATTAGTCAAATGAGCCAAGAACCTCTCAGACATTGTTTAATGTCTCACATTGCTATTCACCCCCGCCTGCCATCTACTGGATCTCATCCAGCCACGGATTGAGTTCCCGTTCCCCGTTTTAGGGAAGGGCGCTGACAGACGGTAATCTTAGCCCCATGCAAACACAGCGAGGGATGCATCTTCCTATTGAACGCAATATGTTTTTTTTACAGTAGATACTGTATATATTCATAGTGCAACAGTATGAGGATGCCACTCACTTTTTCTTCTGTTAAGACCTTGGCCGTACACTAACTTGGAGAAAGGTTATGACCTGGTTACCGGCGAGCAAGCTCCAGAGAGGATCTTCAGGTAAGTTCTTTCTTTACTTCTAGAGCATCTCAAATGTGCAAGCATGACCTCTGTTGACCGTCTTCCCAGATGTGTTGTTTTTCTGGCATGTGTTTGTGAGGGTGATGGAGCATAAGGATGCCCGCAGTGAAACAGAGACACAGATGGATGGACAGGATAATGCAACTCACGCTTAGTTGTAGTTTGAGCCTCTCTCCCCCCCATGGGCCCTGTGGGGTGGAGAGATAGCCCCAGGGCTGGTCCTAGACTGACTCCTTCCAATGCTTTTACTGCCATTTTTGGTAGACTTCCCATTTGTGATGGGATCATCTTTGAAGTGCAAGACAAAGTCCTATTCAAGCATTATAGTATAGAAGTGTTTAATTGTATTATTTCTTGGAAAAAGTAAAATCATTTAAAATAATTAAGACTACCTGGCAGTTTGGAGACCACGCTCCCAGTGACTACAGAAAAGCTTTCCCTTGTGGTCTTACATGGTATACTAGGGATGAGACGGATACTCGTAGACGAGTATCCGTTATGGGTAATGCAATTTTGCCGAGTACGAGAATGAAACTAGTACAGCTCATCTTTTTCTGTAATTGTGATGAAGAAAAATCCTCATTTATGGATTCATCCTGCACTCCCTGTGATTGGCCAGTCACACACAGCGACCACCCCTCCATAGACAGACTCGTTACAGCCAGAGAGAGAGGAGCCACGCTTCTCACGCCTTTATACAAAGGCACTTGGCTTGAATCCAGCTCACATTCTCTGTGTGTTCCTATTTTTGTTTATATCATATTTAAAGTTAGTTGGTAAACTTGTTTGTTTCGTAATATATGCAGTTCATTTGACAAAGCAGAGCTACAAACGGCTCGTGTTGGTCGGACCCCGCATGTGTTTTTTTTTTGTCTGCTTGCTTCTAATTTGGCTGGTGATATATCGTTAGTTGGACAACTTTGCTCGTAGAACTGAACATGGTGCCTTTGGTAAAAAAACAAAAAAAACACAGTGAACAAGACTGACAGATCATTTGCCTGTTTGCCACCACGAAATGTTTGCATGAATCACCAACTTTACACAACTCATTCAAAAATAATTAAGTATTTCAGTAATCACTTACACACATACACATTTGAATGTCAATTGTGAAGCTGTTGTGAAATAGTTGTCAAATCAGCAACAATAATGGCAACTTCCATGTCAATTTAGTTAAAATTAATGTACAATTTTAAGCCACACCCATTTCCATTTAAAACACGCCAATGTGTAGCGTATGCTTCGCCCACATAAAGTACAGATACGGATACAGAGAATTTAGATTTGATAGTGTTCTCGCTCATACCTGTTATTCAGTATTGGCTATATGTAATTGTAGTAACTATAATCTAGTCGTAGTACTACTTGTACTAAGTTTATTTGACTTTTATTATATTGTAAATTTATTTTTATTTTGTGAAAAATAATGATAAAAACTGAAGCTTGTAAATATTTAAATGCAATATTTAAAATAAAATATTAATATTTAAATTCAATGTTAGAATTTCTGTATTTTTTCTTATTTCTTGTATGTGAAACATGACAAAATAAAAACAGTATAACAAAAAATTTTCATTTCCAAAAATACTTAATGTATTTCTACTGTATTATTATGCTCAGTCTTGTTCATAAATATTTAAAAATATGCATTATATATCCTGTATGTTATAATTAATATAAATAAAATTACAAATACAAACAAAAAAGGTTTCAATATGTTTAATAATTACTATTCAGATGGAAGAAAGGGTTCCAGCCCACACCGCTGACAATGAATGAATGAATGAATGAATTAATTAATTAATTAATGGTCAAGGCATTTACCATACTGACCCCTTTTCCCTAGAAAAAGTCCAAAAAAGATGATTTCTTATATCTGGGTGGTGAGATTTATATATGCCAAAAATGTTTTCTCCAAGCGAGTCAGACCTTTATTTCCCGCCATCAAACAATTGATAAAGGTTGGTTTGTCTTATATTCTGGGTCATCTTACATTGTGGTAAGTAAAATACTTTTAGTCCACTCTCTCTTTCATCTTTAGTTTAGGGAGCCTCACTACAGTGGGAATTTGGTTTCAGGGACTGGGAGTTTTGGAAGAAACCAGCTAGGTCTTTTTCCGGGACGATCGGCGCTGTAAGGAAAAAGACAAAAAAGAAGCGCTATTTTGCAAGCTAGACTTAACAGGAAACATTTGAAAGTTTCTTAGGGCTACGATATAGTCAAATGTCAGTGAGTCGCTTAAGTTTGCGAAGCAAAAACACATTTTTGATAGCAATGCTGAACATTTTCAGGATCCATTAAATGTAACAACAAGAAATGATACATTTAAAAAATGAAAAGTAAAAAATTGCCCTTCTGGTCATACACTTCCACTCTCCAGGATGTTTGTTTGGTGTTTGCATGGTCATGTCTGCCCGAAGTTATCTGCTTGAAAATGTGCGTCTCGTGATTGTGCTAACGCAGATCACTCTACAGTCTGGGTCAAGGCTTGTGGCTGCCCGTCAGCAAGAGCTTTGTGGTGCCACCCGTGGAGCTGTCCATCAACCCCATTGCCAGCTGCAAGACCGAAGTGCTGGTGATTGAAGATCCAGGGGAGGTCAGGTCAGTCTGAAAATAGCTTGCATGTTTTTGCTGTGGTTTGTTACTCTGTTTTTGGGTTAGGATTTGTTATTGTTACATAATCCCGATAAACGCAAACACAAATCGTTGCAGTGGTCTTACAACGGGATCTAGGTAGTCAATGCACCATTTTCATTGTGTGGGTTTTCTGGCTGTAAAAAGACAAAAAGACACTATTTTCCAGTGACATGCAATGAGATTCATGGATGACAATCACCTTCCAGCTCAGCGACTCCAATGGGATGCAGACATTCGTCAACAAAATCTTCAACAAACTAATGCCTGTGCTTGTGATAAAGGAACATGTAGTGGCCAATGTAATTCCAATGTATATGTAATATTTCATTAACTCGCTTATTTTGTGGAAAATGACAAGTTGGGTGCACGTTGGTAAGACAAGTTGGGTGCAGAAATACACGTGCTTCTTTTCTTATTATCACTCAGAACCTGTGCGTCGTCATCGGGCATTGTAAAACATTCCTTACATTAAAGCGGTAAAACACAAGGCGGTGAAATTATACTCATCCAGCCAGTCGCACACACACTAGCATACTAAACCAAGCTAACAAAACTTTTCAGAAGGGAAACATTTGACAATGTTTCCGAACATTTCGCATCATTGTTTTAATGGCGACATGCTAACAAACAGAAAATGACAGGCACTATGATCCAGCTCAGTGCACTTACTGAGTTCTCTAAGACGGTAGGCAGTGGTTCTCACTATGAAAGAAACCTCATCTTAGGTTTCTGCCCTGTATTTGATGAAGAAATGTGCAAATTTAGCAATTTTTACCTAAGAAAACATTTAAAACTATTGCAATCATACAGAAAATACATATATAATACAGTTCAACAGAAAAATATTAACAATTATTTTATGTTCTCATTATTTGCTCTTTTTGTTCTTTGCCTTAACTGTGTTCGCTGCATGTCACTGATACTTTCTTTGGTTGACATTCTTAATACCAGGCCTACATGAGCATGCATGCTTCATGTCTGCTCAAAACACTCACAGCACACAGTCCTACGATACATTCTTGTGCAATCATGCATTTCTGTATGTCAGCATAGACGAGACAACCCATTCCTATCCCTGAAGAAACACGATATTTTTCACCATTCACAAAGAGCACCATATTGACCCAAAAATAGCATTTATTTTTCCCATGGAATTGTATCATCTTATAGTTGTTTTCTACAGAATTATTCCTGCAAACCAACAGGTGGAGCCAAACATTCCCTCCTCAACCGAGTTTATCTTCCTGTCACTCACACATACCTGTGACCTGGACATATGGATCCCCCTTAGAAAAAGTGTCTCGAAGGTTGTTAGCAAGTTAGAAAACAACCGAGAAGATAGTGGCGATCAGTCCTCGAACAACTGTCCTTTGATTTTGGCATTAAAAAAATGAAAAAATGGATTGCATTCTATTGAAGGTTGTCATTATGGTATTAAAAAATAAAAATAAAGTTGCATATTTTGTGGAAGGTTTAAAAAGAAATACGGTAATGGTGTTTTCTTGTTTCTGTTTTAAACCTTGCAATAAGGATTATTACATTATTACGGCCACCCAAGAATTAATATAAATGGGTGGCGTTTTATTTTTACGTAAGTCTTTGTATACCGTATGATTAGTGTTAAAAATACCTATTTGAAGGATTAAGCACTTTAAAGAATATGTCAAAAGTTTGAAGATAAACGACTATGCGTTTAACGACTGATTAAAAACACACTTCAGGTAGCGTGCCGTGTTCTGTTCTTGATGAGCCTGTGTAACACGGCGAGTTCTGTCAGATTGCCATGAATAATGCAGTGACGTCTCATTATCCAAAGCGCTTTTTTGTCCTCATGGGGAGCGTTTGGAGTTTGTAACTCGTGGTGAGTTTTAATGCAGGCATTAATGTCATTTAGGCCTATTATAAATGTGTTGATGTTGGACTTCCCAAAGTGCATCGTCGACTTAAGCGCTCTCACAAAATCAATCTGGATGTTTTAAAGCTGAATCACATCAGTCAATGTTGAGCTAGAAGTGGAATCATCGATTTTGAGCAGATGAGCAGATAGTCATTTTAATAAGAAAAAAATTGAAAGCACATGCAGAGGTAGATAAAGTTGTTAGATGTTGACCACTCGTGATTCGAATGCACCTACTGCTTTCTTGTGGGTTGAGTAAATAATTACATAAATGAATAAAAACTTCAAAAAGAGGTTGCCTACAGCCACAGCTGGTAATGCTAGGGATGATCCGGTCGAGTTTTTATGTTGCAGATTTCATTACCGATCATTCATGTGAAACATGGATTAACTATACATTTTTCAATTTATTTATGGAAAGAGGGAAAGTCGGGACAATTCCAAGGTTCCCTAAATGCCAGGGGCTCAAAAAATATGTAATTACGTAATTGCCAAAAAGAGGGGCATACACTGTTGGCTTGTATTGCAAATTATTCATATCCTCTGCCCACATTTCGACCTGAAGTGCATTCCTTCTTTTGTATTTAGTAAATGGCTCAAAACAATGTAAATATGCATTACAAATATTAATTTGAAATTTCAATAGAATAAAATGTATACACGGGGTGATTGAAAAGTAACTCCCTATTTGTAAGTACCTGTTTTTATTTCGGAATTATAATTTTTACAAAAAATGAACATGAGAAGAACGTGTATTGCATGGAGTTTTATTTATTATTCAATATGTGCGCCAGCATTCACCACCAGTTTTTCAAGCCGCCTGGAAACAGCAACTTATTTCACAAGGAACTCTTACGGGATGAAAGACACACCTTCTCGTATTTGTCCTTAAGAAAAACATTACAACATATGAAAAAAATACTAGTATTTAAAAATAGTGAGTTACTTTTCAATCACCCTGTACATTGTTTTGTATGTAAATAATATATTCATCAACAATTGATCAAATTGATTTACCAAAATTAGTAATTGTTTTAACACAAAACTGTGAATGTCTGCTGCAGCTTTATTAAATTAAATGTACATTTCCAGCCAAGAATACTCAATAGGATTAGATAATAACAAGATACTAAAAATAACAATAAGAATTTCCTGTTCGTGTGGCCAGGATATGAATATTTTATTTCTTTTTAATTGTAGCTGACATTGTCTTTGAAGTCTATTTTTAGTCTGAGATATTTTGCACCTAAAATGCAATTTGGTTTCAGGTTTTTGAATGTTTTCCTTGAGCTAACTCCCACGTGACTGACAGCTGTAGCGTTTTTCATCAGTGGAATATAACGTCTTAATCCCAGCCTAGCCAAAGCTGTGTCACCCCGTGTGATGAATGACTTCACTCAGTGTGATCAAGCGCAACGTCAAAATGCGCCATTACTCAGTGCGAGTGACACCAGAAACAAATTCATAAATCCACCTCCCAGGATCTCAAAAGATGTGCATATCTTTATTTTATCACTGCTGTTTTCCTTCCTACTACGCTTACCCCCTTCACGATAATAATATATATGTGTATATATGCATATATTTTTCAACAAGAGTCAGCATATTTGCGAGGAGCATTAATCAAATGCAAGGGACACCAATAACGCACTCTGTAATCATGCCGCTGCGCTGCTCTAACTTTGGGCAGTGTCCCTCGGTCGTTCATCATGTGCACAGGCAAGGGAGATTCATAGCAAGTACATTAGTCACTGTTTAGATGCAATGAATATGCTTCGGGGTCAGGTGAGTTGCAAAAAAATTGATCTTACTTTGCGCACAATTTAAAAATCCCAATTAGAATAAGACATTGTCTTATTTGGGAGGAAAGATCTAGGACTGTCGTTCCCAAACTTTCCAGTCATTTATGCCTAAAGATATTTGGCTTGAAACCATGTACTCATGTGCATGGTCAAATTTTGATAAAGGTTTTATATAAGCACTGATAAATAGATAAGATGTGAATTTCACTTAAAGTATCGGTCCTATATATCCTTTATTTCAGACGGATTTTGGGATCCTCCTTTGAATGGATTGAACTTGAGCGTAATTTGGTCCACTTGCACTTGCATATTAATTTGATACAAAAGTGAATGTTTACCAAACATGATGAAGCAGTATACTGGCTCCAAAAATACACACACACCCACTCTTTCATCCTGACACGCACATACATTGACAGGTTTTCACAGTGGGGTGATTGGGACACCAAGATAAATTAAATCTTCATGATTAAACACCCTTAATGTGCAACGTGACCATCTAACATACTTGCGTATTCATATAATTCACACAAAGCAATGAAGAACTTCATGTAATATCGCTTTTCTTGTTTCTGCTGCGACTGCGCTCTGTGCTACGAGGCTTTCAGGTGCGCTTGTAAATTTGTGTGTTAAACGCTAATTGTTTTTCATTTTTATTCACGTACCCTAGTTTGGGAACCTAGAATCTTGGACATACAATGACTATTTTGCAGAAATATAGATCACCATAAAATAAGTAGAATATAGAAGCATACAGTCTTTCCTTGCCACTTGGCAGTTCAAACGTCGCTCTCTCACTCTGTCATGTTTTTTTCACAAAAAATAATTAGTACATGATCATTGTTTTGTGGTTGTCTAGGCCCTAATATTAATCAAAAAATGTTGAAAGACCCAAAGTCATATGTAGTATTCTGGTCACTAATGTCAGTAATGTTAGATTACATTACCTTAACGCTGCATGACGTCAAGAGTACTCATAAGAGTACTACATTCTTACTTTGTCCTTTCCCCCACGCCGTTTGAAACCCGTTCTTAAGTTTAGAAGAAATAAATTGGAGGCTGGTATGCTTAAAGCGGCGGTCGTCTCTTGTACCGCTGCAGTCAGAATTGCACAATGCGGTGTAAACACAGACAAACAAGGATGACTATGGGGTGTTAGTTCATGTCCACAGGGCTCTAATTATGGTAAAAACCTCATAAACCAGTCTTCAATGCTCTGACTACAAAAATATTCTGTTAATATTGAATCTTATTTTGCAAAATTCACTTATTGCGGTCGGGTCTGGAACCAATTAACTGCGATTAAACGAAGGACGACTGCTTTCCAGCCGTGGCTAGACGTTGACAGATGCCATTAGCCGTTCCACACTTTGGGCATGTGCAACATTTTTGAAGACCAGTTTGGATAGCAATTTGCGGCTCTCATGTGTTGTTCTTTATTGACCTTTTCACCAATACTCGAGCGGAATCTTGATTTTGTACAGGCGGACGGCTCGTCTTAGCACAGATGGGGAATTCATCATACGTCACATAACAACATGTTGACAACAATAGGTTTTTCACAGCCATAACATTTTTTATACCCACATATTTCAGGAAGACAGCCCGCTCCCTCTCAATCGCTTATGGGACTTGCGGACTTGCATAAGACCTCGGAATGTGATAGTAGTCCGTGAGCTACAAGTGTTTTGATAAGGCGATGGGCAGAACTTTTATCAAACGCAAGCATTCGTTTTTGTTCATTACTCATACAGACGTTACTCGGGCGATAGATGTTCCAGAAGATGGGTTTAAGACGTCGCTTACGCTCAAGCGGATGCGTCCGAGATATATTTAGACATGATGTACTGCCGTCCATGCCCAACAAACTACGATTTTCCATCATCTGACAAGGTAAATATTTAGGCAGAGGCAGACTGAAATGTTAAACGGCGTAATTCGACAGACAGAGAAGTAAATATCACAGACGGGCATTTAGTAGTGGCAAAGTATTTTACTGTGTCCGTGTTAATGAGATACATTGTTTTACACACTTTCACTAGACCGAATGCCCCCAAATCCTATCTGGAAGTCCTTTACAGCATTTGTTCACCCAATGGTCAGTCGTTTGGACTCCTCTGGAAAAGACCTCCAAATTGATTGTTGGTTCTATTCCCCCCATTTCTGTCTCACTATGCAGAATTCCAGTTAGTATCCACTTCACAGCTGAGGGAAGCCACTATTTTTTTCTGTTTGTTTTTTTGGCCAGGCTCACCTTCCCCATGCTTTGTTTTTCCTCTATATTGAGGAGTCATTTGTCAACACTTGGAGGTCTAGGCAGGAAGAACGGATGTCCCATATTGCCTTTCTAATTGCAAATGCCCTGCCTTCAAACACAAAGAACAAGGTCCAATGGCAGAAGAATTTGCTTCTCAGCAAGCTGATATAAAATGCAACATTGAAAATGTGCAAGATGTTTTTTAGGTCATTGTTTAAAAATAAACAAAGGTTAGTAAAAATGTACATACAGTAGACAATTAAGGACACGGAAGAGCTTGTCACAATATGCAACCTTGCACTCTGGACTTTTTCCTGTTTCTGCACATTTGCATAACGGTAGTGAGAGAAACCTAACAAGAGTGAGAAAAGTCGACAGAATACTTAATCCACTTTTTCAAGGGTTTTTATCAGACAACTTTGGCCAAACAAACCTTGGTAGAGAATGGTCTCATTCTAAGGCAAATCTGCATCTGTGGCGTCATTTATTTCCACAATAACGCTGGAGTTAAGGTGGTTCAAGGATCACCTCAGTCTTTTTTGGAGGTACTGAAAACCTTGAAGTAAATATGTTCTAATGTGTTCTCTTAGTCGCCATGGAAACTACCGACGCTGAGAATATTAGGGTTTTTTTTCCGGCTGTTTTATGGGCTTCCGTGCCTTTCCAAATTGAGTACCACAGTTACCTGTGGCTTTGCTGTGTAGGCCTACATACTGTGCATACATACAGGTACATAGCTTTGAGATATATGTAACTACTGCAGCTGCTTTTGCTGAAAGGTCAAGGTGTACAAGTATGTGGCCTAAGGGTGTAATTAGTGTGTGGATCATGTACACTGTTTGGCTATCTTCAAATGGCATAATATATACTGTATATCAAATATGTCTCGAAGGAGTTTGGCAGGAACTGTAAGAAGAAGAGTGAAGCAGGTCGAAGAGCCACAATGGACCAAATACTACCAACCAAAAATACCAAAATCTGGTTTAGCGGAGGGGTAATTGGCAATGCAATATTGCAGAACTGCTCGGAGCTATCTGTTAATTAGACACTGCGAGAGGAATTTTAAAACCTTTTTGGATGAGTGGAGAATGCAAAAAGGAAGATGTCATTACATTTTGGAGACGATCCAGATAGAATTGCAGAGTAGGACATTTGTTTTCCATATTTTTAACATTTCAAGCTTTGTATGTACTCTATTCATCCCAATATAAAACTATTTTAAATATGTAATGCAATAATAATATTGTAATAAGTGAATTTCTGTAAAGTAAGATTTTTTCTTTACAAATATAATATATTTAGAACATACACAAACTGTTTAAGACCTTGTCAATACGCGATTAAAGATTATTAGAGCACGCTAGACATTAAATAACAGCCCTATACATATAATCTGAGAAAATAGGACTATTAAAACAGGGGTTCAGTTGAATGTTATTCTTGCATTGGTCATGGCTCCAACAGCCCACACCAATCACTTTTTCACACACCATGTAAGTTTTTTCCCTCTTACTAATAAAAACTTTTATTTAAAAATGCATTTTGTGTGACAACACGGCATTATCATTTGTTTGATGTTCGAAAACATTTGAATGTGCACAAAAAAAGAAATCAGCCAATCGCAGGGCACATATACAGTAGACAAACAACCATGATTCACAATGAACACAAACAAACACACAAACAAACAGATAAACGCCAGCAAAAACATAACCTCCTTGAGTAATAAATATTCGTCAATCTGCCCATTATTGATCGGCCCACCAGGAAAACTCGCGGTATTCCTAACAGCCAGTCCTAACCTGCCAGAAAAGCAAAACATTGAATTCAACTTTAATTACATGGTGTTTGTGAACACGACACCTCATTGCTCATAACACTGTTAAAGTTTGGTTCCAATGTTCTGCTACCAATAAAAAGTATTAAAGTTAATAATATGCAAATATATTTTTGACGTGTGATGTCTTCTATTTTACCTTAAAGTTTAATTTCATTTGGAGCTGTTAATAATCACGTCCTGTTATTTCTTTCTGTTCATAAAGTACGGTAAAAGTGGGAATATTTCAGAAAATGGTGACCGATAATCGATTAATTTGAAAAGATTAATCCCATTACAAATTATAATCATTTGACAGCCCTACAAAAACAGCAAACTCGTTTTTAGTTCAATGATACTGAAAACGTAATGTATGATGTTCTTTGAAAATATTCCCAAAAATGGGTCTTAAAAGAGAAGAGGTTGTCTTATGTTTGGGTCAATATGATGAAGACTCCTCATCCACACACATGAAATGGTGTGTGAATCCAAAA
Organism: Oostethus manadensis; assembly: GCA_024372805.1. Classification (NCBI taxonomy): domain Eukaryota; kingdom Metazoa; phylum Chordata; class Actinopteri; order Syngnathiformes; family Syngnathidae; genus Oostethus; species Oostethus manadensis. The sequence continues at coordinate 2,600,281 of QODF01000003.1, read as the reverse complement.
AAGATTTTGCCCCCACAAAAATCCTTTGTATGCAAGGTGCTGTTTCATCCAATCGAAATCCCCAAAACAATTTTAATTGTGTCTTCTGATGCTTGTCCTCTTCAACACAATGAGGCTGAAACTCAATTTGGAGATAATCCAAATGAGAAGTTTTCTAGAATTTAAGGGAAGACAGAAGTTTTCTGAACACCATTCCAACTTATATAATAAACATTTTCTTGGATTTTTGCTTCCATTGAACAAATTAACCGCAGTTAAAAAAATGACACAAGATCCTGAAGTCGACAGTACATCCGTCTCGCCTTCATTTATGATGCTGCGGTTTATAGAGTCGAGTCACTCAAGGCGCCGCGTGGTCTCCGTTGTGCTATTACTGTTTTTTTTGTTTATTTTTTGAAAATAAAAACACAGGTCGCTCACCCCGCCTCATTCACTCTGACAACAGCCGTGTGCTGGGGGGCCCAGTGTATGGAGCATGACCGGGCATATTGGAGTAAAGCAACGCAGAGTAGTCTGGCTGGCAAAAACAGTCTTTGGATATGATCGATGATTCTTGTAGTGTTTTTTCACCCGGGAACCAAAGTGGTTCCAGGGTTTAGCATTGTTGGCTCATTGCAAGTTTAAAACTTTGGGTTTGAAAACTGAAAGGCCATTGAAAAATCAACTTCCTTTATGATGCATAGCGTACATGTATACGATTCACTCAAATAATTTATTAAATCAAGAGTGTTTCATTTGTGATATGTGTTTTATTAATTTGGTTTATTGATGTGTTGGAATACAGTCGTCCCTCGTTTATCCCTGTTAATTGTTAATTGGTTCTAGACCTGACCTGACCACGGTAAGTGAATTTCTGCGAAGATTCAATACTAATAAATAGAATATGTTTGTAGTTAGAGCATATAAATTTGTTTATGACTGTTTAGGACTTTTTTATCTTTATTGGAGCCATGCAGACTTCAAATAACACCTTATGGTCATTTTTATGCTCCTGTTATTTTTTGTTTACACCACATTGCTAATGCACAAGCTGCAGGATCACTGCAGGCTAAGAAAGGCTTTCAAACGGAGTGGGGAAGAAACACAAAGTAAAAAGCCAAAAGCTCACCGATTCCACGTGCAATTGGAGGAGAGCTTCTTTTCACTGTGTTATGTTGGAAGTGCCATGGCTGACTCCATGCAGTGTGACGGTAATGTGATGTAATGTCAGCTTTATCAAGGTTTTGTGTCATCACTGACACCTATTGGCCAGAATACTACATACTGTATAATCAGTTAATCTTTATTTCAGACTCCAATGGATCCATGTAGAAATTTATAAAAATACAGGAAACACACAAAACAGTAATAATTGTCCATATAAGCATTATATATACAGTACATACACACCATGTAATTTGCATATCGCTTTTTTGACTAATAATGGGCCAAAGTGAACAACAATCATGAATAAACATTTATGAATGAATTAGTTTTTTTTTAAAGCAATATAGTGAGGGACCGATATTTGAACTGTGATGTAACGAGGGAGGACTGTATTTTGCATGTCTAATTAGATTCTACAATAGTGCAACAATATGCGCGCATTGTGCACTGTCTGAACCACACCGGGGTGCTGATTGGAGATATCTATTTATATACACACTGTATGAGAGCCCATCACCATCTCTTAGGTGCACTTACATGGTTTCCACTGCATGATTTATGAGGGTCTCTCGTGATCACCTTTGAAAATGTGCTGAAAGGGAGACTGAGGGGAATGAGAAAACAGACCGCTGCAGTAAAGAGGAGACTGTGGAGCAGGAGACTGCGGGCATGAACTTTGTATTCACAGTTTCAAGTTGTTAGCGTCTTACTTTGTCTTTCTTTCACACTCCATTTCAAACCCTTTCTTAAGTTGAGATGAAATAAATTGGAGGCAAACTAGTTGGTTCGATAGCTCTCTATATGCTATGAGCAGCATCTCTTATGTGCCCTTATCTTATGCATGCATTACAGTTGCACAATGTGGTGTAAACAAATAATAGTTGGAGTGTAAAGGTGACTATTGTGGTGTTATTTCATGTCTACTGGGCTCTAATAAAGATGTTCTATGCCCTAACTACAAATATATTCATTCTTAGTTTGCAGAAATTCCCTTATCGTGGTCAGGTTTGGAACCAAATAACAGTAATAAACAAGAGACCGTACTGACATATTTTGGGAAGCATTGGCATGTATCGTGATATTGCAATATTTCACAACCAGCAGTGGCTTACGTCACAGCCCATTTGGCAATATAGTCCGGTGCTAGGATTGTAGTGGCCTCAAAGGGATGGCAAAAAATGTTAAAACATATAATTATAAGAATAAAACATGTGCTATGTAGAGAGAGCAGGGAACAGGTGGGGGAGAAGCTTGAGGGGTGGAGGTTTGACCCAGAAAGGAGAGGAATGAAGGTTAGCCGCAGCAAGACTGAGTACATGTGTGTAAATGAGAGGGACCCAAGTGGAAGAGTGAGGTTACAGGGAGAAGAGTTTAAGAAGGTGGAGGATGTTAAGTACTTAGGGTCAACAGTCCAGAGCAATGGAGAGTGTAGAAAAGAAGTGAAGAAGCGTGTGCAGGCAGGCTGGAATGGGTGGAGAAAAGTGTCGGGTGTGATGTGTGATAGAAGAGTTTCAGCTAAAATTAAAGGAAAGGTGTACAAATCTGTGGTGAGACCTGTGATGTTGTTTGGTTTAGAGACAGTGCCGCTTAGGAAAAGACAGGAGGCATAGCTGGAGGTAGCAGAGATGAAGATGCTGATGTTCTCTTTGGGTGTGACCAGGATGGACTGGATCAGGAATGAGCACATCAGAGGGACAGCACATGTTAGAGGTTTTGGAGATAAAGTCAGAGAGGCCAGACTGAGATGGTTCGGACATGTCCTGAGGAGAGATAGTGAATATTTTGGTAGACGGATGCTGAGTTTTGAATTGCCAGGCAGGAGGCCTAGAGGAAGACCAAAGAGGAGGTTTATTGATGTAGTTAAAGAGGACATGAAGGTAGTTGGTGCAAGAGAAGAGGACACAGAAGACAGAGTTAGATGGAGGCAATTGATTTGCTCTGGCGACCCCTGAAGGGATAAGCCCAAAGGAAAAGATAATTGTATTATTAAAACTACTAATTACTGTGACTTTTTTAAAATGGAAAAGGTGACTTTGTTTCAAATGTAAAACAATGTCGAGACATAAGTCTCTCGCACTCGTTAATTGTGTAAAAAGTTTTGCACATAGTTGTATGTAGATATTTTATGTAGCTTTTGTACTTTATTTTGATTTGTGCTGTTACTGCATAGTGTAAAAGTATCTTATATACAAAGTTATTGTGTGCAAACTGTATAGTTATTGAAATTTAGGTAGTTGTATTTATAATAATGTATTACTAATTATTTAAAGGATTTCAATTTTGTGGGTTTTATATTGGATTTCAGAAGGTATTAACTTGAAAACTTGACACCAGTTTTTGTTAATGGAATAAAGTGGCACATATTTTTACATTAGACATCCATGCCTTTTAATTAATTGATTTGTTGCATTACAATTAAAAAGAGCAGATTTTAATAAAATACCTGCATTTTCAGATTCCATACAATAATATGTTGACATTAAACATCACACAAGCCGTCAGTAACGGCCAAGACACAGAAGTGATATAGGCTCTACTTCTTATCACCACTTTTCAGACATGTTGAACTGTAATGTGACATACTTTCATGTAATTTAGTAAGCATGTTCAAAATAAACGGACTCATTACCATTATCATAAATTCTATACTTCTTCCAGGCTTTTGCTGTATTCCACAGTCTGACAGAAAGAATATATCTCCAGAGATTTCTGCACACCTCTTTCCAAGTTGATGCTTTTTCCCCTCATTCCTTTCAATAAAACAAGAACGCACGAGTCCCATCTTAATTGCACGAGAAGTTGCAAGGTTATGAGAAAGTACTTTCCAGGCGGCAAGGGATTATGATTAGCTGCTTATGCATTCCTTTCCATTTGTCATTTCTACTTTTCAAGACATATGCAAAGGCATCTTCAGTTAGTTGCTTTCTTTTTTTTATTTAAACCCAGAGACGAAGCCATGATGTCCACTTATTTCGAGACTGTTGAGGACCTCCTAGCATCTTTTGGGCCAGTCCGTGACTGCTCTAAAGACAACGGCAACTGCAAGAAAAATTTCAAGTGTGTGTCGGACCGTCAGTTGGACTCATCTGGCTGCGTGGTAAGTGGACGTCGTTTGCTTATTTTATATGTACTGTATTGGTCTTGGTTTTCCTTGCAGATGTGATCTTGTTTACCTCGACGGTTACCTTTTCTTGCATTAGACTCGGGTTGAAATGCAGGGCACTAAAAAGAAAACACTATAAATGATGATAGACTTGTTGAAAGAAACTGCAAAAAATAGTCACATTTTTACCAAGTGGAGTAGTTCAGGTTGTTCGGGTTTAGGTTTGATCAGCTAATAATCCCAAGCATGTTCTTCAACCACTGGGTGTGTACTGATAGTCTAAACCGTAGCATCATAGAGCCAGGAAAACAAACAAACACCCAAGAGAAATCCCACACAAATAAACTCGTCTTGTACTACTCCCACCGAAGAACTTGCTTTAAATTAAACATAGGTTGGTGGGAAATGTTCCTGGAAATGTTGGTGGAAAAGGGACTATCGACTACCCTCAGAAGCTTGTAGGAGAACCGGCTTGCAAACGTCTTCCCTTATTAAGGAGGAATAACAACCTTACATCTGTCAGGTTCAGGTCTCAAGTACAAAGACTTTGGAATGTTAAAATACTGCCAAACACATCATGTAAACAGTATAATGCACAGCGCATTGAAAAAAAAAAACATGAAAAACTGACATCTCTTTGTCCTTCAAAGATCAACTGAGACATTGTATTTTTTTCCACCCTCATTTATGTGGGTGTTTTTTCAGCCACCGTTGTCTGAGTAGGTATGTCACACGGATGGTTTACGCCCCATCCAGACAAAGACGATCCGAGGCCGTAACGCATAAATACTTTATCAAAACGGCGTATCATCCACACAAAGCCGGCGTTTTCAGGGTCTGTAAACAAACACTTTTCAAACCGGGTCCCAGAGTGGCAAGATTTGAAGACGCCGTTCTTGCGGCTCCGTATTTACGGCTTCGCTCCGGCTTCTGTGAAAACGATAATGTCATAGTCTGGGGCTGCATGAGTGCAGTCAGCACTGGGTAGATGTGGTTCATCAAGAAAAAAAAAAAGAAGGATGCATTGTGATATTCTGAAGCAGAAAATGATCGCCTCCATTGGGAAAATGGGCCACATGGCGGTTTTTCAACATGATGATGAGCCCAAACACACCACCAAGATAACAAGTGCCTTGCGGAGGAAATTGAAGATGGAAGATGATTGAGCACCTGCAGCAGGAGGGAAGGTGGATTAGAGCATGGTGTCTAATATCCACCAGCTCCATCACTGATGTCATCATGGCCGAGTGGAAGAGGATTCCAGTAACTTGTACAACTCTGGTGAAATCGATGCTTAACGGCCGCCATGAGATTGAGGCAGTCCTAGATAACAAGACCACACCACACACCTCACACCAAGGACAATCTGGACCTAAGTACACACTTCGAGGTACACTAATTTGTGTTGCCAGCTGTTTAGTCATTCTTTGCTGTGTGCCGATGAGTTTTCAGTGCATACTAGGTTTTTACTGCTATACAAGCTGTACTCTGACTACTCTAAAGTATATCCGCGTTAGTATAGTTAATATAGCACCTTTGCTTTCACTTTTGTCAGATGCTGTATACCATATGTGGTCTTAAAAGGGACATTCAGTTTTTGTAGCAGATGGTGTGGTATTAATGGTCAATCTCCCATTAGTCTGCATCTTCATTAGGCCATCATCATCAGTCGGCCGTACAGTAGTTTTGTAGTTGGAGGTTTAAAATCATCATCAATCAATCATCGTTTTGACTGGGTTTGTTTTAGGGAATTTGTCTGTCTCCTATCTCATTTTGTAGCAATTTTGCACAGAAAGACTGCAAAGGATAACAGCGTGAAGCCCGAAAAAAGAATGCTTGACTGCTCCTGGTTTGCATAAACGCTCAGCAGGGAGGATAAATAGCAAATCCTCCCCATGAGAAATGTTGTCATCACCTTTTACCCGCAATCCCCTCTGTGGCCCTATAGCATCAGAGTGTTTATGAGTGTGCTGGTGCTGCCGGTGCTGCATTGCACTGCTCGTTTGCCCTCACTACTGTTTGAAATTCAAAGGTATTTGCTTTAAAAAAAACATTCATCTTTTTCAATCCGCACCTTCAGCCAGATGCTGCAAATTGGACGGCTGCAGCCAACAAGGGGGAATCAATGTTTGAGTGATGTCTCCGACAGACGTCATGAATTCCATCTTAACCGATGTTTGTGATACGTGTAACGATATACTTCAATCATGAAGTAATATGGTGCAACTAAAAATTGCAGTATTGCTGCTGCGGGGGTGGATGGGTGTGCACCCCGGTGCCAGATTGGTGCCTGGCAGGACCTGGGTTGGGGGAGTGTGCATGGGGTTGGGCGGGTGTGGGTTTGTGTGCGTGAGTGCTGGTGTGTTCAGTGTGTGTTTCTGTCTACGTTGGGTGCAGGGAATTTAACAGTGGTGTGGGCACTGGGGGCAGTAGTGGGGGGTGAGGTCTGTGACTGTGCCTGGAGGGTTGCTGCCTCTCCGAGTGGTGGGGTGTGTTGCCTGGGTTCCTCTCAGATACGGCGAAGGGATGACTGTGGTTGTGTTGGGGGGTGTGGGCCGCCGGGATCTTCTACAGTGGCGTGCCTGTTGGCTTTGAGTGTGACATCTGGGAGAGGCTGCTCCCGGACTGTGGTTCCTGGGCGTGCGGGGCCTATTAATGACCTGCGCCCCATGCCGGCCCCTGCTCCGCGGTGGGTCCCGGGAAACAGGGGTGCCTACTGCCTATTGGCTCGTCCTCTGGGAGGGATTTTTTTTTTTTCCTCCCAGTCCTAATATCCTTCGGGCCCTTGCATCCCCACTCCCTGCAAACAAGCACATAGGATCTTGGGGAGTGCGCGTGCTCTATAGGGGTGTGGCGGGGGGTCACAAACATGACCTCCTTCTGTGGTTGCCTGGGGGCCGCAAACTCCCCACTTTTAATTACACTTACTCTCTCTATACATAGACTCACAGACACCTCACATTAATTTTTGGGGTGGCGGTACTCGTGTCACCTGGTGGGCAGAACTACTCAGTCGTGCTCAGCCGGCGACGTAGTTCTGCCCATGGTGTCACACAGTTTCTGCTCCTCAATTTGAACTGGCTACACACACACATCTCACATCTCATAACACTCTTAGTTGGGTGGGGGTGCGGGGATTAGCGGGTCCTATTACACCCCTGTTTTCTTGGACGCTCCCTGGGTGGGGGGCTGTAGGGGGAAATGGTTGTTTCGGCTCCGGGTCTCAGTCGGCAGCAGTGCTTGGTGGAGTGCAGTCGTGTGTGTGTGTGTGTGCGTGTGTGCGTTGGGGGGGTTGGCACATCCCGTGCCCCCCCTGTGGCCCTTGTTCGGCTGCCGAGTGGCGTCCGGGCGGGTCTCCCTTGCACTTCTTCGGAGTGGACTCGCGGTTGCCTCTTGGGGGGGCGGGGTCGGGCCTTCCCCTCTGTGGGGAGCCTGCTNGGGCCGCCCATGGGCCGCCCATGGGCCCTCTACCAGCGCCTGCCTCTGGCCTTGGGGTAGGCAATGGCCCGCATTAGCTGTGTCTGGGGCGGCCTAGGGCTCCCGGGGTGTTGAGTATGGCCCCTGCTTTGGGCGTTGGGTGGTTTCTGGGCCCGGGGGCTCAGGGGAGGATGCCCTGCTTGCCCGTAGCTGGCCGGCCCCCAGCAGGTGTTCCAGCGGTTGGCGTCCGTGTCCCCCTGTGGCCCTTGCTTGGCTGCCGAGTGGCGTCCGGCCGGGTCTCCTGTTCACCTCTTCGGAGTGGACTCGCGGTTGCCTCTGGGGGGCCGGGGTCGGGCTGTTCCCTCTGTGGGGGAGCCTGCTGGGGGGCCGGGCTCCAGCGTCTTCCTAGTCGGACCCTCGCTTTTGAGGGGAATATGGTTTGGGATGCATGGCTGTGTTCACAACGAACATCTCCTCATTCTCTGTTTCACTCTGATGCAGTTATACTGTCACTGCTGACTAATGTAGATTTAATGTAGATTTGTTGCACGTGCCATCTGGATGGTCATTGGATGTTCAAGAGGTTCTGTTTTTCTAATTGTTTTTCTTGTATGTTTATTATTATTAGTACATATGTAAAAAGGTATGTGTATACATATACAGTATATGCACACTGTATGTGTGTGTGTGTATGTATGTACTGCATATATATATAGATATATATATATATATATAGATAGATAGATATATAGATAGATATAGATAGATATAATTTATTTATTTATTTTATTTTTTTCCCCTCTTTCTTTTCCTGTATTTTTGCTCTGTGACTGTTCTGGTTGTTGCTGAAATTGTGATGATTATGGTTGTTTATAATAAGGTTGAAATATGTCTGTTAGGTCCTTCTGCACCCTTTCTTATATCCCCCCACCCATCCCTTTTCAGGTCTTGTCTGGCATGGAAATGTGGTTTAACAAAATTCATAATATACGCAGTCAAATGCCAAGGGAGACTCCTTTGAATTATGAAGTCTGCCTTGGCAAATCAATTTTGCTTAACACTTAAAGGCAGCTTGACTCCCATTCAGCTGTTATGATGCTGGACAAGACACACACAAAAAAAAAAAAAATTGCAAAAATTGTGTGTGAACGCACCACGCAATTTCTGCTCAGCTGAAATTTCAAGTAATTGTTTTTTGTTTGGTCCTTTGTTCAAGTGTATGTTTTTTTGTTTACATTCAACAGGAAAAAAGATTGAACTGAGGAAACAAATGCGCTTTAGTTTCATATTGTAAGTGCAACACTTTGTGTAACACACATAGTCTTTGTAACGGGAGGCTCTCCTGAGTCCATTCATTGTGGTGCATTAATTCAGTGTCAGTATTTTCAGCCATATTCTGATTATTTTTGTTGTTTTTAGGAAATCCAATAGAGTTGCATTAAAAATGTAATTTATATTTTTTAACAAATATATACTATGTGAAGGCATCCAATTAACAATATCACATTTATGGATGTCGGATAATATGTCCCACCGATATCGGCCCGGTATTGTCAAAAAATGTAATATTGGTAGACGTCACTATCGTGTTTTGTCCCTACAATGAAAAACAATTTTTAAAAATGCGGTATATATGTGATGTGATTACATGTGTAATGACCTCATCAAACTGTGTCTGAAGCGTGTAAGCCATCGTGTTTGGCGAGTAACAAGATTGCTCGCTTTGTACCAGACAAACCTTAAGTCTGTGGTGTCCTCTTCGGATGTTAAATGCATCTAATGTATATTTTAAGAGAGTTTTGATGCAAGTAAACAATTAGAAATTGGTTTTACAGCCCTTTATCGTGTTGTTACTAAGCAATTTTGTTGAAAAGAAACCCCAGCAGACGAACTTGTATTGTCCGACGCACTCAGAAGGATCGGGATTGCTCGACAATTTCCTACGCGTGACGTCAGATCTGCCGCAGACGAATGCGTACCATACAGGGGCACACAATCACAGCGTGCTTTTATTGTGCTTGGAACTTTATTTTCACGTGGTTTTATTCCATTTTGCAGCTCCAAACTGCATAAAAAGGTACTCGCCACAATACAAAGAAAAGGATGGTACGCAGTACTATGCATTTCCAGCTGATCCAACGTATTTAAGAGCATCTGACTCGAATTCCTCCTTCTTTGCCATGAGTGGAGAAGAGTCAGAACAACACATTAAAATTGTCCCCAACGTTTGTGGAGCACACCGCTTGTCACATTGACACCTAAAAAGAAATTTCGTAGAATGATTTGAATGGGCTTACATATCAAACAGGGAAAGAAAAATGGCACTTTAAAAAACCGTTTCTATGCCCCTTAAACTTGCGATTTGCAATGACTTCTAAGTGTTGATTATGCGACGCGAATCCAAGAATTCTTCCTTCAATGCTTCCAAATCCCAGAGTGAAAGTCATCAATCGGAAAATCATAAAGTCTTTTGCACTGGATAACCGGCCCTTTTCTATCATGCAAGACGCCAAATTCACCAAACTTTCAGATGTTGGCTTACCCGTGTTGTACATTGTTGTTTAGAGCCACATCCAGAATCTAATTGCTGATGCTGTATCAATTAGCTTCACAACATGTATGTGTTAATTCTGTGACAGTGATGTTACACATATTTGTATTGGTATTGATTGATATCGGAATCAAAAATTGAGAGTTTGGGATATTGGCAAAAATATTTGATATAGTTGTATTGCATGTTTTAACATTAATGAATCAATAAATTAATTAAAAATCAATTGGAAATAATGAACATGGAACAATGAACATAATGTTAACATGGAATAAAATACTATATTGTAAATTATTAAACGATTACATTAAAATAAGGAAATACAGGGCCTGTGGCCTAGTGGTTAGAATTTTGGATGCACATGAGCCCCGGGGTTATCTGCATACATGTTTTTCCAGTGCATATGTGGGTGTTTCCCAGGTACAAAGGAACCTCGGGATACGAATTCCCCGGAATACGAAAAATCCGGGAGTGTAGAGTATTTCTTTAGCACAAACTGTTCTTGTTTTTGATACGGCCTGTAGGTGAGGCAAGTCAGCCATCAGAGGGAGTTGTAAGGTGTACTCCTCCCTCCGTCAGACAGAGGTATAGAACAACAGTGAGATACATGGAGAATAGAGTTAGGGCAAGTGGACTGTCCTGCTTGACCCCGGTTGACAGGGACTTTATCTGTTAGTACCAGCAGAGGAAACCTGAGCCATCATTCCAGTGTGTAGTTGTGTAATAAACTTAGTGATTGGGCAGCCATACTTGCAAAAAGTATTCCTAATCATTCTTTGTTGTCTGTGTTTTTTTGTAATTGCTAAAAAAAACCTGTTCTTTTGTATTGCTTTCTGTTGGCGCTGTTGTAGTGTGAAAATCATGTTGATAGTAAATGCTCTGTGGAAGCCACACTGAGACTCTATTAAGATGTTGTCAGTGATGGCTTTCAGTCTTTCAAGAATGATTTTGCCAAGGACCCACAGTTCTGTTTGTTTCCTTTTCTTTTGCAGATAGAGATGACATTTGGGTCTTTTGAGTCTTGTGGGACTAGTCTTTTTGTCCAGATGACAGACTACGGATGACAGGATGTAGTCTCCTCTTTTATGATGGATTTCTGCAGCAATTCCTCAGACCTGGGGACTTTGTTACTGGGCTATTTACTGCCAGTCCAACTTCTTCCAAAGCGATGTTGGCGTGTAAGTTGTGTTAGGTGGGACACTGGAATTCTATTAGGGATTGAGCAATCTGCATTAGATGTTTGGTTGAGTAGTAGATTGAAGTGTATCTTTGTAGGATTTCAGAACTTTCAGCAAGAGTGTTGTAACAACAGCGGAGAGTACTGGATTTATAGGAGCACCTTGAAGCCCGTAAACTGTTTTTAAAGCCTGGAAGGAACCTCCAGTGTCTCCTGAGTCAGCAAGGGTCTGTATTCCCGCTGCTTTGTCATTCCTCCGCTTGTCTTCCATTTGACAAAGCTCCCTCTGTAAGTTTAGCTTTTAAGTTGTGGATTAAGCCGTCGCCCTCATCGCAATCATTAAACCAGTCTGCATTCTTTGCGCTTGGCTTTGACTAAGAACTTTTTTTTTTTTTACTTCATTATACAAGCATGTTGTGAACTTGTGTCATTTGTTTTCTGCAAAGCTCCACTATACCCAGAATTTAAGACCTCCCGGACTAAAGCTTCCTAACAGGTTGCAGTTTTATGTCTTACCCAGGACAAATGTGAAGTTATTATTTGAACTATACAATGACCAAACAACTGTGATCATTAATATTAACTAGGCTTGTCACAATAATCGTTAAAATGTAGTAATTAAAAGTAACGTACAAATAAAATGAAATGATTTAAGGTTTTTTTTTTGTTTGTTTTTAATAAAAATGCAAATATTTTGTGACCTTGTTCACCATAATACAATATATAAGTAAAGGTATACATATGGATTTGAGCCTCACTTTGTCCCAACTTTGCATCCAGTAGACCCAGAATTAGATTAGGCGCTGTAGAGTTATAGCCCTCTTGAGTTGAAATGTTGGTGCTCCCTGTGTTCCCTGGCAGGATGAGCCCGTGTAATATTTCTATGTACTGTTAGAAAAGCAGCCTTTTGTTGCCTTTGTGTTCGCTATCAGAGAAAGCAGCCTTTAAATACATTTAGCCATCAAGCTTGGCTCCACAGTCTTATGGAGTCGTGGGACAAAGCAACCCTCAGGCCTCGTTTGTTATGTTGTCAGCAGTTGAGACAGTCGAGTGTGTAGCATTATTTAAACTGAGACCGCTCTCCTCGGAGCACAATGGAGAGCCGGGGATGCAGAATAGAGCCATTAGCTGAGTGTGTATATGCACAGATTGTTCTTATTACCGTGTCTGATCCTAAATAGCATGCTCCTGACAAGTGTGAGGACACTGACATGAAGATGAAGTCAGCCAATTAGATAAGGAAGCCACTGAGGAAGCTGACAAAGTGATGGTTTTGCATTAAAAATATATCGTTCCCACCTAAAAGAAGGATGAAGATAAAAATGATTTGAAGTTTATCTTTCCTGAACAGCATCATCAGAAAAACAGGAAGCCGTGTGTTTTGCATTTTAACGTGCTTTTAAAGCTCCAGTGCTTTCATTTAACCACTGATATGTTGTAACGGGTGTTGTTCTTTCTTACACTACATTCAAGTAAACAAAAGTCACAACACCCGTGGCTAGATTTGCAAGCCAGTGAAAATTACTCCATGCAAAGACATTGTTCTCTAAATACCTGGGACACCTCACTGTGAACATGCCCAAATTGTGCCCACGGTGTCAATATTTAATGTGAGCATTATTGCCTTACCCTTTAAGCGCCCCAGTCACAAAGTTGCGACAAGCAACGAGGCTGAATTTAACAATTTAACAACTTGCCTCATGTAGTTAATATTTTACACCAGGAGATGGCGAAGATCTGTAACGTTAATCTTAGCAACATTTGTGGCCGTTGTTTTATGCAAAGTTTATAGACTTTATAGACCATCGTGTACATGTGGCACCATCAGGCCACCTTGCCTCGATGCTTTGCTTGACCATGTTCGGGGTGGCAGCAGGTGATGTGGTGAGCTGTCAAAACACTGCTAATGTTGGGGGGTAGTGGAAATTTAAAAAAAAAAAAAAACAACACAGGTATAGCGGCATACCTTGGCAGTATCTGCGGAAGACTTCTCAGCAAAAAATGTACTGCCAATAGATAGATATGACCTGAGAATACAATGATCTGGATAAAGGATGATATTCACAGGCGTAAGAGGTCGATAGATATTTTATATCTATTTAATAAGATGAGTATACAGTATAATAGCAATTGAGGCAGCAGTGTTGTTCAAGATCCCACTGCAAGTGACAAAGATGGTGGCTGGGTTTGCTTGAGACATGAAGAGTATCAAAAGTGGATGAGACATTTTGATGACCTGGTATTGTGGAGACAGGGATCTGACCAATTCTGAGCCTGGTGATGTCATAATAAGCACATCAGGTGAGTATATTTACTCCCATCACAAACTTTGGCTCATACTGATGATTTTTCACATTTACAGTATGCCTTTATCTCTATCCATTTTCCAGCTAGAACCTTTTGAAATAGTGATGTCAAAACTGTAAGTGACTCTGGCGCATAAAGGGTTCATCTTGTGCATAGAATTCACCAGAGCTGCACAGGTTGTTTCTGAAACCCTCTTCTACTCCTCCATGATGACATCACTGGTGCAATTGCTGGATGACACCTTGCACTCCTCCTTACATCTGCTTGATCAGGGGTCTCAAACTTGCGGAGATGATATTTTGTGGCCCCACCTAAATATAAAATGTTAATGTTAGTGCAGCCCTCGAGTTTTATATGAATGACACTTTTTAAAGTGTTGTGTGCGGAGCTGACAAACCTTGCGATCACGATGGGGTATATGGCGCCCAGGGGTGTGACATCGACCGGGCTTGATGCAAGCAGAGAACGATTTTTTAATGAGTGAAAGTTACAGCAACGTTGCCATGGAGATTTTTCTTCAGTGCCTGGCTAGGCAAACGCGGACAATCGTCCCAGTGCGCTGTGTTCACAACACGTGCGAAAAAGTGTTTAAAGTTGCTACCCAGCGTGACATTCTACGACGTGTATAGGTTATCTCTCCCTCTGAATAAATCAAAGTGATGCGTGCGCAGTGAGATAAAAGAAGCGTGGGGAACTCGTTGGTGTGGTCTGCGGTCTGACTCCAGTCAAATCTGTTTGGGGGTGCGCTGCAGTCGGGCAGAGCGCGCTGCACGTCGTCGCCCCCATCTGTTCCCATGTTAAATAGAAAAAAGAAAAGGCAATTGGATGGCATGGCAGTAGATGGGGGTTGTGGCCGTCTGGTTGTGGTGTGCCCTCACGTGGATCTGGTCTGGTTCAGAGTACGGATAGCATTGATGGATTCCTTGCTTTCTTTTATCTTGCAGCGTCGCTTACGCCGGGGGCCGTGGGAGTGAAATTGATGTCAGGGCCACTTATAGGGCTGCACCGTTCTCTGTGCATTGGCTAAGCACGACACACCGAGCGGATAAAATACTGCATATTCCACAGACCCAAGCATGTATTTTTCAAAACAATTGTGGCTCAGCTACAGTTTGTGAGAGGAAGCTCTGACAGGTCCTTGGAGTAAAAAGTAGGCAAGAGAAGCCATTTTCAGAAAAAAATATTGACTGTGGTTAAAGAACTGTAAAATGTAACTGAAAATTGAAATTTAAATGTATTACTGATTTAAATACTTATTAGTTTTTAATTTGTTTATGTATTTGTTGATTGATTTATTAGTAGTTGTGTACAGAAAGCAGTTATACATTTACCCACACTATAATTAACGATGATGTTCCATACCAATGGAATACCAAAGAAGGGAGGAAAGTTATACAACTTGTTTACACCATGGTCCTTCTTTATCTTATTGTGTGGTAAAAAATAAAAAAGACATTTGAGAAGATTTGATTTTTTTTTTGAAAACATTTTGAATTTTAATTATGCGCCTGTGCATGTGCGCCAAGGTTGCGGCCCAGCCTCAGCCAGACTCTGCCTGCAGCGGCCCGTTGGTAAATTGAGTTTGAGACCCCAGTGCTACAGAATGCCCCTCAGATCCTCAATAGGGGTTCAGGTGTGGAGGAGACATACTTGACCGCTCCATCACCTTCAGCTTCAGCCTTCTCAGCAAGACACTCAATCATCTTGAAGATGTGATTAATCATGGTTAATAAAGACAAATAAAAATTTAAAACACTGCACTCCTTTTAAGCTTCCAGTCTGTTATTCTAACTCGGTCATCCTCAGTCAACACTCAACTAGATTAAGCAGAGAAACACTAGCATGAATTCAGCTGGTCCTGTTGTGGAAGGGCTGAAATGCAGTGGAAATGGTGGTTTTGGGATCAAGTTCATTTTACCAGTATAAAAACTGTGGTGATATTTGTGTCGTTCTCAAAACGTTTTGGCCTTGACTGTACTGGTTGGAATTCATGTTTCCCCTCAAGGACCCATAGCTCCCCATTGCCCGGTGTCATACATGCAGCCCCGGACCATGACGCTACCACCGCCATGCTACATCTATCTTGGTACTCACTTGTGTTGGCCGGTATTTAGACAAAAAAGGATGAATCTTGAATCACTTCCGGTGCAGCGTAACTCTTCTGTGTACTGCTATACAATGATGAATCTAAAGTAGATGACCGGTATTTACTCAAACCATGCTGACTTTTCACCGTCACATCATAAAAAATGTAACATGTAAAAAGATACAATGTTATGTTTGTGTAAAATAGTGACAAAACATTTCACTATGACTAACAATTTAAAAATGTACATAGAAAAGAAGATCCTTGTAACTCTCAAATTTGGAGAGCTTGTCATATGCAAGTTTAATTCTGTTTTTTTTTTTCTTTCTGAAGAATTATTAGATGATTGACAAGACAGAATAGACAGCTGAATTCTACCTATTAGGTTATGAAGTGATAACTGCATATACTGTATAGTAAATAAAATTGGGCTTCTTTCCAATGTTGTCAAATGAGAAACTTAATAAAACATGGGTAAGTATCTTTGTTATTGGGGTCTTGTTGTTGTTTTTTTTTTTTTATGTATACTTTGCTTTAAACTGCTCCATTTTTTTGAAATCCAATTAGTGTGTTTTTAATCCCCTCAAGTGCACTGTGTGCAACATCATTCCACTCGTAATTATCGGTACAGTGTCTCCTCTTGGAACTGCCCTTCAGAGCGGGCGCAGAGTAAATGCTTACCATTTTTTCAACGTTTGCTTTATGACAACACTTGTTCTCTCAGACGACTTATGTAAATGATATTTTTTTAAAGCACTTTTGCCTATCATGCCTGGCTTTTCATGTACCAGAAGCATTAGTTCCAGAGTATCTCCCTAAAACCTTTATTAAACGTAATGCACTGTTCTAAGTAACATTTTAATATCCCCAACTGTCCCAAACAGCAAGTATGTACTATACAGATCAATGTGTAATGTGACTAAATAAACAGCTACTTTCAGTCACATGGTAATGATGACCTTTTCGCTCTATGCCGCCATCATGGTGAATCCCTGCAAGAGAACAGACTCCAATTCATAAATGTAAAAAAAAAATCAATCCAGCTGCCTAGTGTTGGTGGCTGTAGAGAGAAAGCTCTGCTAGCTAACTAACTTTAATTCCTCGTATTCACTCACAAAAAGTCAGCCTGGCAATCGCAAAATTACACAGCACGGTGTGACGAATGGCTCCATTCTGGGTTCTTGCCAATGGACATGCTATTGAATATGTGAGATGCAGCAGACTATCTTATCATTTTTTCCACAAAAAGACATAGAAATCCTGCTGAAATCAAGACTTATGTGCATTAAAAAAACTATTTATATATTTTCTCATTAAAGTGAGCTCTCCCCTCACTTTTCAGCAAGCATTTTTATGGCTTATCTTTCCAGGTTGAATACTACAGAAATTAAACTTTTCATTTTCATCAGTTGAGGTGGAAAGACACAACACCCCAATACAATATGGTATTTCCCCTCATTTATCAGTTTTGGGGTTTTTTTTTTTACATTTTTGCTTTTCCACTTGGAGGTCCAGTTGGGTTGTCATATATCAGGGAGCTCCAGATGATATTCATGCAAATTCACACACACGAGCGATCTGGAGCAAGGTTGCATGTGATATTTGAATATAACTACAGTCATCTCTCGGTATATTGCGATTTGATTATTGTTCCCTCGCTAAATTGCGACTTTTCAGAAATTAATTCATATATTATTGCTGTTTTGTGGCAGACTATGGTCTAAAATTAGCCCAAACATATTGAAATAGCTTTTACTGCAGCGGTTTGCAGTGAGTACGAAGCTTCTGGGATGAGACTCAGCACCTCCAAATCCGAGGTCATGGTTCTCAGTCGGAAACGGGTGGACTGTACCCTCCGGGTTGGGAGTGTGGTCTTGCCTCAGGTGGAGGAGTTCAAGTATCTCGGGTTCTTGTTCACGAGTGAGGGAAGGTTGGAGCGTGAGATCGACAGACGGATCGGTGCAGCTTCTGCAGTAATGCGGTCGCTGTACCGGACCGTCGTGGTGAAGAGAGAGCTGAGCCGGAAGGCAAAGCTCTCTGTTTACCGATCGATCTACGTTCCCACCCTCACCTATGGTCATGAGTTATGGGTCATGACCAAATAACGATGCCGCGAATACAAGCGGCGGAAATGAGTTTCCTTCGTAGGGTGGCTGGACTCACCCTAAGAGATAAGGTGAGGAGCTCGGCCATCCGGGAGGAGCTCAGAGTAGAGCCGCTGCTCCTTCACATCGAGAGGAGCCAGTTGAGGTGGCTCGGGCTTCTAGTCCGGATGCCTCCCGGGCACCTCCCTGGTGAGGTGTTTCGGGCATGCCCAGCCGGGAGAAGGCTCCCGGGAAGACCTAGGACACGCTGGAGGGACTATGTCTCACAGCTGGCCTGGGTGCCCCTCCCGTTGGAGCTGGAAGAGGTCGCTGGGGACCGGGAAGTCTGGACTTCCCTACTGAAGCTGCTGCCCCTGCGACCCGGACCCGGAGAAGCGGAGGAAAATGGATGGGATGGATGGATATTGAAATAGTGGACATAGTAAGTTTTTGAATCACCAACTTCACAGAGATAATTAACGCATATTTAAATAACATCTTACATATCACTTACACGGGGCCGCACGGTGGTCGAGTGGCTACCACGTTGGCCACATAGTCAGGAGATCTGTAGACTAGGAAGACTTTGGGTCCAATTTCTGTTGGGCATCTTTCTGTGGAATTTTAATGTTTTCCCTGTGCGTGCGTGGGTTTTCTCCGGGTACTCCGGTTTCCTCCAACATCCCAAAAACATAGTTATGAATTGGAGTATGAATGTTTGTTTGTCTATATGTGCCCTGCGATTGACTGGCGACCAGTCCAGGGTGTACCCCGCCTCCCGCCCAAAACCAGCTGGGATAGGCTACAGCATACCCGTGACCCCAATGAGGATAACGGCATAGAAAATGAATGAATATCACTTACACACACACATCATTTCACTTTTTAGGTTGTTCTGTAAATAGTTTTGAAATAATAAATAAAGCAATGTCTAATCAACCTGTGTCAATTTTTTAAATAAAATAATGTCAATGTAAACCCCACCCATTTCCAGTTAAACCACACCCATTTCCGGTTTATGCCCTGCCCTCTCTGAGTACAGCTGCAGATACAGATAGTGGTCACCTCACTCATCCATAGTTTATACTCAACCTACTATAAGAAGGATGTTTACTAGCTTTTAGGATACAAGGCTGCCCGCATCTGGCAAATGTCAGGTAATGAGTGAGCTGTGGTGCTGTCATGTTTTTTTAAATTGACACTCTTCCCTCCTTTGATTCCCTCTCTGCTGACACCCGCTGCCCCACTCCTTCACTCTGATCTATCAGGCTACTTTCGCTTCCTCTGTGACGCCTGATTAAAATGCATGTGCTGACCTCTGTGCCTTCCTCCTCTTATTCTGTCTGCCTTATCTTCCCCCATCCTTCTCGCCGCCGTCTGCGTCCTCACATGCAGTGTCCTAGTGGGCTGAGGCCGATGAAGGATGGCTCCGGTTGCTATGACTACTCCAGGGGCATCGACTGCACGGACGGCTTCAACGGAGGCTGCGAGCAGCTGTGTCACCAGCAGCTAGTACCTCTTGACCACGAGCCCGGATCCAGCAATGTCCTCATGTACTGCGGGTGAGAATAACACTACAATTATAGTCCAATTTATGCAACATACTGTATATATATTACAACAAAATTAAGTAGTATTTTGCCAAAAAATATTGTTGCATGGCTGGGAGTACATCTGAGTTCCCAGCATGCCTTGTGGGTCAAGTTCCAAAAGTTACATGTTCAACTCATTCAATACCAAAGATGTTTGTATACATTTCTATAAACCTGAACACTCGATCCCAAAGATGTATTTGTACGTCTTTCAAAAAAAGATTTACGTATTTATACGTCTTTTACTTTTTTTTGCGCAAGTGGAAATAGAGGTGATGATGCAACTGCACACTAATTGATGTCACTTTTAGAGCACTTTTAAGGCAAAAAATGAACAAAAGGTAGCAGAAGTGCATTTGATAAGAGCTTGGCATGTGAATGTAAAAAAAAAAACATGACAGCAATAAGGAAGTGGAAGAGCGTGGATGAGTGTAACATGCAGAATGTTACGCATTGTGGGCAAATTTGAACACACACACAGTTCAGTTCCAAATGTGAAAATTGTAAATAGTTGATTGTGTTATATTAGTGTTATATTTGTAAATGCATTTTTATTTTCATGTGAAACAACAATTTTATGTTGATTATGTTGAGGTGCAGTATTTGGATCTTTGAGCGGTCCCAAAAGCAAAAAAATGTTCTACGGTAAATTACTAAAGAACAGAAAATGGTGGAAACAAGCTTTTTTTTTTTCTTATCGAAGACGGGAGTCAAATCTTCCTTTTGGTAGGTTTCATGTTTATATAGCCATAGAACAAAATATGCTGTGTGCCTTGACCTTCAGTTGCCATATGGAATAATATTGATTGATGGATTTTGAAGCTTTTAGACCTCCATTCAACAGCGCAAAATTTAAGTTCATGCAATTGCTCAGCTGGTCTTAACCGTTTTGATCAGAGGTATACATTAAATTGTGTCTTATAGTCCAACAATTTTAAGTAGAGGATATCCTAGGAACTTGGCTGCAGTCATCTAAAAAAAAATATGAAAATTAATTACAAAACAACTGACATTTAATACATCAATCAATTAATCAAACGCATTGCTCCGGAGGGTGAAACTTTGATGGTAATAAACTTGGAAGTGCATTACAGGTAATGTTTTAAATACACAAGTTACTAATGGTACTGTTAAAACATAAAATTAAGACGTGGGGCGGTGGGTTGACGTAAATCGTTTGCTGTTGGGTTTTTTAGTGGGATAGGACAAGAAACGTTATTTGGGTTATGGATTCAGATTCAGCTTTCCGGCCAACATTTTCTGTTGACTGTTCCATGCAGGCTAGTCGCTTAAACAGCTTTCATCCTATTCTTGCGTTTCTAAACAACAAAATGTATTCCTTTTTTTTAAATTCTAACAAGATTCATGGGGCAATAGTGGACTTCGATAACAAATTGGCCTACTTACATATTCACTAAAGCGTTATATCCAGGAAACTTTAGTTAGTTGGTAAAGTTTAGATGCAGCTTCTCATTGAACCACATGGGGAAAGAGTGTCCAGACTTTTGGCTGGTACAGAAAATGTAGTATCATTACACGATAATTACTTTGTGTGCAATAATTGTTCAATTAAATGTATTAATAATTTAACAAATGTACTTTTTGAATGATAACTAATAGTGATATTTATGTATTTATTCTTAAAACATATAGGCATACTCATTAGGCAGCAGCTTTGGCCCATTGCATTGCTAAAATAAAAAAAAACTAAAAAATATTTTTTACAAAAAATAACCCCAAATACTTATTTTTTTACTCACATTTTCAGTGAAAAAAATATTTTTTGGAATAAACATTTGCATTCATTAAAGCAGGGAAAGCCCTTTAGTACCCTCTGATAACAAACCAATTATAGTCCTAGCTAAAGTTTTAAAATCTAAACGTACAAATCCATGTCTGTAATGGTAATTTGTCTGTTGAAAACTACTTTCATTTTCCTTTACCGCTGATATGGATGGAGATTGGTGTTTGGTTCCTGGTTCTCAATACACTTTGTGTTGTGCTAACACTGACTGGTAATTAACTCTGCAGCAGTGCTTTTTATAATTGGCTGTCATTGTTGAGAACATTTCTACTGATTTCCGATAGGCTGCACAATTCAGTGATGGCCATCTGCTGATCCATTTGCATAACTCATATGCCTGGATGAGCTGCCTGGATTGTGCTCACATGGAACTGCTGCAAACTCTTGGTGAAGGACATTCTAATCATCACTGTAGAGATGGCTTCATTTTTGACACATTAGCCTGACTGAGACCCTATTTGAAGGACAGCGGAACTAGATGTGAAGCTCGCAGAGCAGGCTGTCTTTGTCACAGGAATATTGATAACACATCAACGCATGTATACAATGACACATGTCACTCTAACATACCTTCCTCCCCCTCAGGTGTGTGCAGGAGTACAAACTGGCAGCCGATGGGCGCTCCTGTCTTCTGCAGTCCGACAACTGCGAGGGGCCCAGATGTCCGCGAAAGGCCGCTCACTTCAACGACACCTTGTTCGGGGAGATGCTGCACGGATACGACAACAAAAGCCAGAAAGTCAACCTGGGACAGATTTTCCAGATGACCTTCAGGTAAATTAGCATGCATGATTGGATCCTACACGTTACCATCAGGATGATTTCATTAACGTCTCTCCAAACGCCAAAAAACATGTCTTAGCCTGTCAGCGGCTGCACTGGATTTCTGACTGTTTAAATGTTCCTCCCCCACTGAGTATAAAATAATAATTTATTTACAGCAATATTTTTACATTTTTGCCATGTTGCAACCACAGAGGTAAAAATGAAAGTTGCATAGTTGCAAAAATGTGATTGTCCATAATGTTATGTCGTAAACTGGCTCATGGGTTACGTTGAATACAGTTTAGCACAAAAAGTGCCTCAGCTTTTCAATTATGTATCTTAAATCTTAACATATACCAAGTAAATAATCAGAATAAAATATTTGGAATCGTGCTAAAGCCAAGCGTCTGTGGGGACCAAAGAGAGATGTAGTTGCCCGAAATGGTGCCTTTTATTTTCTGGGAGCATCCTCTCAGGTACTCCAAATCAGAGCATTTGGCTTACGGCTGGGTTCCATGGGAACCTGGGAGGGAAAAGCACACAGCATTATCAATATGACATACCTGAGAACCCCAGTTGCCCCCACTTTCCCAAAGGGAACACAGATCACCAGCACACAAATTCAAAATTTACATGAATGAATACAAATTAAACAGAGCTTTACATTTACCACCAACAGAAAATAGAAGCTCCTACACTATCAATGTTGCTATAGTTTGGTAAATAATGCAAGGCACGACATATAAATGGGGTGTTGCTGGTGTTTTTATGTTTTTTAGGGGGCTTTATATGCAAAATAGGTGAATCAACATCCCCTGCATTGGCGGCTATCTAGAATACACAGAAAAGGGAAAGATCACATAGTGATTGTGGATGATGGGCAAAATTTCAAAAAAAGGTGCAGTTTTCTTTTAGCATTAGGTCTAGCACCTTTATTCCAGTACTTTAAAAACAGGCCCTCAGCCTTCCAGATGCCTTACCTTTACTTTCATTGACTGCATTCTATCCTCCAAGCTGTACCAAAAAAAAAAACATGTGCCACACATTATCATAAGTAAAAGCACCTTCCATAAAGTTTCCTTTTTGTGAACACAAACTCATTTGCTGCCGCTGCAGCAGTGGATGCAGTAGAGAAGTATTTCCTTAATAATTCTAACTCATTCACCAGCACCGTCAAAGGTGGAAATAGTGCGGATAGCCAGTGTTTTAATGTGATTTCAGGTGTCCCGCAAACGCAACAATTGTTTGTCCGTATAGTGCCCTCCAAAACTTTCATTTTTGCTGCAGACGGCAATCATTTGGATTTGCCATCAAAAGAGAAATATGACACCACAGAGAAACATTTCAGCTTTTATTTCCAGGTAATTACACCTTGATCAGATCGCAATCCAAGACAGTAGCGACTTTTAAAACCCACCCATTTTTCATGTGAGCAAAAGTATTGGTACATGGTGACAGGTGTGTTTTGTTGCCGGGGTTTTTTCTTCAATCAATAAATAGCACTGAATGTCTTTGCTCTGTTTCAGATTGTGTAGGCTAGATTTTGCATGTGTAGATTGCATTTAGAGGTGAAACCAACCTGAAAACCAGAGTGATGTGTGAGGGTTAAAAACAAGCAATTGTAAATCTGAGAGAAGACGCAAAATCAATCCGAACCATTGCAAACACATTGGCTGTACCCACTTCACCCATTTGGAATGTCCTGAGGAAGAAAGACACCACACGTGTATTAAGTAAGAGACATTAGATCAAAGAGTCTGAGGTATCACTACCTAATATTCATAGAAGACTTACTGAACAACATGAAGTACAATGGCTACACCGGAAGATTCTAATGCACTAGCAAAAAGACCAGGAATTTGCCAGGCCAGAATTTGCCAAAATGTACAGAGATGAAACCAATGCATCAGTCTCTGTTTAAATAGTGGCAACAACCTCAGATTATCCATCCATCCATCCATTTTCTATGCCACTTATCCTCATCAGGGTTGCGGGGAATGCTGGAGCCCAGCTGACTTTGGCCGACAGGCGGGGTACACCCTGGACTGGTCGCCACTGAATCGCAGGGCAGACAAACAAACCTCAAATTATTTACATGAAATTGACATCCAGACCCCGACGTGTAGTAGATTATTTCCTGCTCCAGCTGTTGTTTAACTTCCAATTTGTGTTTCATTTTTTCATGCTCCAACTGCAACACCAAAATTTATTTTTGCTGCTCAAAATTGAATCCCCGTGTCTGAAAGGAAAGACCCGACCTACCTAAAAAAAGAAGTGCAATGTTGGGCAATTAAACATACCTCAAACAATTTTGCTTGCACTGCAGCTCCAGTATTTTCTTTTAGACGATGGCTGCCAGTCACTGCCGCTGAATAGTACTTAACAAATGAGAGCAGCTTTCGTGCAGACATCTATGGCTTCCTGAGAAGAAACTGCAATAAATCCCTCATCACCAACAATGTTTATAAATGCAGACCAGGTAAATAAACAAAAGTACAGACATAACAGAACCGAAGAATGCCTGTGCACAACGGGGACTAACCCCCCGATGGTTTGGCATTCCACACCACTAGGACCTAAGCTCCTCTTTAGTCTTAATGTGCTCACATATGGTGGGTACTAACCCACAGACTGCTGGCTCAGAAAGGCGCCTAGCAACCCACCTAAAACCACAGACATGCCCCCAAACAAAAGCTTCAGCCACATTCACCGCAACAGTACAAGATCGTCACCCAATGAACCCAAAAGGGAATGGCGCCACAGCCAAGTAGGGAAAAACTCCTCACCAACACAACCCAATGTGCACACGACACGACCAGCAAAACACACACAGGCATCAAATGCTCTCCCTCCCCCAAGCACGAAGCAAGGAAACAAACCATCGCCTCAGCCTTCACACAAACTCACGCAACTTTCCAAAATTAAACATATTGCAAAACTCCAATCACTCTCCACAATAAAGTGACTGAGCCACTCGACAGTCTCCAATCATCAATTTCAACACTAATTAGAAAGAGCTGACAATGAAGCTGTTTTACTTACTTAAGATACGTTTAAATGCTGCGTGTTACACCGAAACCTTGAATCCACGAGCAAAAACAGTGCACAATACCAAACATACTGTCATAACAAAACATGGAACTAGGAAGAAATATCAAACCTAATTACTTATAAACTTAGGAATGGTTCAACAAATAACAAACAAGAATAAGCCCACAGTTGTCACGACCTGACAAAGACGATCGACCAGTGTTGCCCAATTTTCAATTTAAAAAGTAGCTATTGGCTGTCCTAAAAGCTGGTAGATGATGTCATTGTCTAATCTGCATCAGATTTGCATGTCAAAGGACCCAGCCTATGCAGTTGACGATTTCTTGGTTGATCTGGGAGTCCTCCAGCTTTGCAAGGAGTGTCATGAAATGGGATAGTTTAGGCTAAACTAACAGGCCGTTGCTGCTGTGCTGTTCAATATCCATCCATCCATTTCCTATACAGCTTATCCTCATTAGGGTCGCGGGTATGCTGGAGCCTATTCCAGCTGATTTTGGCCGAGAGGCGGGGTACACCCTGGACTGGTCGCCAGTCAATCGCAGGGCACATATAGACAAACAACCATTCACACTCACATTCATACTCTAATGGACAATTTAGAGTCGCCAATTAACCTAACATGCATGTTTTTGGAATGTGGGAGGAAACCGGAGTACCAGGAGAAAACCCACGCACACACGGGAAGAACATGCAATCTCCACACAGGGATGCCCAACGGAGATTCGAACCCTGAATCTCCTGACTGTGAGGCCAATGTGCTACCCATTCATCCGCTGTTTAATATACATGTTAATATACGGCAATGTGGTCAGGCAGGGTACACCTGGACTGGACTAATTATTAAAGCAATTGTAAATAACAGCCTCTGCAATAACTGCAATAATTTTCTCTATCAAGAAAAAGTAATAATTTTCTAAGAATAACATATTACCAATCACCAATATTATGACAGCAGAAATGGAAAAACAAGCTGCATTTTTAAGAGAATGTAATACAAATATTACAAAAAAAGCCATATTTTAACAAGTCAAAAAGTACAAGTAGTAAAAAGTTTGGTCACCCCGATTTAAATAAACGACCCGGCTAAACAGTAATAGGAGCATTTACCGTATGTACTAAAATTTGAGTATATACTTAAGTAAGCATTAAAAATCTGCCAGCAAAACTATAAAATGTTACTTGCCAAAACGGCATTTTACTTGGTCTAACATAGAACAAAACTAAATCAAAAACAAACTTGAAAAAATATTGCTGACCCTTCACATTCAGTATATTTCAGTTTTAGAAGTTTGATTTATAACTTTGACCCGGATATAAGACAACAAAATCTGGAAAAAGACGAGTCGTTTTATAGTAGCAGTCTGGAGAACTGGGGATATTGGAAAATATAATAATTATCAAACACTGATATTGGCTTAAAAATGTAACATCAGTTTCCTACAATGAAAACCGATTTTAAAAAATGCTGTATGTAGGCCTATGGGCTCCCATATTTTCCAGCGCACAAATGATGACCTCCTCAAACCATGTCTGAAGAGTGTTAACAACGGTGTTTGGCTAATAACAAGCTTGCTTGCTCTGTGCCTGACTAACTTCATGTTCCCTTCGCATATTAAACTTGAGATTTGCAATGACTGCAAAGTGGTAAAATCAAGACATCTTTGTTCAATACTTCCAATTCCCAGAGACACAGATCAATCAAAATCCTAGACTGTATTGCACTGGATAACCAGCCCTGTTCTGGTGTTCACGACGCCGGATTCACCAAAATGTGGACTACCTATAGCTACGCTTTACCATGCCTAATTGCAAGTATTTTTCAGATGTTGGCTTAGCCAAGTTGTACAGTGTATTTCACAGCTGATGTTGCTGTACTTGGCTGATGTACTTCATCACAGCTATGTGTAAATTGCACAACAGTAGATATGTGATGTTACACATATCGGTATCAATATTTGTTGATATTGGAATTGGATTTTGAGAGTTGGACAATATCAGCATATTAGGCAAAAAAGCCAATATCGGACAACAGTTGTTGCCAAACAAATTCTCCCCAAGTGAGTCATAGCTTTTCTTCATGTCAGTCACATACATTATTATATTATTAATGGTAATTCCATTAATATTTTAAACATGAAACATCATTTGGCTTTTGATCTCTTTTTTTATATATATATTTTTTTACCATAAACAGGTCTGAAAAATGAAGGGTCCGCTTATATTGCTGGTCGTCTTATAACTATGTCAATAATTAAAAAATAAATTTTCACGTTCTTGCTGTGGCTACTCTTTATTTTGGAATCACAAAAATGTACAATACACAATACATAATTCAAAGGTCTTGAAATGATATGCTGATGTCATGCATGATGTGCAACCTCAATTTTTTGTCACAGGTGTATATAGAACATGCAGTCCTTTGAACCACCTCTCCATGTTTATTTTTCTACATCTCTCTAAAGACACATTATCATGAGCAACAGTGCTCTTTTTAATCAGATTAGTTGCTGCACTGTAAAAAAAAAAAAAAGAGAGCCTTGATATCTCACAGGCGCAAAGTAGTTTTTTTTAACTACTTTGTGTTGTGTCGTACAGCGTATGTGAGTGACAAGCAGTCAAGAGAGTGACATCCCGAGGTTTGGGAGGATTGAGACTTATCCCCTTTCCTCGTAAACTGTCAGCCCTCCCTCCAAGGTGCTGCATATTGATAAAAGTGACGAAAAAGCTCCTGTATGGAGATGATGAGCGGCTCTCTAAGCAGAATTACACTGGGCCCTGTATCACACTTTCCCCTTCACTGACTGCCTTCTACTGTATTTGCACACATGCACGCTACACTGGCACTTTTCAAGGGCATCATTTCTAGGTCTCTTCTCAGGTCACGATAGTTGTGCTTGGCTAAACACACCCTGAGGCTGGCCTGTGCATACTACAATGATATGATTTATGCTGTTTCGACATGCAAGTTTGTTATCATAAACCTGTTTAAAACATACATGTTCAAAGCAGCAGATTAGAATTGGTATGTCTAAATCACAATTAATAATAATACCAGTTAAGAACTACTTCAAATTAACATTTTAGTGCAGATTCACAACTTTGACATTATTATTAAACCTTTTTATTTAACATGAACAGAATATTAATCATCAATAATGCACCATGCAGGGAATGTATCACCAATAGAAATGAAGTCATCTAGATGAAACACCCATAAATAATTGCCTAACTTGCCTATGTGTGCATCTGATGCACACAACGCAATGAACATTTAACGCTACTGTGGACAAAGACAACTAGCAATGCAGTTAAAATATGAACATATTTTATAATTTTATATATTTATATAATAAATAAATATATACAGAATGAAACTATAAATAGATATACACAATACACTCTATTGACAACACATGGAAGTTCAAACAAAGAAAACAATAATCCAAATTTGTTGGCACAGTATAGTCCATAATCCAGTTCATCAAAATGGAGGTGTGTTGACAGATAGGTCCAGAAAGAGAAAGGGTTTATTGTATGTATTGAGTCACTTTGACCGACATCATAAATTTACAAATTACCTGGAATTTTCAGCAGGTTCAAGTTGGTTTAGCTCAGATTCAGGACTGTCAGGACCTACCTGCTTCCCAACCAAAGGTTCCTCATGAGCAGCTGGAATTTCCTCTTCCATAGTCCTTGGGGCATCTTCGGTAGGGAATGATGGAGACTGTGGAGGGATGGCAGGCGGGTCAATGGCTTGAACTGGCTGAGGAGTGGGTATGACAAGGGTGGTGGTAAATGGTAAAGGTTCAAGAGTTCTCCTGATAAATCTTCATCTGCAATTTCAGGGGACTGCACAAACACAGGTACCTTCTGCTTGAACGTGTGTTGGTTTGACTTGGGCAGGTAGGTAGCCACATAGAAGCAAGAGATTTCTGTGAAGTGTTCTTGATGGTTTGTATGGACCCTCTGGTTTTACTGTGTACACAGGAGGATTGCACACTCTCTTCACAACTATTTACACGTCAGGTTCCCATTTATCAGCTATCTTATGCCATCCTCTCAGTCGCACGTTCCTCACCAAGACTCTGTCTCCAATGTTCAATTCTGATGTCGGTCAAATAGGGGCTTGGTACGATCCATAACTTTAGCAGAGTTTTCAAAAGCCAGTATGTAGCTGTCTTCCAGGTGGGATTTCAACTTCAGTACAGAATGTGAACGAGAGCTTGATTTGCTTTCATTCAATGGAAGACCAAAAGTCCGGTCTACTGGAAAACGAGGTTGGCGACCAAACATAAGCTCATAAGGCGAGAATCCTGTAACATTGTTGTTGTTTTTTTTTGCAATTGTAAGCATGTAATAGAGGCTTAACAAAATCTTTCCAGTGATTTTCTTGTTGAGGTAATGTTCCTAACATTTCCAGTAAAGTTTGGTTGAATCGTTCAACTGGATTACCTCTGGGATGGTGGGGAGCAGTGCTTATCTTGTGGATGCAGGTTATTTCACAAAGTTCTCGAATTGTTCTTGATTCAAAGTCAGGGCCTTGATCACTGTGAAGCCTTTCTGGTATGCCATAATGAACAAGCAAGTTGTCCCATAAACACTTTTTGGCATACTTTGTGAAGTGATCTGTTACTGCGAGGATGTCTTTGACATAGCGATTTTGTTTCTTTGTTTATTAATCCTTTGCACACCAATTCCAATGGACGTGATGTTTTGATGTTGACAAGAGATGCAGCATGCTCAGGTAAGGATTTGACAGGATCAGCACGCTGCTTGGTGGCAGTCTCAGTTGCTGACAATTGAGGTAGTATAGGGGAGGCAAACCATCAGCTATCTGTGTGACTGTCAACATGAATGGACTTGGCAAAACAAGGGCATGGTCAGGATCAACACTGTTTGAACTGAACACCAACTGACGGTCACAAATTGCTTGTATGGTGTGCTTATTTATACAAGCATAATCAGGTTCTTTCAGGTGTTGCTGGACAAATTTCAGAACACGCCCATGTTCTTTATGGGAAATATAATTATTATGTAGCTCACTATGAGGTCAACGAGGTAGGCCATCTGCATCAGCATTTTGCTTCTTAGCTCTATAAACAATTTTGAAAGAGAAAGTGGATAAGGCACAAAGCCATCTGTAGCATCAAGTTTTGCTGAAGTCAGAAGATATGTGAGCAGATTGCTGTTTGTAGGATAACCGTTGATTTTTATGTGACTGCCCACATTAGAGCAAAAACTCTTTATGGGCTGGGTATTTAGATTTAGATTCACACCTGGAGAAACTGGAGTATGCTACAACCCTATGCTTTCCATCATATTCCTGATACAGAACTGCACCTAAACCTGTGGAACTGGCATCGGTGTGGAGGGAGTATGGTTTTAGAGAGTCAACAAACACCAAAACAAGAGCTGAAGTCAGTTTGTCAATGATGGACCCAAAGGCTCTTTGACAAAATGGGGTCCAATGTCCTCTGAATGATTCTTTGGGATTTCTGTAGTTTTCAGGTCTTATTAACTGCTTTAATTTCTTCTGCTGTGGCGGATAACCAGCCGTAAGGTCATGCAGAGGTTTTACAATTCCAGAATATCCTTTTACAGAACAACGGTAATATCCAGCAAAACCTAGAAAAGATCTTAAGTCTTTCAGGTTTTTTTGGAATGGGATAGGAAGTGAGTGTTTCAATCTTATCTGGATCTGTTTCCACACCATTCTGTGGCACTACGTGCACAAAGTATTTCACTGCAGTTTAAAACAACAACACATTTTTCAACAGACAACTTCAGTCGAAAATCTTTAAGTCGGTTAAGGACTTTCATTAGACGTTCGTCGTGTTCTCACAGGGTTGGTGCAAAGATGATTAAGTCGTCAATAAATACAAGAACTTCCTTAAGGTTTAATTCACCCATGCATTTCTCCATCAGCCATTGGAATGTGCTTGGAGCATTGGTTACCTTCTTTGACATATGGTAGAATTCCCAAAATCCCAATGGGCAAATAAAGGCAGTTTTTGAACTATTAGTTTCTTCCATTTCAATTTGATAATATCCAGGTTTGAGGTCAAGCACTGTGAACCATTTACAACCAGCAGGTGCAGAGAATGTATCTTCCAGCTTTGGGACGGCATAAGCATCTTTAATGGTCTGCATATTTAGTTTCCAATAGTCATTACAGAGACGTACATTACAATTCTTTTTGCGGAGGACCACAATTTGAGAGGCAAATGGAGAGTCCGACTCACGGATAACTCCGGCTTTAAGAAGCTCTTGTAGGTGCTGCCTAGCAGCATCAATATTGTTTGGATGGATTGGTCTTTGCTGTTGTTTGAAAGGAGTTGGGTCAGACACCTTTATTTGATGTTGTACTTTGTCTTTTTGATCAAAGTCAAGATCGTGCTTTTCAAAAACTTTAGGAAAACTGTTGAGCTTTTGAGTTATGCAGCCTTTCCATTTTTGTGGTAAAGGTGAGTCTCCAAAATTATATTGTACTGGAGATGACAATGATTCTGCAGAGTGAATTGGGTAATTGTTGCTTTGGTTTTTGCAAATGATGGCCTGGCAGGCACTGGCTTCTGCAGTGACTGCTAGTGCTGGGATGATTATTTCATGATCCGATTCATTTGCCACCAGAACAGGTAGGGAACAGGGCCATTGCTTTGGAATGTCAATGGGACAGGGCCGTTGCTTTGAAATGTCAATGAGACAGGACCTGACCATGAGTCCTCCAGGTAAGCAACAGAAAGATGGGTGCTCCAGCATGAATGTTTTATCACTTTGCAGCAAATGTGGGGCCAGAATCCATCAAGGACTGCTGTTTGGCCAGCAAGAATGGGAAATGGGTGATCTGACTGAAGAGTGACACAAACATAATGATTGTCAGAGCTTTGGAAAACAGCTTAATATTCAGAGTCAGCAGGCTTGAAGGACTGGTTGGGGTTATTGTCAAAATACTTGGTACAAGCGACATCAAGTGGGTTGGTGCCAACCTAAACCAGGCGTTGAGACTGGTTGAGATCTGGAACAACAAGAGCTAGGGTGTCCACTTCAATGATGGAGCTGAGAAAATCAGGAGGGAAAGTCAAGGTAATTCTATATATCCAAGGTGTGGTACATCTTGTCCCTTGACTCCTTCTTTTTCCAAGAGGTTGTTGGATGGAGGTTATTGATTGATTGGATTTGGTGGCCAGAAAGGTAAGTATTGTAAAAGGAATGTGGCACTGTGGTAACCTGGGAACCAGAATCAAAAAGACATATGAAGTAATTTCCTTTTATCTGGACTTGGCCAGTGCTCTTTTTTCCCACAAGACCTTTTGGCACAGATGGAATTCTTGATTGTTTGGGACTTTTGGTGAGTGCAGCTCCTGAGTGTCCCTTCACAGAAGCTGTTTTTAATTTGTTGACTGAGTGTTTTTGGTGTCCCACGCTTGCTGTTTTTTCGCAATTGTTTTTTTCTTGATGTCAACAAAGTCAGAGTTTGCTGTCGGAGGAGGATATGTGGACATCCTTACCACAGTTGAAACAAAAAGTTTGGGAAGATAGGATGTACATCATTGTCACCTACAGGACTGGGGATGAATTGCACTGACTGCAGTTTACAGTAATTTGTTTTGATGTAGTTAATTTGTAGTTACTAACAGGTACTACAGTATGAGGTTTTGGTTGTAGTATTGTCAAAAATAACAATGTTGTACTTCATAATCTTCAATTTGTTGCAGAGGCCCATTTTCGTGTCTCCTCTTGGATAAAATACAGTCTGCGACAATCACAGACCCAAAAGGAATTACATTGTTATACTCCACAGTGTCCAATTTCCTTCAGCACCCCATTTTTTTGACAACCTCAATATCTTCTTGGGTGAAATTAAGTCTGCAGTAGCCACAAGTCTAGAAGAAATTACAATGCTGTAATCCATAGTCTTCACTTTGCGGCAGTGGCCCTTTTTTTCCTAGCCCTGAGTCTCCTTTTGGATAAAATTAAGTCTGTGACAGCCACAACCCCGGAAAGAATTAGTGTTATATTCCACAGTGTCAAAGTTGCTGTAGCCCTTGATTTTCTTGATGCCCTCAGTTCCATTTTGGCTAAAAGTCTCCAACAAGAACAAGTTTGAAAGGAATTGCAATGTTCTACTGTATAGTCTTCACTTTGCTAAAGTGGCCATTTTTCTTGCTGTTGTAGTAACTGCCTTCTGTCTCCTCTTGGATCGTCATTGCAGTGTCATGATGGAGGATACATGAGAGGGAATAACAAAAAGGAATTCTAATGCTTAACCTGTTGCATTAGTATAACACTCCACAATCTCCACTGGGCTGCAGTGCTCCTTTTTCTTTCTCCTTTTGGATAAAATGAAGAATGAAGAAGGGATTACATCGTTATACTCCACAGTCTCCACTTTGCTGGACTAGTTCACTTTCTTGCTGCCCTCAGTTTCCTCTAGGATAAAATCAAGCCTCTGACAGCAACAGGCCTAAAAGGGGTCACAGTCTTATACCCCACCTTGCTGCTCTTGAAACTTGGAATGTACTGGTGGATTTTTTGCAATATTTCCTTCTACATTGTGTCTTTACTTGGCTTTAGACATAATGGGATTGTGAGTGATACAAGGCGCACTGTGTGACCTACTGTGCAATGTTGTCATGCATGCAAAGTCATCTTTTTTACGGGTTAGCCCTGCGCTATTGTGTATCCCCACGCTGTGCTCCTTAATATGCACACGTCATGTATGTATTTTTCCCAACATTCTTCCCCTGCCTCTTCATCACCGCACTGCTAGTCTAACCAGACAAGCACAAAGCACACAAGAGTATAATATCAACCCCCTTCCCTCTCTAATTAAACGTGTATTACCACATGTCCGCTCACGAGAGCACTTCCATCGCTTATCAAATCCACTGCGACTTTTTTGTTCGAGGAACAAAAACGTTGTATTATGAGTGACTTGCTCCCTGTGCATATGCTCTACTTTTTTATATATTTATAGCAATATGTAAATGCAAAATTATTATTCACCTAATGCCCCCCAACCACCACCGCCACTATCTCCACCCTCGTACAGCTTTGATATGCAGATGCAGAATTTCAACTTCCGCCGATTCCCACATCACCTCTTGGTGAAACATTACAAGATTTAAATAAAACAGCCTCACAAGTTCTGTATTATATTAAAACACGTTGTGATTTATAACTTTATTGCATACATTTTGTCGCAAGTTGATCTCGCTTTGTGTAGTGAAAAGCAGGCCCGGGGAATGAATTTTTGCTGTTATGGAATTACTGCACATTACCATTTCTCGCAAGGCGTCTGTTTGGCAGGGTGATAAAGTCGCACGTGTTAATGTAAATGTTGCGGTTGAGAGCAATTCCATTACACCGCGTATGCGATATAGCTGGAAATGTGACAAACCAGCACATGAAGTATATATACTTTCTGTTTTTATTTCCATATTTTCAACACCCGCTTTGAGTGCTGTCACGCTACTTGGTCTCAACACATCATGAATTTATGTTCATATCAGTAAGTCCAAAAGGCTACTATTTTCTATATTGTCGTAATCCAGCAATACAACACAAAACAAACACATGCAGCCGTGTAGTACTCTATGATTTCACCAGTCCATTCGTAGTGTCCATTTATGACCCCTCTGGGCCACCATTCCTTCGGAATATATATAGTAGTGTCGGAGTTTTCTGTTCATTTACATACACACGTAATCCAAACATCCATCAATTTTCTACTGCTATTCTAGTCAGGTCGCGGGGGCAGCAGCCTAAGCACCACACTTCCCTCCATTGGCTGAATAGAGGGAAGTGTGGAGGGAAGTGTGACTTGTTCCAGCTCCTTCTGGCTGATCCCGAGGCGTTCCCAGGCCAGTTGAGATATTATGTATTGGAGTTTAAGTTACTTTGTAAGGCTTGTGTTCAATTAAAAAAAAAAAAGTCCAATAAGGACATCACAGTTTAAGAATTTCATTATTGATGAGCATGTTTTGTAGGTTTATTTTTTTTAAAGAAAATTAAAATTGGTATAAAAAGTAAATGTGCACAAAATTTGGAGATACAAGTTTTTCCGTTTAGCATGAAACTCAGAATTTGAAAATGTGTGTCTTGTATTAGCCTCAAATTAAAAAACACAACCAAACCCTGTATTAGGGTGATCAAAGTTAACACATTAACGGAAGTGTCCTTCAACGGCACAAATTGCTATTAATGTACCCACGTCCTGTTTGACTTTTGGCCCACACCGTAGTTTGAAAAAAGCTGGTGACTGTATGGACACAAGCGGTTACAAATATGGAGCAAAAATGGACAAAGAAAAGGGTTATTTTGTAAATTCTCCTTCAAAACCCTGGCAGATGGCTCTCACAAGACCAAAATTATGTGTGTCTGCTATCGCTGTGATTGGAATTGTCACAAATTACATCGACTGGAGACTGGAGCAGTGCAGGTAATTATTGTCATATCCAATGGTACCTTGGCATACGAGTGTCGCAACTAATGAGGCAGGTGTTGTTGTCTCCTTTTCCAGTAAAAAAAAAATGTTTGGGCGTCGCAAAACACTACAGAACTTACAAACTTTAAGAAATTGTAAACTTTTGTAATGTTACCTGTTAGAACCACAAAATTCAACAAACAAAAGTGCGGCTACACGTGTAGACCTACTAATTTAAACACTGACCTGGTTTGTGTGAAAGAAAAAATAAATGTAGCCAACTTTAATATAAAAAAGCCAATCAGAGTTCATATATCTGCATATCAGTGCTTATTTCTGCACTGAATTGTCAGCAATAACCATTCTATTGATCTTGTTTTTGACTGTCTTTGCAAAAAGAGACATTCTTTTATTTTCTGAATAATTTTCTGTTGATATTTTACATTAGGAGAAAATAGATGCTCCGATATTTTTATAAATAATTATTTGTTCCTGTGCGAGCTCACCGCACCACAAGACAGTATGCCCGGACAGCAGTCCTGGCACAGTGAGGGAGGACAACCGCAGTAGCTACAGAGCCGAATATCCAATAATAAGAATAAAATATGTAATATCATATTACTGTATTATTGCATTATATAAATTTAATATAATATAATAA
The DNA here is from genome assembly GCA_024372805.1 of Oostethus manadensis. NCBI lineage: Eukaryota > Metazoa > Chordata > Actinopteri > Syngnathiformes > Syngnathidae > Oostethus > Oostethus manadensis. Next base: position 2,564,111 of record QODF01000003.1, on the reverse strand, counting down.
AATAAAAAATAATAAAAGTACTAGAGAGAATAGAGGTAAACTATATATAGCAAACTCCTCCAAACAAAAAAAACTGTACAAAATAGTTTTGAGTTTGTAAAGCCAATGGCAGACATTATTTTTTGATTGCACAGCCTTAAGAGCATGCATATCATGAATGCTGGGTCTTGTTTGTTTTCTGAGAATCTACTACACCTACTGGTAACTTGTTTGCCATGTAACAATACAAATTTAATCTAGTTAGTCACATTCTGCTATTATTTTGAACACTACTGTGTGTGTGTGTATATGTGTATATGTGTGTATATATATATATATATATATATATGG
>QODF01000003.1:2316478-2563752 GCA_024372805.1 Oostethus manadensis | reverse complement strand
TATATATATACTGTGTATATATATCGCAAATTCTAGACTATTGAGCGCACTTGAATATAAGTTCCTCCTACCAAATTTGAAGAGAAAATAAAAAATGTATATATTGTAATGTACATAGTCTTGCTTGTCCATAAGCTGCAGGTGTCTGTGTTCTAACATGAGATATTTACACAGAAAGGCACACTTTAAACCTTGCAATCCTACCTACACTCGGTGTTCCCAGCATCATTCATTAGGTGATGTCTTAGGAAAAAGTAGTGTTTTATAGTGCGGAAATTACGATATAAATACACATAGGATATGTGTGTGGGTTGTTTTTTTTTTTTATAGAAAAGTCAAGCTGCAATATAAATTGTCATTTTTTTTGTCCATTTTAATATTTTTTAATGCATTTACAAAAGACATAGTGTATTAAACCTTTAACTCCAATCTGAGGATGGCCCTGGCCTTTGTTCTACCAAATAAACCAGAAACTAGCCTTCTCCCTATACATTAATCTCATTTTCACTTCTATAAGTATGGCAGCCAAGAGCTAGGATTTGCTTATACATTAATCTTTTTTTCACTTCTTACAATTATGCCGGCCGAGAGCGAGGATTTGCTCATGAGTCTCATCCAACTCGACTTGTCTCGTCATATTTCGACTTACAGGAGTTTGTAAAGTCTTTGAGAAAAGGAGGACGACTTAAGTTTGTGCAAATCTGATGCGTGTAGCGTAATACATACTTATGTCTCAACATGTAATCAAATACAGGAGAAGAGGAAAGGAAAATGCATTTGATTCTTCTTACCCATCACACGTCTTAATGCGAGATACTGAGTAACAAGACTAATTGCTGACTTTCGCTTTCCAGTAATTCTCAGTAATTATTTCCTTTTCCCACTGGTGCAGAGTGGTTTGCAGAAAAAACTTTAAAAGGCAATTTCTCTCCCGCTTTTAATCAGTAGTCATGTGGCAATGAGCTGGACTGGTTGGACAAGGTTAAAAACTGCTTGAGTGTGTGTCAGAGGAAGTTGTGTCCTTAAACTTGATTTTAAGCCTGCGTTCCACGCAGTGTCTGTTTTGGATTGCTGCCCGAGTAGGTTCATAAAATCAGTGAGGGTCATATAACTGGCACGTTATTACCACATTGCATGGTCAATGTATGGCGAATCATGATTGGCGTCAAGGCAATAAAGTACTTTATTCAAGACAGGGCATCATTTTCTGTTTGCTGCTATACTGTATTCATGAAGTTAAAATAATAAGGCATGTGACAAATTGTAGTAATTTGATTGAGTCAGATGATCTACGTATGTTACTTTGGTACATGGTGCTAAGCTCCCACTTAGTACGAGCTTTTAGTGTTTGTTTATTCACTTTTTTGCTTTTCACTTTGCAGCAACAGGCTGCATGCTTTGCATGCCTTTCTGAACAGGTTTTGGTTGCATATGCATGAATTGTAATGATACAGAAATGCAAAATTCAGTGATTAGGTGTCTTAGTTGCATTTTCCTAATCTTGCAATCCAATGAAAACCAAGTTTACTGCTTAAATTTAAAAAAAGGGTTTTCAGATACATAATTAGCATAGACATGATGATATTTTTCATTTGATTGCAATGTTTGTGTTTTTTTAAATAAAATAAAGGACAGAATGGTTGTTGTCCAATATCTCCAAAGTATCTCCAAATTGTGTGCTTTGTTACAAAAACAAATATTTGTATATTACTTTTTGAAATACAAAATTTGGACATACATGGTTTTCTGTAAATAACATTGTCCAAAATGTTTTTATTTTTTATTTTTTCAATAACAGATTCAATAACAAATTGTTGCGGTTCAGTGAAAACCATGTACTGTATCTCCAAATTGTGTTTGTTTCAAATTTTCGAGTTTGGACATTCCTGGTTTTCTTTTGGTCTACGTTGTTAAAAGGAAATACTTACATCAGACATAATGTGCAGAATTGTTGTGGTCCAATGAAATAGCTCCAAAATATCTCCACATGTTGTGCTTTGTTAACCAGTACAAATATTTTATATTAGATTTTGAAATACATCGACATACATTGTTTTCTCTGGCCCGCATTGTCCGTAAAAACATTTGCTTTTTAAAACAACATATTGCACAATTAGCTGCAAAACAGTGAATACCATGTACAGTAATTCTTCATTTATGGTGGTTAATTGGTTCCAGACCCGACCATGAAAAGTGCATTTCTGGAAAGTAGGATTTGTTATTTATAAGTGGAATATGTTTGTAGTTAGAGCATAGAAAATATGCGTACAACCTCCTAAATAGTGGTCTTAACTCTATTACAACCTTTTTTTCTGGACAGTGTACTTCCTGTGGTGGCTATTGTGTCAAAAATGTAATTTAGTGGCGGCTGAATGACACCATGTCAGGGTGGCTGGAAATTAGTCAGCCTTTTTATTTGATATAGACACCGGACACTGTGTCTTTCAGGCAGATGGTCAAAACACAGCACCAACAGATCAGTTTTTCCTAGTTATTTTCTTGTACGGATTAATTTCCTAAAAGATAGCTCTAACCCAGCATACACAACGCCACTGTTCTCCATAGCTCACGCTCTAAACAGCAGCTCAAATTACACAACACACACTAAATTCCCTATTTTTATTTATTAGTTCTCTTAGCCATTTTTAAATGGTTTAAAAAATACAAAATTTGGAGATACTTGATTTTTGTCAGACCGTACTCCATTCAGTCTTCTTTTTGGTTAACAGTGAGACTCCACAGAGACCAAAATTTCCTTTTAAAACACATTTTAGCTGTCAAAGCAGTCCCCGTTTGGACAGATGAAACTGAAATGAAACATGGAATGATTTAGAGGCCGTGAACGTTTGTTTTTTTCAGTCGGCTGTTTGTCCTTGTATGAGTCAGAGCTCATGTACGTCTTCCTGAGGCGTTGGCTCGCTGGTCAACAGCTCTGACGCTCCACGGCGGCACCTCTAACGCAACCTGCCTTAATAACTGACGATGTCAAAGAGGCTTACAGCTAACTCGCCTCAGTTTGAGGCAGGGGTAGAGATAAGAGTTTTTTCCAAAGTGTGACTGCAGAATACATACACGCACTGGACTCAGGAGTGAAAAGTTTGAGGAAAACCTTGGAAAAAAAAAAAATATACAGTGCATAAATAAAGTAGAAGAAGAAGAACGCTGCAAAGGCCAATCTAGGCTAAAGAGCATAATCATGTTTTGGGGCTGCTTGCTTTGAATCAAGAAGAAAGCAGTTTCATGAAAGATGTGTTTGAGACAACAGTGTGTGCTTCTGGTGGCTACCGCAAGTATTTTGCTTCAAATATCCTTCCAAATCAATAGCATTCTTCCATAGTTGAAAACACGGTGTGACTTATACGACCACCGACTTTCTTCACCTGACATTGAGCAATAATACCAGAAGTTTCGTGATTTCCTGACAAGCGTGACTACTAAACACTGGATGACGCATCTTATATAAGGAAAATGTGGTGACTGGCAGGACTTGGCCTTACTGAGCAATAATCTGTGCAATAATGCCAACAATTTTGAAGATTTCATGACAAATGAGACTTTCGTGAACACTGACACCGGAATAAAACCACAATTAAAAGATAAAAAGCACAAAACAGAGCGGTTGCAACTGTGTTAAAAATCGATTTGATGTTCTTTGTTCTTTGCACAACAATGGCTAAAAGCTTGCGGAGCTTTGACAGAAACCACCCGTGTCACATTGTTGTTTTCTTTTTCTGAATCTCTGCAAATGTGGGCAACTGTGCATAAATGACCATGGCTTCACGGGGACTCTATTGCGTCACAAGGCCTTTGTTTTTGTCAGGCTCAGTTGTTCTGTTGTGGAGAACATATTCAATGGCACAAAAAGCTTGGATTTTTCCACTTCGCTCCCTTGCTGGTTGTGCTGAAATCACCTTGTGCAGCTTGTCAGTGAACTGGTGGCAGACCGGAGGGTGAAAAATGAGAATATGCAGCATAAGGCATCAAAGTGTCAACGTTTGATGGACTCGCCACACAGGGGGTTAGTTAACAATGCTTGTCAGTGAGAGATGGCTTCAACTGCCTGCTAGTTTTTAATGAAGACAACCTACAAGGAGTCATTTTTGGACTCAGGCTAGAAAGGCTAAATTAGAAGTGGATGGCTTTAGTATTGATTAATGAACTTACCGGCAGCGCTTTGTAGCTATATAATTTTGCATCCCCCCTAGTCTGATATTTGTCTCCATCCTGAGACTTTTACAATATTCACCATTTATGAATTATTCATAGATATTTGTCCTCACTTTTATCTAATTATATGAAGTTGGCTGCATTCGGAATTCACGCTTCTCGGCTGGGCCGAACGGCAAATGACATTTTCATGATAGGATCTCCAGTGACGCCTGGTCATTTAATATTGACTGGCAGGGTGGCAGATAACATAATGACATTTAATCACACCTTAATGCCGCCTCGTCTATTCGTCATTACGCAGTCAAGTAAAAGGAGACAAAGAGATCACTGATAGAATGGATCAATTGCCACAGTTACTTCCTCATTTTTTTTCTTGCAATTGCATGAACGCAAAACATGTTTTTTTCACATCCAAAACTTTATGGATTTCGTTTTTTTAAATATTTGAAAAATGTCATGGCTTTAGGATTTAGTTCATATATACAGGGATGCATTTGAAATTTTAAATGACCTATAAAATTATAGCAATAGTGATAGTTTAATACAGCCGCACGGTGGTCGAGTGGGTAGCACATTGGCCTCACAGTCAGGAGGTTCAGTGTTCGAATCCCCGTTGGACATCTCTGTGTGGAGTTTGCATATTGTCCCCATGCTTGCGTGGGTTTTCTCCGGTTTCCTCCCACATTCCAAAAACATGCATGTTAGGTTAATTGGTGACTCTAAATTGTCCATTAGAGTGTGTAGGTATGAATGCGAGTGTAAGAGTTTGTTTGTCTATATGTGCCCTGCGACAGACTGGCGACCAGTCCAGGGTGTACCCCGCCTTTCTCCCAAAGCCAGCTGGGATAGGCTCCAGCATACCCGTGACCCTAATGAGGATAAGCGGTACAGAAAATGAATGAATGAGGAAAATAATGAAATAATATATGTTGTAGTATTAATGTTATTATTATTATAGACAGCAACATATCAGTTGTAGTAGTATTTAATTTGTTGTTATTACAATATAAATTACAAGCCAAATCATAAACAATATAGAACATATAGTAGTTGCAATTTCAATTTATATATTAATGCATGTTTATTACATGTATTATTATTAAAGTATAATTAATGAAATAATAAATATATATATTATTTTAAATTATTTGGCTGATATATGAATATATGTATAATAATAATAATGTATCAAATATATGATGATAATAATTCTTATTTTTACTGTTATTATTAAATGGATCTTTAAAAAATACCATTAAAGAGACATAAAAATGGGCCCACAAATCAGTGAGTGCACAAACCCCACAAGGAGCTCACTGTCAGAGGTTGTTAAATTGACAAATATCGGCCATGAAAGGTAACGCGAATCACTATCGGCAGCTCAGAGCATCCTGCTGCTCTTGCTTCTGTTCACATTGAAATTGCAACACAGTTATTAAAATAAATACACAAACACGATGATTACAAACATTCCCTGCTCTTGCCCAGAATTCTCCCCTATTCTTTGCTCTGTCTTCCCTTTTTGTTACGTGCCTTTCCTGGCTAATTATCCCATTTATTGTTAAATCCAAACAGCGTGGCAGCCGCAGAAGTTGCTGGCATGCTGTGTCATGGATGTATTGGGCCTAGTTTTCCGCTACTTGAGGGAGAGAAGATTGCATGATTGCTGATGACTCCTTTACGCCGACATGCAAATGCACAATTATTATTATCTCCTCGCAGCTGCCGCATGTACTTCTTATCTTGATTTTTTTCTTTTAATAATCAAATCCCTGGAAGAAGAACTCGGATTGTTTGCACGTCCTGGAGAAGATCTGGAAAGATATGGAGCATCTGGAGAGATAATTTGCCTTGGGCTGCATTTACACAGCAGGTCTTTAGACCCAATTGTGATTCTTAAGATTTTGTTTTCATCTTTTATGTCTGTAACTGCTTTATATGTTATATACTGTAAGTCTAACCACGTCTTTTTTTTTGTCTGAATGATAGATTGATACAGAATTGGATATTGGTTGGCAACAACACAGGAGTAAACAAACACTATGAATGGACCAAGAAGTTGCCCGTTGTTTTCCTTATTTACTTTATTGAGCCGAATATAAGACAAACCCCAAAATAAAGCAACATCTCATTTTTCAAGACATGTTCTTGGACAAGTGTCAGGGTTGGATCTCTCCAAATCGGTGGTGTGTGTGTGAAAGAGAGTGACAGGAAGAGAAGCTCTGACTTGATTAGAGAGAAGTCGACGGGTGTTGGTTATACGGTCTGGTTATGCAGTATGTACATGTGAATATAAGATAACACTTAATATAAGACAATCTATCTTTATCAGACTTTTTTTCCGAGTGAAAAAATGCAGTCTTATGTTTGGGTTGATACTGTCATAGTGTAGTACAGTCATGTATTGATTTGCCGCGCGTGTCTTGTTAGGGTTTTTGTATGTTTTCCTTTTTTACAGTATTGTCCCAAATATTATGTCCCTTTTAAGATCCGTTCTTGGACATGTTACTGCTCCATCTCTCCAGGTCACTGGTCCAGTCGATGGCAGAAAGTTGTGGTTTGCGTGTATAAATCTCTAGACTGAGCATATAAGATGACCTGACATTGTCAGATTGTTATTTAGAGAATAAAATGACATCTTGTACTGCTGATTTACCACTAGTGTGGTGTTTGGATGTGTGTGCAGTATATGTGGCATGTACATGTGTCCGGTTAGACTGCCGTCGGATTTTCCTGTCCTTTCTCCATTGTACTGTATAACCGGCACTGAGACTAGAGCTTGCAGTGTTTTTAATTTTAAACCACACGAGACGCTAATGCTAGTGTCATCATGTGGTCTTATCAGGATACAGGATGCCGTTTGGAATACTGCAGTATTCCACTTCTGTGTAAAAGGCAGAGGCGGGTAAATGTCGGATGTTCTGTTATAGTCCTGATGCAGCAATTTTTCCGAATCTGTGTGAAACGGCCTATGACATCTGTACAGTTGCGGCAATATTCTATTTCAAATGGATAAATGTTGGATCTCCTGTTCTGTCGGCTTTAATGCAACAATTTTGCTGTATCTCTGTGCGAAAAAGGCTATGACAGCCCTTAAGCGGTGGCAATATGCAGCTTGGCTCGGGTATGTGTGACAGTCAAATGCAGATAAATGTTCCATGGCTTCTTCCATCCAATTCTTGTCTGATCAAAGACATCAGATTCCTTGTCTTTTGTTCTACTTGCCCTGCCACGATGCATCACCATGGGTGGAAAAATCAGTCACCGGGGAAACACATCGGATACTTGACGTCCTCCTAGTCCAAAAACAAATTGCAACATGTTACATGTTAGGTTCAGTGAAAACTGTCAGTAGATTGATTGTGGGTGGTTGCTAGTCTAGTTTGTGTCCATAAATCAACTCTATGCTCCCGTTTCCTGGTGTCCCTGACTAGAATACCCAGTATAGAAGCCGGATGGATGGATGGATGGATGGATTTGACAGTATTGCCTTGCAGAGACTAAGCAAGATTTGGTACTACAACAAATACTTGACAGTACTTACAGTGTTTAGTCTTCTACTTTCAAATAGCTCACGGCGAATCCAGCATGCTGCAGCTTGGGTCGTAGCCACCCTCTGACCTGCACAGCACTGGCACCCAGTGGCGACTAGCGTACACTTCAGCAACACTGTCATTATCCCAAGAGGACACCAAGGGCACATCACTCCTTCCCTAAGAGACATCTGCTTTGTTCCCTCAAAGATTTACAGACACTCCCTCTCTGTGGAAAAGTAGGCGTCCTTCTGACACCAGTCCTAACTCCTCAGCATCCCCCTCATGGCTTCAAGTTGACTTATCAGAGCCATAACAGTTTCTTTTCTTTTTCCTGCTCACCTCCTGAACCCTCACTCGGAGCCAAAAATGAACCGTCTCCTCCCATGTTAGATTTTTTTTTTCTTGTGTGCCGCTGCACTTTTCTCTTTTTGGAAACACCTCTTGAAAGTTGCCCCGAATCCAAACGTAATTACATGCTGCAGTCTTATATGCTCTAAAGCTCTGTAATATTAATCTTGATCATGTTTGTGGACTTATGTAGTGTGCTCTTTTTTCCTGGCACAGAGAAAGAGGGACATCTAGTGGACGTTTGTGATGGTGCATGCTGTCTTACTACTAGTGTTTTTTGGGTTTGTTTTTTTCCACAGAGCCCTTTCCATTGGATGTTGATCGTGAAACTAAACATAACGATTAGTAAATAAATGAATAGAAAATAAACATATGTTTATAAAAAGGATATAAGTACATGTAAATAAAATATGCATGCAAAATATACAATTTAATCCATAATAGAACGTTAATAAATGAAATTTGAATTTATATTTAGGGGTTAAAACTACAGCAATAAATGCAGTTACAATAACTAAGATGATCATATTTAGACCAGCCGCACAAATAAATCAATATGGAAACATTCAACTGTAGCTAATTATTCTAATTATTTGTGTTTTGTTTTGTGGAACTCTCTTATATTGTTACTTTTTTTTCATTAGTTTTAATTTATCTTTTTTTATTTGCAATTATTGTATTGTCATTATTGTTTGATACTACTACTACTACTAATAATAATATTATTAAAAGGCTCCAGCATACTCACAACCCTGGTGAGGACTAGCGGTAAATAAAATGGATGGCTAGATTTCAGTTTTTTGTTTTTTGCTAGTTTAATTCCACTTTAGATGTTTTCAGTTTTTTGTTTATTTCTTTATTTTTCCTTTTTTCTTTGTTTGTTTCTAATTGGTTGTGAAAATTGAAATGGCTCTTACTGCTGCATAGATAGAGGCCATTTTAAATACAATAATAATAATACTACAGGATGATTGAAATGTAACTCCCTAACTTAAAATACTCATGATTTATCATACGTTATATATGTTTGGTTTTTGTGTGTGTATGTTCCATGATGTATGGGCAAGTCTATTCTTCCAAACCAATGACTTTGGAGGGCGAATACGAGAAGTTATGCCTTCCATCCCACAAGAGTTCAGTGAATGCTCTTCCCAGGCTGCTTGAGAAACTGGTGGCGAATGCTGGCGCCCGTATCGAATTTGAAATAATAATGACCCATGTAATATGTTCATGTTTTTTTCTTGTAAGAATTATAGTCCAGAAATAAATTATAAGTACTTAAAATTAGGGAGTTACTTTTCAGTCACCCTGTATAATAAGCATTCAGCACACAAAAAATGGTAAGTCAGAAATGGCATTTAGCCTCATTAAATATTCTGTTAATGTTGCTCAATTAGCAGATGAGCCAGCAGCGATGAGTTCATTGTAGGATTTCTATGTGTATTGAGTACTCGGTTATGTGGGAATTAGAACATCTTTGTCACCACAAAGGTTCACAGTGGCAGCTTCCACGTTGCTGCTGGATGCCTTGCATTTACAATACAGTGTTGGCATTGTGAGGGGATCCATTCAGCGCCTTGAGATCCAGCCATTATTGGAATGGACTTGTTGATGTTGGATCACATTAAGAAGCAGAAGCCTGGAGATACCACTTGGGACTACATGGTGTAAACAGCCAACTATTGTTACACTCCATCAAGGGAAGAATGGTGACAGTGATGGCTGCGTGCAACATGCATAACAAGGTATTTGCATGTAAGCCACCAGCTCCGTTGGCCTCATGGAGATATGAAAAAGTATTTCATATGCTTTAACTGCTCTTGACTGTAATTGCTGATACTTAAGCTTGCTTTCAGACGGGAGGGTTGCCGCTTGCGAGCCCCGTCCAGTATGTTGGGGGCTTATTGAACACACGTGGGTCTTAAATGAAACATGAGAAAATAACACACCCACCGAGCGACCCCACTCGTGTGTGTGTGCACTGTGTGTGTAATTTGCCCAACCTTGTGAGAGCGACAGGGAAAAAAAGTTTACTTGTGGAGAAGTCCTTTGACGCTACCGGCTGGCTTCTGGGCCCTAAATATAACATACCTAAGTGTCTTTTTCAGACTTTTTTTTTAAGGAGACAATATCATCAGTTCCATTTGGTAGTACCACAGGACCAATTAAAACCAGTGTCTTATTTTGAATGTTGCTTAGTTACTTCTACTTACTAGTTTAATAGAAAAAAGGGTATGAAATAATTAGCAGCAAAATGTTTTCGACAACCGAAACAAAAATTTCAGCTTCATGTGAGACTAAAATGTGTTTGAAAAATAATAAATAAATTACAGTATAATAATGATAAATGAATTAAAAAATAATTTTTTGAATATGACGTGACGTGTTTTAATTTTTTTTTTTTTTTTTTTACTTGTTTGATGCTTATTTAGGATTTGTGTTATTATTTTTTATATTACTTACATTTTGGGTTGACGGAAAGCAGCATTATAGTTCAAGACATTGATGCTCAAGATCTTACCTAATAATGTGCATAGAATGCATGTTTTGGTTCCTTAACAGAAAACTGCACTTTTGGAGGGAATTTTGCCCATCATCCCCATATATCCCCAAATATGTCGTATTTTGGTCCTTTCTAGCATTATCGGCACTTCCTTTCTGGGGGCTTTGATTTCACATAGCAACATAGAAACGAATGCCTACACCTAGCATGAACTTTTCCAAACTCCAAAATAAAAACAGCAGCAGCCTTACTTGAGAGTGTGGCGCCGGTCGTGTAGTTCCATCGGCGTAACAAGGTAATAATTATTATGACAATGTTGCTGTAGCTTGGTTAGTATGTACGTCACAATATATGTAAATGGAGCGTTGTTGCCACTTTTGGGATTTTCCCCAGAAGGCTTTCTTGTTTCTCTTTAAGTGCATTAATGCGCTGTCTGTTGTTATCTGTTTTTATAACTTTAGAGCTCACAGAAAAGAGAAAGTCAAACAGTATGTGTTCATGTGTCACATAGGAATTGTGGATAACGGGCAAAACTCCCAAAAAGTGCAGTTTTCCTTTAGTGATTCTGCTTCCTTTCCTTATCAACTCAAGGTCTTCCATGCATTTCATTTAAATCAATGTGTCAAGCCGCCCTTATCTCCTCCTACTCGCAGCCGGCTAAGAAAGCAACGAGAGAGGATGAAGAATTGATACTGCAAAGAATGAATCAAAGTCCCCGGAGAGTCCATGGCGCAGGTTTTCCAGCCCTGAAACTCCATCCCATAAAAGTGGATTATTATGGGGAATAGTTTGCTGGTGCTGCTGCTGCTCACAGAGCTCCCAGAATGCAGCGGGACAACTTAGTCTTTTTGTGGGGGAAAATGAAAGCCCAAAGCAGTTTATCTGCTGGACCAAAGTGGAGCATACAGTATAACACACACACGCTATCTGTTATGGGTGTTTATTTTCTGAAAAGGGCCTCCCTCATTTTTCATGGAGGTGACAATGATCAAAACAGTTTTGCGGGAGTGTTTTAAAGAACATTTGCATCCTTCGTCCCGTAACATACCCTAATTCATGTTCATCTTAATGAGTCAAAGATGCAAACTGCAGCCACAATAGGATATTGTTACATGAATGTCTGTTTGAACGTGCATTCACAAATAATAATTAGTATGCTCTTCAGCTAAATCTCACCCCCTTTTTGCCTCCCTCCCATCTAGAGATAACAACTTCATTAAGGACTTCCCCCAGTTAGCCGACGGCCTCATGGTTCTCCCTCTGCCAGTGGAGGAACAATGCAGAGGAGTGTTGTCTGAACCGCTGCCCAACCTGGAGCTCCTAACCGGTACGTCTGTTCCAGCAAATGAAATATCTGTTTCAACGCATCCAGAGGTCTTGGTCGAGTCGTGTACACTTTACTCTTGCGATAGCCCTGCAAGAAAAATTACAAACTGATGAAAATGGGCCTCATCTCACATCCATAACTTGAGATTCATCGTCATTGTTTATGTTTGTTATCATTTGTTGACAAAATTCTAATTGCAGCTGGTAATTGTTTTCCTGCAGCTTGTATGGATGAAATTTCAAATCTGAAGTAAGAACTCCCGGGACATTTCAACCGCAGCTGCTTGCTTACAAATTGAACGCCGTGGGCTCCGTAAGACAGACTCGCATGCGACATCAAAGTTCTGTGGAGTACGGGCACTTCCTGGTCGTCCTGTTGGTTTCTTCTTTAGGGCAGATCAAAAAATATGAATCCAACATTTTATCTTGTTTTGATGCAACAGCACCTTAACGTCCTACGTTGTAAAAACTTGATTGACTTAATTTATATTTTTTTATCTATTAAAATATGTTTAAGATGGTGACAGCTTCATCTTGGAACAAATGTGTACAGTATATTATGTTACTACTGCAAAAGCCTCATTGCACTAAAGTTGAAATGAAGCCAGAATGTCATCAGAATGAAAATGTCTAGTTTATTTCTGGATATTTGAAGTGCAGTACAAATATTCTGATTGCATTCCGAGTGTATTCCAAATATTAAGCTCTAATCCTGTGGTCGGCCCGAATATTTTGAGCATGCTAAAAACTTTTGAGGTGGATTTGAATTGGAAAAAACGGTGTTTGAAAGATGATTGAGTATAACAGCCCTCTGACTGCATTCTAAATATTATTACAGTATTTCAACAGCATTCCAAACATTTTAATCGCATTCGCAGCCAGCTGCCGCTGAAACGTCCCAATGAAGCGTCAACTTATTCACCTCACTTTATAACGCCGAGGCAAATTGGAGCCGAGTGGCCATTGGCATGAACAGCGCAGAGGTGCTGAAACGCAAGTTGCCCGCTGAAACGTCACTCACCCTTGACATGTCAGCAACTCACATCACGTCATGCCACCAAGGAAAAACGGAGCCAGAACTCCAGTCAAGCTTAACCCTACCTCCGGCCGCTAGTACATCATGTCATGTCGCCAAGTAACACAGGAGCCAAACTTAACACCACCACTCACTGCCATCATGGACAGCAAAGGGTGCTGAAACCAAGAAGACCTTGAAGATCCAGCTCCTATTCCTGATGTGGCTGAACCTTCTGACCAAACTTCGGGCAGCAGTCAAATGCACTCATACGTCGTTCAAAGTGCTTTGTAAATATTCTGACAGCATTCTAACAATATTGTTAATATTATGAGTGTGTTCCGACTACATTCAACGTAGTTGTGCGAGAATGATTCAAGACAGGTCAAATTGTAATCTATGAATTCGAACAGCTTTCTACGAATTTCAAATCCTCTCCCGAATGTGGCGCACATTTTGAAACTTTTTAGTTCCAGCTAGTTCTGCTTGATCTGTGCTTAGCGTGACGGGCGCTTTCCAAAAAATCTTAAAATCGTACAAATACACATGCTTTTCCCTGGGCAACACAAACTGTACGGTGACCTTGTCTTTGATCACATTTTTGTTTCTGGATAAGTTCCACCCTGCACCTCCGCCTCTACTCCTTAATCCCTCCCATTAGCTAAATTACCACTGGCTTTTACCAAAATTGGGCACACAAAAACAGCAACCTTTAACCAGCCACTTTCAACATTTATTCTCACATCACATATGAAATGTGTATATATATATATATATATATATATTTTTTTTTTTTTACAACGCTGCAAAGTATATCTATATATATATATTTTTTTTTTTTACTGTGCAAATGTGTCATGTTTTTGTTTTTTGTTTTAGGTGATGCTAAGTACAACGAAGCAGCAGGCTATCCAATGGTTCAACAATGGCGAGTGCGAAGCAATCTGTACAAAGTCAAGCTCAGTTCCATCACTTTGGCCTCAGGTCAGACCCATTTTAGTCTATTTTATTATTTCATAGTGTTAACAAAGTAAGCGTTACCAACAACTACTGTGTGTATTTACAACAGCATGCTTTTAAATATCGTTTTTTCATCTCAAATAAATAGGTTTTGCGAAGGTTCTTAAGACGCTGTCGGGGCAGAGCACGCGGGAGGAGCTGTTGGCCTTCCTCCAGCAATATGGCAGCCACTACGTGTCCGAGGCGCTGTATGGCTCCGAACTCAACTGCAGCATCTACTTCCCCAGCAAGAAGGCCCAGCAACAGCTCTGGCTTCAGTATCAGAAAGGTGAGATGTGTGGAAAAGAAAAACACAATTCCAGAATCCAATAGAAAGTTTCAGTCAAAATACTGGCAACAAGTTGGGAGTCCAGAAAATAATCAAATATGCGACAACATTGTATGTAATTTTCACACTTCCTCTAAAATCTGATTTTTCCCTGCTTTCATTTCAAATGATGAACCAAATAGGACAATAGCACTAAACATTAAACTGTCTTCATAATAGCCAAGTTGAATCTTTTTTTTTTTTTAACAAAACCAGTAGTTAAGTTTGATCCACTGCATTTGTTTTGTTTTTAAGGACACTGGATGCAGCAGTAATGTTGCAGTTATATATATTTTAATTTGTATTTATTTTAATTGTATCCATGAAGATGCAATATATATAACACAGTAGTGTTCAAAATAATAGCAGTCCAATGTGACTAACCAGATTAATCGCTGTTATTAGTATATTTTTATTGTTACATGGCAAACAAGTTACCAGTAGGTGCAGTGGATTCTCAGAAAACAAGACCTAGCATTCATGATATGCACACTTAAGGCTGTGCAATTGGGCAATAAGTTGAAATGGGTGTGGTTAAAAAAAATAACAGTGTCTGCCGTTAACTTTACAAACTCAAACTTATTTTGTACAAACTTTTTTGTTTCTAGGATATTCAGTTGTATGAGCACAGCTTTTTATAACTGCTTCACATCTGTGTGGCATGGAGTCAACCAAATTGTGGTGCCTTTCAGCTGTTATTCCACTCCAAGATTCTTTACCAACATTCCACGATCTATTAACATTTCTTGGTTTTGCTTTAGAAACAGCATTTTTGATGTCACCCCATAAATTGGGCTGGCCAATCCATAACATTCATTGTGTTAGCTTGGAACCAAGATTTTTCCCATTTCAAGGGCATGTCCTCTTCAGCGTAAGGCAACATGACCTCTTCAAGTATTTTGACATATGCAAACTGATCCATGATCCCTGCTATGTGATAAATAGGCCTAACACCATAGTAGGAGAAACATGCCCATATCATGATGCTTGCACCACCATGCTTCACTGTCTTCACTGTGTACTGTGGCTTGAATTCAGAGTTTGGGGGTCGTCTCACAAACTGTCTGCGGCCCTTGGACCCAAAAAGAACAATTTTATCCTCATCAGTCCACAAAATGTTGTTCCATTTCTCTTTAGTCCAGTTGATGAGTTATTTGGCAAATTGTAACCTCTTCTGCACATGCCTTTTTATTAACAGAGGAACTTTGCAGGGGGATTTTTGTAAATAGATTAGCTTCACACAGATGTCTTCCTTCTGTAACAATACTTAGTTAACTCCAGACTGTCTTTGATCATCCTGGAGCTGATCATTGGCTGAGCCTTTGCCATTCTGGTTGTTCTTCCCTCATTTTGATAGATGTCTTTCATTTTTTGCCACGTGTCTTTGGTTTCATAAGTTGTCCCCCTTCCAATCAACTTTTTAATCAAAGTACACAGTTCTTCTGAACAATGTTTTGAACGGCCCTTTTTCCTCAGGGTTTAAGAGAGAAATGCATGTTCAACAAATGCCGGTTTCATCCTTAAATAGGGGCCACTTGATTCACACCTGTTTTTTTTCAGAAAAAAATATCATTGATCACTGATTGAATGCCATGCTATTTTTTTTCCCAAATTGATGGTGTTGATCATTAAAATCACCTGCTTTAGTTTAAAACCTTCTCCTGTAAAATACAGGAGAAGCATTGTTTTGGAGCACATACAAAACATGCAAGTTTGGATGCCACAATACCGTTGCAGTTGTTTCATAACTGTTTATTGCACTCGGGAGAATCAACGATACATACACAAAAAGCGAACCACAAAAAACACAAAAGGTTTCCATCCATGTGTTCAACACATTGTAAGGATTCACATGGTCCACAGCACCTGAGGGAACCTGGGGTGTGGGGGGTTCATGGACCTTTTGCAAATGTCACTACTACCTACCAACACATTTTGCAGTATGAAATGACTGCTTAATTAAGCCACATAAAACATGAAAATGTTTAGCACACTGACACAAGGACACTTAAGTTTTTTTTTGTTGTTTTTGTTTTTGTAGTGATTATGAAGTTTTCTGTTTAACTACCTGTAGTGACATGTAAACCTATTAGACTAGAGTGGGGATACCAAACAAACACCATATGTATACAAAAAAAAGGACCAGTACTTTTAAATTCACTTACAGATGCATAAGTGCAGAGTTTAAAGTCATCTTTAAGGCTCACTGTGCTCTTATGAACACAACCTGGACTGGAAGGTGCATATTGTGTTATAGCATATTAATGACCATGTAATTATAAATCACTGGACAATCTTCATGATTAATGTCCCTTTAATATATTTTAGCAGATCCTTGGGAGGAAAAAAAAGATACCATTTGATGAACTGATACAGAAAATGAATTTTGTTAAAGACAGAATACATGTAGGAAGTGGCTTTTCATGGCTAACGAGAGATTTTTTGTTCAGTTTTGACAGCTACATATCCAATTATTTTGAAATCTGACAATGGCATGAGTGAAACCCCACAAAAACTACATGAAAGTGTGATAACTTGTCTTCACAGCAATTGTCCCATTAGTGTGTATGTACCATTGCAGACTATGCAGTACATGCAAGCTCCCTGAACGTTACTGGATGCAGTTCAACAAAGACATACGTCCTTATTGGTTTATTTATTTTACTGCACAGTAAACTTTAAAGCCGTCATTGTCAGTCTGTGCTAATAAAACAATGACACGATAAAGTGCTTCAAAGGCCCGAAGCCCCATACGCTAAATCTCTTGCTGTTTATGTACTGCAAGTCTGACGCACTTGCAGAGAACAGAGGAACATTAGCGTTGAAATTAGCTTAATTTTTCTTAATGTGACAACCTGTGTCTGTATACTTTGATCGCTAGATTATTGCAAGGTGAGTTGTTTAAACAATAAGGTTGCTTGCGACTCAAACTGTGTTGGCCAAAGAAATGTGGCGTGAGAATGAGTCTAATCAAAACATAGTTCGCCTTCAGCTTTTGCAGGCTTCAAAACACCAAAATGAATAAACGCTTTCTCTAGCGCTTCGGTGCAGTTTCTCTAGGAGGTAGATGAGTGCCTTCTTTGAATGTATGTGTACACTTTGACACAGTGGTCCCAGCAGTCCAGCACCAGTAGCTGCCCTTTGGGTGTAGTGGCTACTCCCACTGGGCAGTTAAGTCCATCCTGGATGAGAACTTTGAACCCCCCTTCTTTGGGAAACTGAAGGATTTCCTTCCGGCCGCTGTCTGTTACTAGCAAATCCCCGTTAGTGTCCACGCACATGCCGGTGATGCAGCAGAAATCCTCCGACTCGGAGAAGAAATGGCTGAGCTGCTTGCCGAGCTGGCCGTCTGTGCCCACAGAGCCGATGGAGAATCCGCCCTCTAGGTGGGGCTCATTGTGGCGTTTCTCAAAGTTCAGCGCCAGACCTTGGGTGAAGTAGACAGTACCGGCGGCATCACACGTCACAAACTTGGGCCGTACCGCTGAGCACAGTCGATTGTAGCTCACCACACCGACATTGCGGTCGACGGCAATGCACCACAGCTTGCCTCCCTCCACGTCTGACACCACAAATTGACCAGAGGGCATGGCGGTAATGCCCCAAGGTTTGATGAGCTGGTTCTTGTGGCACGCTATGCACTGTCCATCCATGGTGTACACCTTAACCGAGTTGTCATAGTTGTCGGTGACCCCGATTAGACCTTGAGGTGTGACAGCAATGGACAAGGGCATGAGGTTTGGCAGGTCTGCGCCGAGGAAACTCAGGACGAAGTTGTCGATGCTGCTGGCGTTGCGTCGGATTTCACGCTGGAACCCTTTGCGGTTAAATATTTGGATGCGGTAGTTGCCGCGATCAGCCACTAGGACCTCACCTTGCTGGGTCACACAGATGCTAACTGGTAAATTGAAAGAGCCAGGAAGAGTCCCCTTACAGCCCATCTTTTTCACAAACTGGCACACTGGTGGACCAGCACATGCTCCTTCTTGCGATCCCCCTCCAGTATCCATGGACTTGGATTTATAGTTGCCTGGTGAGCTACATGAAGTTTCATCAGTAGCTGCAATCATGTCCACGTCTCGGTAAATATCTACTGGAGGCCCCACTGCACCACCTAAAGCTCCTTCTACACTCTCAGCATCAACCTCAAGCGCAACCTCCAACCTGCATTCTGCAGTGTCTATGTTTACTGTATATGGACTCATGGTCAAATGGCCAACTTCTGTCGGATTGGAGTGCTCCGTACGGACCAGCTCAGGCTCATGTAGCTTGAACATGGTAGGTAGGCTGCTCCTCAGGTTGAGCTCCTCACTATCACATCCGCCTCCGTCATCCTTGAGCAGACTGATATCGCTTTGCCTTGCCCGCATGTTTAGATAATCGCTGCATGACACCACCTTTACCTCTGCGATGTTCAAACGGTATGTCTGCTCCTCGAGGACCTGCCCATTGAGCTTCTGCACTTCTGCCATGGATGCTCTGAAAGTCGTTCGAGAGCGGCTCAGCTCATCTTGAATTAGCAGCTCGGCCGTAGTGTAGTCCTGCTGCACCGCACGGTACTTTGCTCTGAACGATTTGGAAACGTTTTCAATCGCTGTCTTTTTCTTCTGGATTTCACTCATAATTTCACGCAGAGTTGATAGTTTTCCACCCAGTTCTTTACGACGCTGCTCAGCGGCCATCCGAATCAGCTGTACGGAATGCCCGTTGTGTAGATGTCCCTCGCCTTTACATTGCTCACACAGAACCATAGCACAGTCATGACAGTACTGCCGTGGTAAGCGGTTGCAGCAGGACCCACACATGAGAGCGGCGGCTGCTGCACTGCAGGACGTGGTACAATCGAGGATCTTCAGCACTGTGAGATTGTCCGCTAACTGTGAGATGCTGCTCATGCGTGAGACCTTGCTACAGAAGGGGCAGCGCACGCCATTGATGGTGTTGGCCAAGAGTTTCTCAAGGCAATGGCGGCATACCGTGTGACCGCACTGGAGAAGCTTTGGTCTGAGTTGGTCAGAATTGAAGGTCTCCAGGCAGATAGGACATTCAAGGACCTCCCGCATTAGATCTGCGTCAAGTGGATAAGACCCTGTCGCCATTATGGGTCTTGCCTGAAAAACAGAAAAACCTGTATGTTAACTTATTTAAGTAATAGATATTATAGGAAGTTGGGAATAGCTGCTGAATGGATGCTTCTCCTGTACACCTCAAACAATTGGACGCTTCAGCTTGGTTTATGCTTCTGAGTCGTCAGCACAGCGTCCCTGTACACAACATTGTGAACATTTGGAAAGGCTGGGTCAGGGATAAACGCAATTGCCATTTGTTGCCGAAACACTAGAGAGTTCATTGTTGCCTCTTTCACTAAATCTCAATCTGAAATTGCAACTAAATTCCCACAATGTGACATAAACAATATAGAAGCTTGTTTTTAATCCCTCCGGTAACTACAGCTTGCTGGTTCCAGTGTAAACATTTTATGTAACTTCCGTTGCAGAGCAATTCTAGCGGTGTTACTGGAGCATTTCTGCTGCCGATGTATTCCCGTTAGCTGTTAGACGTTAGATTGGGTTTACACCAGTTGTACACCCTCTGATCAAGCTGTGTACATACTGGAAATGAGATATGGTCTAGGTCTCCACAACGCAATGTCAGCTTTCTTTGGGAGGGGCGCATAAATCAACGCTAGCTAATTTAGAGCAGGAAAAGTGAGCAATTTCAGGGATTGAGGCAGTGCCTTGGCATAATTTCCACATTATAAATATAAAATATAAATCTAAGAAAACCACTCCTTAAAGGTGATGTTTTGCAACCAAAAAATTATACGACCACCACCACCATGTATTACCAGCAGTGGCTTAAAAGAACAGAGTCAACAAATAAATGTCCTTAATTGTCACAATTTGAAGTTAAACTTTGTAAACATATTGTTCAATCCAAATAAGAGGAATGACATTCACGACTTACACTCAACCCCTGTCTGGTATTAACTTACATGTCCATGGAGTGTGCACATACAGTAGTGGTTATAATAATAGCAGTCCAATGTGACTAGCCAGATTAATCACTGTTATTAGTATATTTTTATTGCTACATGGCAAAAAATGTACTAGTAGGTGCAGTAGATTCTCAGAAAACAAACAAGACCCAGCATTCATGATATGCACAGTCTTAAGGCCAGGCAATTAGTTGAAAGGGGTGTGTTCAAAAAATAGTTGTGATTGCCGTTGATTTTACAAACTCAGAACTATTTTGTACAAACGTTTTTGTTTGTAGGATTTGGCAATCCTGTGAATCACTAAACTAATATTTAGTTGTATGACCACAGTTTTTTTTACTACTGCTTCACATCTGTGTGGCATGGAGTCAACCAACTTGTGGCACCTTTCAGCTGTTAGTCCACTCCAAGATTCTTTACCAACATTCCGCAATTTATTAGCATTTTTGATGTCACTCCACAAGTTCTCGCTTGGATTATGGTCCGGGTGTTATAACAACATAACAAGATTTTTCTAGTTTACTAGTGTGTTTGGGGTCATTGTATTGTTGAAACACCCATTTCAAAGGTGCTCTTCAGCATAAGGTAACATGATCTCTTCAAGTATTTTGACATATGCAAACTGATCCATGATGATAAATAGGCCTAACACCATAGTAGGAGAAACATGGCCATATCGTGATGCTTGCACCACCATGCTTCACTGTTTTCACTGTGTACTGTGGCTTGAATTCAGAGTTTGGGGGCTGTCTCACAAACTGTCTGCGGCCCTTGGACCCAAAATAACAATTTTATCCTCATCAGTCTACAAAATGTTCCTCCATTTCTCTTTAGTCCAGTTGATGAGTTCTTTGGCAAATTGTAACCTCTTCTGCACATGCTTTTTTATTAACAGAGGAACTTTGCGGGGTATTTTTGTAAATGGATTAGCTTCACACAGATGTCTTCCAACTGTCACAGTACTTATATGTAACTCCAGACTGTCTTTGATCATCACTTATTGAATGCTACACTTTCTATTTTTTAACACACCCCTTTTAACTAATTGCCCAATTGCACAGCTTTAAGAGCATGCATACAGGTCTTGTTTGTTTTCTGAGAATCTACTGCACCTTCTGCACACTTTGGTGCCATTTAGCAATAGAAATATACTAATAACAGTCATTAGCTGACCACAAATATAACTTGCAGTGTCAGAGCAGGAAGCGGGCAGAATATACAGTTTTCTAGGGTTAGCAACCCCCCCATCCGTACCTAAGCAAAGCCGAGGACACCTTTAAAAAGATGTCAAGTGATGGATGGAAATTGTGTTTCAATGCTGACAGGGTGCATGGTCTGGCTGTGGGGAGTTGGTATGTTCTCATGCTTGCATGGCTTTTCTGTGTGTACTCCTCTCATCTACCCAAAATATGCGTGTTAGATGAATTTGCGACTATGAATTATACATATGTGTGAACGGTTGCTTTATATTTGTGCCCTGGATTGACAGGTGACCGATACAGGGTGTACCTCACCTCCGGCTCTCAGTGAGGCCAAATGGTATAAAAATGGCTGCATGGATAAATGTGATTGCTAAGGCAACGCTGAAATTGTTCGAAAATGAAATGTGGACTATATTAGCAGAAGGAAAACAAATGCAGTAGCATTAATACTGAATACTTGCCTCTCACCATAAGAGGGCGGGGCTCCAAAATGACAGCATCAAGACGATCGAAACATAAAGGTGGGGACTTTAGCGTTGACTTTACACGAACCTGTTGTAAATGCATACAAAACGTCAATAGTGTTTAAAACAAAGGCGCCCACTATATTTAACCGCCAAATATAAATATTTAACAGCCTCCTTCATTTTCTGCTAATACAACACAGGCCGCACGAGCAAAACAAACGCCTGCCTTCAGCGACACTAATTCAAAATGGCTAGATTTCTTTTCAAGGTGAGCTCCAAAAATTAGACAGACTATTCCTCGTAACCTCTCCGAGCATGCCGCGGTTGACAGCATTACCTTTTCCGACAGCAGCGTGGAAATAAAGAGATATTTGATCGGCGAGTTCTGAGTGTGCTTCTCTGCTACTGCATCTGCTTGCGAGACTGCAGTGGTGTTGGGGGTGACGTCCCGTACGCAATCTTACGTGCTGACGTAATGTGCGTCGACGGCGGATGTTTGGCGTGTTTTGATTGGCTGCTGCGTTAACATGGCAACGCCATCAAGCACACGAATGAGAGGCATTACGTCGTTTGGGATTTTTTTGCATGGAAAAAATGACGATTTAAACAGTGCTTGGCTTGTAATGTGAGCAGCATATATTTTTTATGTTATATTATGTAATCATTATTTCGAGATATTTGATATTTCCAACCAATTATAAGCGCTTATGTAAAAAATACTGCATTCCCCCCCTACAAATGCGGAATTGGTGATTGCATGTGATGCAATTATGTCATCGGTGAAACACAAGGAGGTAACGACAGAATGTTACCACTAGATGGCACTATACGTCTTCGTCTACCTATTATATATTACACAGTATATTATAAGTGTTATGCCAAAGTATTAAAGTACTATATTTTACTCAAGTACAAGTAAAAGCACAGATCTAAAAAAGTATACTCAAGTCAAACATGAAAAAGAACTTGATTTAAAACGTATGGATGAATGGACTTGAATGGAAAAATAAAATCAATCTTCACTCTCCTACAGGATTTGTCTTTGTGTTTTGTGTTTCCCGGGGCCTTTGTTCTTGTTATTTGGATTGTTTTCTACTCAGTAACACATACGATTTCAAATGTAACAAAGTACAGAACTTTGGAGAAAAACAACATTTAAAATACAAGCACAGATTTTAAAATGACTGGAAAAAAAAAACTTCTACTCAATTATGAATAAACATAAGGTGTTCCTTGCCCCCTTTGCATTTTCTTATGCTAACATTTCATAAATAGTGTTGACGTGAACGTTGCAAATAAATTATTGGTGAAGTGTATTTTATTGATAAAACATTATGCTCTGGGATTATATTTGTCAATTGTGCAGTCAAATTAAAAATATGACAGCATTGCAAAAGACAGACACCAATTTTGTGTATTGCATATTTAGCACATTAACTTGTGCTAATAAGTATACATATCTCCCAACATCTGTGTTAAATTGATGTGGATAATATTTGACACTTTCTGTCATTGCCCTGGCCAGGCAAAACAGTCGCAGGAATTGTGTCCCTGATGAGTAGTTATACTTCAACCAGTCCAGTCAACAAATATTGTTGGGCCAGGCCGGGCCCATCCCGAAGAAGCAACACAGGAGCTCCCCCCCTCAGACCGACCACCTGCAGGGGCAAACATAAGGGGCAGGGGCAAACACCGTGCCATGCGATTTAGGCGGTGGTCGAGGGCGGGTGTCCGGGCGACCTGATCTTTGAAGGCCAAATCTGGTTGTTGGGACATGGAATGTAATTTCTCTGGTGGGGAAGGAGCCCAAGCTTGTGGAAGAGGCTGAGACATTCCAACTAGATATAGTCGGACTTACCTCAACCCACAGTTTGGGCTCTGGAAGCAAATTCCTTGAGAGGGGCTGGACCTTGTTCTACTTTGGAGTTGCTGCAGGGGAGAGGCGGTGAGCTGGGGTGGTCTTATTAATAGCCCCCCGGCTTGGTGCCTCTGTGCTGGAGTCATCCCCAGTGAACGAGAGGGTTATTTCCCTACGCCTTTGGGCTGGGGAAAGGGTCCTGACTGTGGTTTGTGGGTACGTGCCAAACGACAGTTCAGAGTACCCAGCCTTCTTGGAGTCTATCAGACAGGTGCTGGAGAGTACCCCAGCTGGTGACTCCATAGTTCTACTGGGAGACTTCAACGCCCATGTGGGCAATGACAGTGTGACTTGAAAGGGCGTGGTTGGGTGGAACAGCCTTCCTGTTCTGAACCCGTGTGGTGTGTTGTTGCTGGACTTCTGTGCGAAGCACAGTTTGTCCATAACAAACACCATGTTCGGACATAAGGATGTCCATAAGTGCACTTGGCACCAGGACACCCTAGGTCGCAGGTTTATGATGGACTTTGTGGTCGTATCATCAGACCAGCATCCGCATGTTATGGACACGCGGGTGAAGAAAGGGGCTGAGCTGTCAACTGATCACCACCTGGTGATGAGTTGGATTAGATGGCGGGAAGGATGCCGGACAGACCTGGCAGACCCAAATGCGTAGTGAGGGTGTGCTGGGAGCGTCTGGCAGAGTCTCCCATTCGTCGAGTCTTCAACTCTCATCTCCAGCAGAGCTTCGCCTGCATCTCAAGGAGGACCTGGATATTGAGTCCGAATGGGCCGTATTCCGTGTCTCCATTGCTGAGGCAGCCTGTCGTAGTTGCGGCCGCAAGGTGGTCAGTAGCAGTCGTGGCGGCAAGACCCAAACCCGATGGTGGTCACTGAGGGGGTTAGGGCTGCTGTCAAGCTGAAGAAGGAGTTCTATCAAGCATGGATGGCTTGTGGGACTCACGAAGCAGCTGACAGGAACTGGCAGGCGAAGCGGAACGCAGCTTTGGCGTTGGTCGAGGCAAAAACCCGGGTGTGGGAGGAGTTCGGTGATGCTATGGAGCACGACTTTCGGTCGGCCTCGAAGAGGTTTTGGCAAACCGTCCGACACCTCAGAAAGTGGAAGCGGTCCCCAGTTCACACTGTTTACAGTGCAGATGACCTCGACTGAGGATATAGTTGGTCGGTGGAAGGAATACCTTGAGGCTTTTCTCAATCCCACTGACATACCTTCCGTAGAGGAAGCAGAGTCTGAGGACACGTACGCGAACAGTTCTATCACCGTGGCTGAGGTATTTGGGGTAATTAAAACACTCCTCAATGGCAAGGCCCTGGGGGTGGAAGAGTTCCGTCCTAAATTCCACAAGGCACTGGATGTTGGAGGACTGTCTTGGTTGACACACTTCATCGACATCACATTTAAGTCGGAAGCAGTACCTCTGGACTTGCAGACCGGGGTAGTGGTCCCCATTTTAAAAAAGGGTGACCGGAGGGTGTGTTCCAACTATAGGGGGATCACACTTCTCAGCCTCCCTGGGCAAGTCTATTCCTGGGTGCTGGAGAGAAGGGTACGACCGTTAGTCGAACCTCGGTTACAGGAGTTGCAATGTAGTTTTGTCCCGGTCGCAGAACACTGGACCAGCTCTACACCCTTGCAAGGGTAATGGAGGGTTTGTGGGAGTTTGCCAAACCGGTCTACATGTGCTTTGTGGACTTAGAAAAGGCCTTGTCCCTTGTGGTGTCCTGTGGGGGGTGCTCCGGGAGTACGGGATTGGTGGCCCGCTACTACGTGCCATTCGGTCCTTGTACAATCAAAGCAGGAGCCTGGTTCGCATTGCCAGCAGTAAGTCGAGCTTGTTTCCGGTGAACGTTGGCCTCCGCCAAGGCTGCCCTTTGTCACTGATTCTGTTCAGAACCTTTATGGACAGAATTTCTAGGCGCAGTCAAGGCGTTGAGGAAGTCCAGCTTGGTGACCTTAAGATCTCGTCTCTGCTATTTGCAGATGTGGTCCTTATGGCCTCATCAGGCTGTGACCTTCAGCGTTTACTGGAGCGGTTTGCAGCTGAGTGTGAAGCTTCTGGGATGAGACTATGTCTCACAGCTGGCCTGGGAACGCCTTGGTGTCTTGGTGGAAGAGGTCGCCAGAGACCGGGAAGTCTGGACTTCCCTACTGAGACTGCTGCCCCCGTGCCCCGGACCCTTAAAAGGATAAAAAAATGTAACGGAACAAAATTGTATTGTTATTTTCTGTTTAGTCTTTATTTTATTTGACTTTTTAAGCATCTTTGGATTTATTTCTTTTATATTTATAGGGCTGTCAAAATTAGCGCATTAATGGCCATCCATCCATCCATTTTCTATGCCGCTTATCCTCATTAGGGTCGTAGGTATGCTGGAGCTTATCCCAGCTTACTTCGGGCGAGAGGCGGGTACGCCCTGGACTGGTCAGGAGTCAATCGCAGGCATTAATGGCCATATCTAATGTATTTTATTAATTATGTTTTAGTCTAATTAACGCAAGCCACACCTCTCTGTCATTACAACAGACAGCAGCACAGTGCAGCTCCCCACAGAGTCTGCCGCTCTTTAATACCTTAATTCTGACCACATCAACAGCAGCGCAATTCCAACAGCATATATTTGTCTACAACTCACAAACTCGTCTCTAGTCGTTTCCGCCTAAGAATACGACTTGTCGCACCCGTGGTGTCTTTGAATGCAATCCCTCGTTGCTCATAATACAGCGATTAAAGTGTGGTCCAAATGTAGTGCAACTAATAAAGAAATTAGTGTTAGGTAAATAGATTTCCAGTGACGTGAGCCATTTTTTTTAGCCTGATTTAGCTTTCAGTTCATTTGGAGCTGATTATACAAATATATATAATTATGTCCTGTTTTTTATGTTTCTGTCAATAAAATACAGTAAAATATGGCTATTCCAGACACAGGTTCATGATTAATTGATAATTAAGTAATGTGTAACTGTAAATAATTTGGTTAAAATGTATAGTCATTTGACAGACCTATTTATGATGTATATATTTTTGTCAGGCATCTCCAATTCCAACCCGTATTTTAGAGCACAAAATTCAAGACCTAATTGGTTCCTTTTGGATGTCTGAGGTGAGAATGTACTTTTATACTAGTGGGCCGTACCTCGCATGGGTCAGAGGCCGCACCAAGGGGAACGGTGCATCTATTCCCTGAGGATGCAGATGACGGAGTATGACTTCACAGATGTGGTAGCTCGTCTTCTCCAATGGTTTGTTGTCTTAAGATAACCTCCAACAAAAAGATCAAAGAGACGTTATTGAAGCCCCTCTTCCTTGCAATCCATCCTTTTGAAAGTTGATGATTGGGTGGGATTAGAGCTTGTTGTTCTTCCTCCTTGCTTTAGCATCATAAGAAATAAAACCAGATGCAATCAAACTGTTGTCCTTCTCCATCAGAGGCGACAGACCAAGGGGTTGGCGGAATTGGCAGTGGGCGTCACGAGCTGAAGTCAGTGCCCTTTATCAGCTACTTGTCAGCGCTGCAGAAGACCCAACTGTTGTCCGACGATGTGGTGAACGGCGTGGAGATTCGCTGCGAGGAAAGGGGCATCTGTCCGGCCGGATGTCACCTGTGCCACCACCAGGGCACTGCTGTCAGTTTGGTGGCAGGTAGAGGCCGGAGCAGCAATGCCAGGGGCGGCGAGCAGCCGTCGCCCATCCCTGTTCTGTTGGAAGTCAGTCGTGTGGTGCCCCTCTACAGCCTGGTGCAGGACAACGTCACCAAAGAGGTATTTCATTGTAATAATGATTTGGAGTGCCTGAGAGAGTGTGAAAGAAAAGGTGGCCTCTTTCATCTTTCATCACCAACCATAACCAATGTTGTGCGATGCGCCTGCATAAATACAGCTGATGCTATGTTAACAACACTAGACTTAGTTTCACATCAACAGCTGAATAGCAACATTTTAAAGTGCATGCGGAGATAAATAAATATGCTGAAGGCATACTTATGGTGCTTCAAATCAGGAGTTTTCTACATCCACAGCTGTTAATGTTTTTGGAACCAGCGCTAGTGAGAACGCTGATGATTGTATACTTTTGTAGACCACGCGTCAAGTGACTGGTGCAGTATGTTGTTTTGAAACGACTTCAATGACTACAATGAGAATGCTATGAAGTGCAGACACAAACAAATATGCCATCAGGATTTCAGTGGGTTTTCATTTGAGTGGGTAGCACGTTGGCCTCACAGTCAGGAGGTTCAGGGTTCAAATCTCCATTGGGCATCTCTGTGTGGAGTTTGCATGTTCGCCTCGTGCTTGTGTGGGTTTTCTCCTGGTACTCCGGTTTCCTCCCACAAAAAAAACATGCATGTTAGCTTAATTGGCGACTCTAAATTGTCCATTGGTGTGAATGCTTGTATGTCTTTGTTTGTCTATATGTGCCCTGCCATTGACTGGCGACCAGTCCAGGGTGTACCCCGCCTCTCGCTCAAAGCCAGCTGGGATAGGTTCCAGCATACCCGTGACCCTAACGGGGATAAACGGCATAAAAAAATTAATGAATAACCTTTTTGCACAACACTGATATAATAAATGTTTTTTAATGGCACTGATGTATGTGATGTACAAATGTTTTGTGCCACAAGGCAAGTAAAAACTGCGGAAAAGTTCTGCTTTTAGACTTAAAATCCCCCTCAGGTGGTCATATTAAACCTTTAAAAAATGAATGAATGACACCATCATTGATTATTGTCTGTGCATAGCCCGTTGCTAATAAAATACAGTGGAATCTTGGTTAGCGTCATTAATTCATCCCAGAAAGTCAGACTGTAACCAAAACAGACGTTGACCAAATCAAATTTTGCCAAAAGTAATAATTGTAAATCCAATCAGTTCCAGAACAATTTTATAAAAAACTTTGAAATGGCATGTACTTTACAATTATATTTTGATATGCAGAAAACAATTCAAAAAGCATATAAATTCATTCATTCATTCATTTTCTGTACCGCTTATCCTCATTAGGGTCACGGGTATGCTGGAGCCTATCCCAGCTGGCTTTGGGCGAGAGGCGGGGTACACCCTGGACTGCTCGCCAGTCAATTGCAGGGCACATTTAGACAAACAAACATTCACACTCACATTCATACTCTAATGGACAATTTAGAGTCACCAATTAACCTAACATGCATGTTTTTGGAATGTGGGAGGAAACCGGAGTGCCTGGGGAAAACCCACACACGCACGGGGAGAACATGCAAACTCCACACAGAGATGCCCAACGGAGATTTGAACCCAGGTCTTCCAGATCTCCTGACTGTGTGGCCAATGTGCTAACCACTCAGCCACCGTGCGGCCAAGCATATAAATTATATAATATAAACATTAAGCTTACTAAACATTAAAACTATAATAACGTGTTTTGTGTTAACATTTTTGAGACACCTGCTGATGACATTATAGAGGGGCAACGTAACTCTGGTCCCTCCTGTTTCCCCCCCCACGTTATAAATCACTTGTTAGGTAAAGTGGCGACTGTAAATTGCCATAGGTATGAATGTGAGTGGGAATGGATGTTTGTCTATATGTGTCAGCTGGGATAGGCTCCTGCATACCCCCTCAACCTTAGTGAGGATTAAGCGGCACAGAACATGAATGAATTTAATATCTACAAGTCAATACAATACTAATACTTCTGTTGATACACTGTGTGTTTTTAGTCTTATGGAACTTGCGTTGAACGCATGTAACTGTTGCACATTTTCGCCTCTAGGGGGCATTGGATCGTTATTTTTTTTTTTTTACCCAAGCAAGTGAGCACTGTAATACAGCAGGCATTAAAAAGGATGACATCATGGTTTTCTCTCCTTGAGAGGAAGTCAAACTCTGTGAGTATGTGTGTGTGTGTTTTGCACAAATATGTGTGCATCTAAACAAGGCTTGACAACTGAATGTAATATCAGCATAATGGCCAAATGTTTGGCCTGTGGAAGTTAATCATAGGAGATTGCTTTTCCATAAGGCAATTAAATAGGAGGGGGCAGGTTGTGGCGTCACAATGCATTCAGCTTGCTGAATTCCAGGCTCATCTTTGCATTGTTTACCGTGCGATGAGTGGCTTTGTGTGTTAGGCGACTTCTTTATGCATGCCCTAATCAAGCATCTAATCACGATACACGCATTTATTCATGAAAACACACGCACATGCACAGCGCAGCTGTGCAAGCATGCCTTCCATATATAACAAGCGACACAGCCCCAAAGAAAAGCAGGCAGAAATCAATAGCTGACCATCCCTAGTGGGTCTCATCCATAACTAAACGTGAGGAAGACTCTAATACCCCCCCCCCATTCTTCTCTATAGCTATATGTAGAGAGTGAGATGTATGTGGAGGAGGGCTGGACTGCAGTGGATTGCTCTTCTGAGGTAGCTTCAGGAAGGATTATTAGCTTCTTATTGATGTCATCGACCTCTTGGGAGGGAGGGGTGTCCATCACTCTGCCCCTCTTTTTTTGTGCCTCTTCTTGCTTCTGTTCTGCAACTGCTGCCACTAGCCCAAAAGCTGCATTCAAAGCCACAACATGTATTGAATTAAAGTCACATGACTTGCTCATTGTCTTTGCCCATCAGCGGGCATTTGTGTGTGTCTCTCGTTTGGCTCACACACCTTTGAGACTTGAGACTTGTGACTTTCTACTTGACTGCCTCGATCAGGAAAGACAGCTGCCATGTTGCAAAAGCTTTCTCCGTGATGAGCTTCTTTTTGTAGGCAGTCTAAACTGACTGCAGGAAAGGGAAACGCTCACGATCAGGTGGGATGACGTCATACAGGATCTGCATATGCGTAGCGGGAGGAGGAGTACGGTGCAACATTTATACATTTAAAGCCCCTAATAACATTGAAATGCCATCTAATAACACCTGAGGCTTAGTATTGTAATTGATATCTGGGTTACAAAATTGACCAATCAGTGGTTTCTCCCAGTAATGAAAGACAAGTACAGTATTCTTTTGTTTATCATGGTCAACTAGTTCCAGACACGATCGTGATAAGTGAATTTCTGCAACCTAAGAGTTCTTTTTTATAAACTATATATTTTTGTAGTAAGAGGATACTGTAGAAAACATGTGTACCACCCCAGTCCCAACCTACCGTACTTTCGAGTGCGTGATGTCTACTTGCAAAAACCTAGTGAGACGGCCTCAGTACAAATTTGGGAGCATGCAGACACTTCGTAGACCTTTAATGGAGGAAAAACCTTTGCTGCGTCAGGCTGTAGATTCATGTGACGTGCATGCCCATTACAGCCAATGACTGTAGAGGGTGCCCGACTTCGTGAGCACACACATGATAACTTGGCACTTCCCCATTCAACTGTGCAATGAGAACGCAGACATCATGAGAACGTGGACCGTACCAAAAAAGCCGCACTTACAACGCATGTTCTGCGCACTGATTTCTGCAGTTGCCTCCACGATGCTGAAGGCCTCCCAGGCCTTGCCAGATACTACACTGCATATCGCCTCATAGTTGTATATTTGCATTTTGTTTTTGAAAAGTCGTGATAGAGTGAGGGCACGATGTTTGAGCTGCCGTGTAGCGAGGGTTGACTGTAAACAGGCCAAAGACAGCAATGAATAATGAGTGATATGGCAGCCAATGACGTTTTACCCCTAGCGACAGAAGCTTGATGTCCCATGATACATTTCTTCTGCTCTGATCAAACTATGCATCCATGCAAGTTTTGTCAAGAGCCTTCCAATTCAGTATTTAGTAAGAGCATACAGGATTTGTCATGATGTGAAACTAACAAAAAGATTACTAGCAAAAGAAGAAAAATAAGCTGTGCATGTTCCCACAACTCACGCAAACCTCATCGGACTTCATAGCAGTTGGGGAAAGTTCCAAAGGAGAAGTACTCTATGCATGGGTGAAATTTGGATTTTATTTTATGGAGAAAGACTGATATTTTTGTCTGGAACAAGCTGATGCTCCTTTCGACTTCCAGTGCAAATAAAATACTACTTCAATAGCAATACCGTGTTCTTCCATAGTGTCACGGTGCAAGTTGGAAATCCCCGGATTTTAAAATCTACTAAATTGTCTGTCTTGAAATAGAAAGCACACAGGGCTGCTGCACATAAGCCTCAAAGTTGTGGGTCAGTTTACTGTCCTACATACTGTACAAGCACCAGCTTTTTTCTGATCTGTGTTGCCGTAAACTGAGTTACGGCGAACCTTTTCAACAAATTGCTTGTGAGCTTACAGGGTAAGAATGCGCTATATCTTTTTGCAAGTAGGCTGCTGTCATGCTCACACACTTGCGGGACCTGTCTCGGAGAGAAATTGTCTAAATCAAGATTTAAATCAACAAGCAGCGGCACAGACTGGCCTCCTTCATGCCAAAAACTGGCTCCAAAGACATTAAATCTCAGGTTGCCTCCTTAAAGATACAAACCAATGATGAAATGCAGACACATGAAATTGTCTGAAATATCTACCATTGTGATGACACTTTACATTCAAGTTTCATGGTACTAACTGAGTGCTTGAAGTCAATCAGACACCAAAAAAGTCTACCACTGGTTTGCCATGCAAATTACGACATTCATTTTTGCGTAGAATTGGAATATTTCTATGGTGGAGGCCAGGGTTCTCATGTTCTTCATATGCTGGTTGTGGTTTGGCTCGGTATGCTGAAGGAAGACTATTAAGTTCATGTTCCCCCTGCACAGTACTAACTTGGCCTCGCTAATTTGATGCCTTTCCACTGACAGTAGAAGTTGGTATCGGGTGCAGTTTTAGTACTTGGTTGAGAAGATTCTTCAAGGAATTGAAACATTTCAGGATACACGGACAGAAAGGACAAAAACAAGTATTTTTCTCTACATACAAACTTTGCCACAGTGTCCTGTTTTTTGGCTGCCCTTAGTCTCCTCTTGGATTAAATATGGGAATTTCCAGACTATTGAAAGTACCATAATTCAAGCCACTCCCACGAAATTAAAGAGAAAAAAGATTTGTACACACATACAGTATAAGCCTCACCTGTCTATAAGCTGCAGGTGTCATAAATGTTTGTTTTTTTCTCAAGCAGTGCCCGACAAGGCGTGTAACATGTCCGGTTACACACCTAACAGAAAATCATTCATTGCTGTCTTCATTTTCTTCCTCAGAATTGAACAGCATCACAACTTCTACGTCACACACTTTGTTGTGTTGTTGTCTCGCTCTCGCTTTTGTTGTCGCTCTCAGATTCACTTTTGTCTCAATTCAAATTAGTCATCCATGTCATCACGCAATAGTCCAGCCTTTTGAGACGTGTTGCTGCTCCATGCTGTCAGGATATATACTGGCAGACTTGATCGATCGCCTTTACCTTGAAAGCTGCAATATATGCATCTCTTTGTTTGTTTTCCATAATGAGGCTGTGTGCATGAATATACGAGATTAAGCAAGATTAGAACAAGACAATAAAGCGATGAGCCTA
The DNA here is from genome assembly GCA_024372805.1 of Oostethus manadensis. Taxonomy (NCBI): domain Eukaryota; kingdom Metazoa; phylum Chordata; class Actinopteri; order Syngnathiformes; family Syngnathidae; genus Oostethus; species Oostethus manadensis. Next base: position 2,530,515 of record QODF01000003.1, on the reverse strand, counting down.
TCCAATGTTGTGGTAATTATCATTTATTCATTTATATTCTATACCGGTTATCCTCACTAGGGTCGCGGGCATGCTGGAGCCGATCCCAGCAGACCTTGGGCGGGAGGCAGGGTACACCCTGGTCTTTTCGCCAGTCAATCGCAGGGCACATATAGACAAATAAACATTCACACTCACATTCACACTCTAATGGACAATTTAGAGTGGCCGATTACCCTATCATGCATGTTTTTGGAATGTGGGGGGAAACCGGAGTACCCGGAGAAAACCTACGCATGTATGGGTAGAAACTCCACACAGAGATGCCCAACGGAGATTCGAACCCTGAATCTCCTGACTGTGAGGCCAATGTGCTTACCCACTCGACCACCGTGCGGGTGGTAATTATCATATTATTATAATCATCGTCAAACACTCGACTGAATGGTGCTACGGTGACATGGCAACCCCCTGCCAACCTTTGGATGAACCAATCCAATCGGCATGTCCGATATCCTGGAAGCAGGACTTCTTCTGCATTTCCTAGAAACACCCCATCACCTCCCCATTAATTATGACTGACTGGAATGGCAACATAAAGACATGTGTACACACACGAACTGCACACTCTTAGGTCACCATAGACAGTCTCCTGCGCAGGGCTGACTCTATACCACCGCCGCTGATCATTTTATAAATCAATACAGTGGGCCAGCTGGCCTGTGTTTGCTGGTATTAGCTTCTAAGGATGGACAGTAATATGCTCAGCTTATAGCAGGAAAACCGATTAATACATTGAAGAGGTCACCGCGGCCTTAGTTAGTAAGTCACGTCAGGGCTTCTACGAAAATGAAAAGGTCCAAATAGTCGTTTTGGTGCCATTGAGTCTGTGAGAGGGGCTAATTGACGACGTCGGGGAAGTTTGCAACTGAAGTTGTTGCTGTTGCTCAGGTAGGTGATTGCATTCCAGCTCACTTTGTTCAGTATTGATAAGGTCAATGGCATATTTGTTGAAAGGCAGAACCTTATTGGAACCATCACCTGATACTGAAAGCAAATCTAGGCATGCAGTAGCGTCTTTGTCAAAATATCTCCTTCTGCAAGATGAAGCATAATGCATAATGATTGCTTCTTGGCCATTAGTCTAAGACAGAATATGGATCTACAGTGTTCTGGGAAATGTATCCATGGATAATCCATAACGTATTAGATGCCCTTCTCTTTTCACCATATCTAGTTACAGCAATGGAAACGTGTTGGCTACAACACAAACACCGGTGGGTTACCAACCACTTAGGTAGGTTACATTCTTTGAAGGCAGAATTCTTCCTGACTGTCCCAATTCCTCTTCCAGGCAGCAATTGAACACAATGTGGCTGACGAAACTCACAAAAATTCAGTACTGCGAGTGTGCTATTTATTTATTACCAGGGCAGAAAACGTTTTAGAAAGAAAATCAGCATCTGCTCCAATGTTAGAGTGCCTTACCCTCAGTCAACCTCCCACCACCCTCCTTAAAAACCACAATCAGAATCCCTGTTTATCCAGCGGAGACTGGCACGCCTTACTTGTCAAACATAAACAGGCAGTAATCGCTTTGTCTATTTTTCATATATGCAGCCAAGCAGTGAAGCGTCCATAGCCATATGGGCTCTTTGATTTTTTTTTTTTTTTCGAGGGGATTCTGATGGCAGCAAACGCACGGCTGGGCCCTCGCTCTCTTTTGCCTCAAGCAGCTGAGGTCATACCTCCTATTTGTCTCGTCTGTGAGTGCCTAGAAACCTCCCAGTCGAGGTTTTTCGTCAACATCTTGATTTGTCTGTAGCAAGACCTCTGCTGCTGTTTTTTTTTCTCTGGCAGACATACGGGTTCAAGCAGGGGCGACACATGGTTTAACCTTTTTACCTTTTGGTTTGCCGGAATGGAATATTATATGGCCATTCCCACAACCCCCTGTTACCCATTCCTCCTGCCTATTTGGTGAGTTTTCCATTGGACAGAACACTATAAAGAATAACCAAATAGGAAATCTGCTTTTCTTTTTTTGCCCTCAGTCTCCTCTTGGATAAGACTAAGTCTCCAACTGCCACAAGCCTAGAAGGAATTAGAGTATTATCCTCCACAGTGTCCATTTCACTGCAGTGGCTGATTTTCGTTGTTCCCTCAGTCTCCTCTTGCAAAACAAGGAATCACCTTTAAGTGGATTAGTCCGTATAGTTATAGTATAGTATATTTTCTACTAAAGAATTCCAGTTAAGGGACTATTTAATTATTATTATTTATTATGTCGTTTATGTATATGTTTTGTGGGCCTCTCCAGTCTCTTTTGTATTGTTTTCTTGGCCTCTCTGTATCGCGCTCAGTTATGCCACTTTTACGCCTAAGTGGTCCTTTCTTCTGGTCAGTACCACAACTGCCCACTTCACCAAATCCTGCTGAAAATGCCATTGGCATCGTTGTCTCATGAAACAAGCGTGGAAATCAATAATGAATTCAGGGTTTAGCATGTCTACTAAAGGAAATGTCTTCAAGCAGCCTGGCTGGCTTTTGGATATGTCATGGTGGACAAAAGAGTGTCTGCTCTTTGTTCTTTGTTTTTTTTGTTGGGTGCCTGGTGCCCGGTGATAATGTCCCGGCGTCCTATTTTTGTGACTGTAATCAAGCACATGTGAAAAGTCCAACCAGTTAGAAGCGTATAAATAACTGAGAGTCTCAATTGATCCAACAGTGTGACAGGGGGAGCCAGAGTCCTTGCAAACTCCCCCTGAACTCTCTCTCCCGCTTTCACTATCGCGCCTGTGGCTTTAAGGGAAGCCCTGACATTATATTTTACTGCTTTGACGCTCCTATTGGCATTTCACTGCCTTTTAGAGAATGACTGAGCTCCTTGCTTTTGAATTTCCTTTCAGCCGTTCATGAAGCAGCACAAGGGGACGCGAGGAGATGATGTCATCTCCTCATATCCCACCGCCCCTCCCCTCCCCCGTCCGCCGCCGCCACCGCCAGCGTAGACAGACGACCACACAAACATAGAACGGAGGGGGTGCTTTCACAACTCCATCATGAAAGTCACAGTGCATCTATGATATCGCGGCGTAAGATCCACAATGTTAGTGAGATGTCCCCGGCTTCCGGTAATTGGAAGCCGCGGAATTAAAAAGGTCCTTCTGTCTGCGTGCGTTGAAGGACATTTCAGCTAGCTGACACATGAATAATTGTAGGGAACATGCAAAGGAGAGCCATCCTATAGAAATAAATGTGTGTGCTTGTGTGTGTGCTTAGATATGGGAAGACTGCAAGGCGGGGTGAAGTAAGTCTAGATGGACAGGGAGTGCATGTTCCTAGAGATAATTGCATTTCTCTCACCTGTTACCCTTTTGCAGGCCTTCAAGAGCGCCACGATGAGCTCATACTGGTGTGCCGGAAAGGGCGACGTCATTGATAACTGGTGTCGCTGTGACCTGAATGCCTTCAGCAGAGATGGCCTGCCTAACTGCAGTCCCCTCAGGCAGCCGGTGTAAGTGTGAGGTGACACCGCGGCACCTTGGCATTCATGCACAAAAAGAGACATTTTCATGGATGCATGAACACCCTTATATCTGGAACCACCCCATGGTCACTTGAGGGAAAAAGTTAGGGACACAAGCAGTTCCCGATGTTCTCAATATCTGTCAGTCAAGCCATTTCCCTGAAAGGCACATCTTCTCATTCAAGGTGTCCTAATGATGCGCTTGAGATCTTGTGAATCACTGACACCATCAAAGGGAAAAGAAAGAGGAAGTCTCCTCCAAGCATCACAGTTTGGTGCATGAACTGAAATCATTGATAGATTAGTCCCTAGGTCCCCAAAGTGGGGTAGGCCAATTATAGGGGATACGTGAATAAAAAAAAAAAACGTCCAACGCTCACAATTACGAGTGTGCCTAAATGCCCAGGGACGCAAGAAGAAGCAGAAAGGAGACAGAGGGGGAAGTTGTTAATTGCTCTGTGGGCATCATATGAACAAATAGGTAAGTTTGTTGATTATTATATGCACTAAGATTGTTTCATCTTAAAGATTTCATTTATATTGCTGCCCCAATCCCCGTACAGCACAGCAGTGAAAGCATGCCCAAAATGAGGCTTCTTTGCTGGTTATATATATTTGTATATATTCAGGGTGACCCCAAAAAAGCGCCAGCTCTGCGAGGCAGGGACCTTGAGCAAGTAAACACATCCCCATTTTAATTAACATGGATCAGTGGAACGGGCAACACCGTGCGATTGCCATAAAAATGTTTTATCAAAACAATGGGAGTTTGACAGCTGCATAGATGGAGTTCTGACGTTTTTACAGGAAGTAATTTTTAAAAAAATGAAAATTCCTTCATTGTTTCTTAAATGGCATGTTTTAAGGTTTCAATTACTAGGAATAAAATATTTGTCTTCCATCACTCTTGGTTTTATTATATTGTTAAAAAGTTCCCATTTTTTGTGTCACCCTGTATAACCAACCAATATATTTGTATTTTGGATATTGCTTTATCATGATTGTTGAACATTCCCCCTTCTTTTGCTATTCAATTAATATGCAGATTTAAACCATAGCCTTGTGAGCGGACAAATAAAGTGAGGCTCAATTGCATTCCTTTCAAACGGAGGATTGCAACATCAGACCAGATTGAAAGATGTGATATGGGGTGCATGGCTTCACCTCAAATATCTAATGGGGTACACCACAAGTTTGGGAACCACTGGATTCGACCAATTTGCTTATCTCAAGTAAGCTGGGCGATATGGACCAAAACTCATATCCCAATATATTTATGTTTAATACTGATATATGGCCGTTTATTGTGGCCACCTGTGTAATAATAATGCTGTCTAATCAGCATCCTGATATGCCACACCTGTGAGGTGGATGAATTATCTTGGGGAAGGAAAAGTAGACACTAACAGATTTTTTTTAACAATATTTGAGATTAATAGGCTTTTTGTGTAGATAGAATAAGTTTTAGATCTTCCACATTTAAAAATGAGAGCAAAGATCAAAGTGTTGGGTTTATATTTTTGTTTGGTGTACATTTATGTTAAACGTTCAATGCTTTCAATGTTTTTGCTCTGTGTTAAATTCTTACATTGCTTTTGTATCCTGCCTCTTTTAGTGTACGCCTGGCCCCCTACCTGGAGCCATCCAGCACAATGGTAGCCTTGGAGTGGTTGGATGTGGAGCCCCTGATTGGCGGAAAAGTTTCTGACTACATCATCCAGCATAAACGTGTGGAGGACCCATCTGAGGCTGAGGTCTACACAGGTATGATATAATAATCAAAATAAACTGGCTATAGACCAGGAAATAATACATGTGCATTTTTGAATTTAAGTGTGGAAAAGATCATTTCCAGCAAGATATCAATACTAGCTATCAAATACACGGAAATGTAACACTAAATGTAATAGAGAATCTGGTGCTTTTTGCTGTGTGTGACGCAAAGATTCAGACAAGATATTCCCATCATGCATTACAGCATTTAAAGTGAACAATCAACATTTTCAACAATTTATAAGCAATTACATTAGACAAGGCCATTCATTTCTCATTCCTTTAAAATAGCCTGACCCTCATGCTGCAGATTTGCAAAAGTAACCTTACATTTTACAAGGGACCGAGGGTTGAGTCAGATGACGGGGGTGATAGAAGTGTAATAATATTGGTGTGGAAGGAGTTGGCTTTAGTCATTGGGAAGTATGGACAGGCCATCCATCACCCCTGGGAGGAGTGCTGATGAAGCATGGGCCCCAGCAAGGTGGTTGGAAGGGGCAGATGGTGTGGGTGACTCATTCTGCTATGTGCCAGTCACCGCTATAAATCATGTCGTAGAAGACTGTGTAATACAGATTAGACATCTTTATCTTCATTTTTTGCCTTTTCCCCCTCTTCCTTTTATATGCACCTGCTCGTCATGCTTGCCTTGTACTGTATACACGCTCAGCTTTTGAAATGAAACTATGCTTAGAAGTATGCATGATGATGCGTTAGAGTGAGTGCGCACGGACAACGCCGTTTTGGAAGAGCAGTTCATTTGGCAGAGGATTCCATCAAGATGCAGGTTGCCCCTAATTAGTTATGCACAGCATCGCTATGCAGGTGGGTGGCTTGCACTTTTAACGATAAATGCTGAAAAGCGCAGCTACTCAACGTCGTCTTTGTTCAGACGGAGATTGCTGATACATACTTGGAATGGATCGCAGGGAAAGATTTATGAAATAATAGGGGCCTCTTAAAATGATGAGATCTTGTTCTCGGGACTCAGCAAATAATGATCCATAGTGTTGAGATGTATAATTTTCTCACACTTATACTGACTTATTTGGAAATTATTGGATTGGGAAAGGACATTCTTCCTCCTGGCTGGTGTCTTCTTAAAGGATAATCGTGAAGGCGCTTTCTGGTAAATTGCAAGATCGAGTCAAGCCAAGTTGGCGCTGATCACCTTTAGTACACAAAGTTGCCCAATCATCGCACACCTTCAGTCGTTTCCTCCTCATTCGTTCTCATACATGCATTCCCTTGGCTAACCAACCTTCCACTGCTGGCCAACGAGCAGCTCTCGGTTAGGGATGAATGCTTTGCTTGAGGGCATCTTGGTGATTTTCTGGAGTCCTGCATTTCTCCTTGTTTAGTTTTTCCAAGTATGTGTGAAAGTCTGAACCACTCTGACATCTTAGTGTGTGGGTACACACATACTAAAGGATTATTAGGGGCATTTACTGAAAACCATCGTGGTACATCATTGGTAGATGGACTGTCAATCACATGGCTGGCGTAATAAGGTCAGTACTTGTCTGTATTTACTTGCAGACCGTGTACTGTTGCAATTCAAAGTCTGAATCCCATAAATGGTCTTACGCAAAGATGGGACATTAATTGAAAGCAGGTGATAATTTGAGACAGGCTGGCATTTTTCAAATCTGAAAATTCATTATATATAATTTAATTTTTAACTTTAGCAATGATTTGGAGTGCATGAAAAAAGTGTAAAAGAAAAATGTAGCTTTTTATGACCAGATGTTTATGTATTAATTACATTCGAGATTTGCATATGAATATGACGTTTGTGGGATGATGCAGAGGCATTTTATCCATCCATTTTCTATACCGCTTATCCTCATTATGGTTGCGGGTATGCTGGAGCCTATCCCAGCTGACTTTGGGCGGAAGGCGGGGCACACCCTGGACTGGTCGCCAGTCAATCGCAGGGCAGACAAACAACCATTCACACTCACATTCACATTTTAATTGACAATTTAGAGTTGCCAGTTAAGGTAACATGCATGTTTTTGGAATGTGGGAGGAAACCGGAGTACCCGGAGAAAACCCACACATGCACGGGTAGAACATGCAAACTCCACACAGAGATGCCCAACGGAGATTCGAACGCTGAACCTTCCCACCTATTCACCGTGCGGCCGCATTTTTTTTCTATTTGCCAAAAATAAACATAGAGTTTGTTTTTTAATATAAAATTAAGAAGAAAGGAAAAGGGAGCTCTTTCTGACCACCTTCATTATTACCTCATTTACGTAGCTACAAGCATATTCCACAACACAGCAGCATATCTGCGGGCGCATGGCAGAATCATACATATCAAAGATGATCATGGCTTACCCTTCCACTCCTAGTGACATGTTTTATCTTGATTTTGGGTGACTACCTATTTTAGGGAACGCTAAATTATGTTGTTGTATCTGCCAATGGCTTCACTTACTGGTATTACTGACTCAATCTAGATATGCATTTCTCTCTAATGTCGGCTCCTACAAGCTGATGTTCAATAGCATACGGACAAACAAGCCAAGTGATACAATACTACTACTTACGTTTAGTACAATGCACATGTTTTGCATTTCCAGATACTGGGTGATGTTTCTACTACTGGGTAAGCTGTTGTGCCAATCATGTTAACATAGGGCTTTGGCAAAAAGATTTTTGTCAGTCATAACAGCGGCACCTGCATCCAGAGAATGGGATCCAACACATACAAGACCTCCACGGAAGGCTAAGACTACATCCGCAGGGATTGCTGAAACGGGGAAAAAACATTGCCTCGGGTTGGTGTTTAAGAGACAGCTGCACACGTACATTGATGCAAACATCAGAGCATGAGTCACGCAGTTGAGGAATGTGCACGGATTCTCTTTTTTCAATATCAGAGCTGTCTAGACTGTAGGCAACTCTACCTGTCCTCAAGTGGTTGCATTTAAAAGTATATCAAGAGATAGTCTGGGGTCTATAGTTTTATGTCAGGGTTTCTTTGTTGATGTATCCCACACTAATTAGTGTATGTTTTTTGACATCGCGCGCTTTTTCCCCACATGGATTCTAGCAATTTAACAAGCCACTCTTTTGAGTCTTTTTTTTCATCTGTAACAGCTTCCTCCATGAATGGATGCAATCATCCTGTCCTTTGGATTCTTGCCTGCAAATGCTGCATTCTAAGCCAGCATCCCAGAAATGTTGCTAATGTGACTCCCTCCTGTTTGATCTAAACTCCAGGATCATTGGCTGCGCGTTACCTGGCTCTGGGCTGCTGCATTGCAAAATGGGGTGCACATCTGCATTCATCAGCACGGTGAAACCAGCTTAAGCCAAATTTGTTCCCATCTCATTGCAAGTCTCGACAAGTACTGGCTATGAAGAGGGAAAATAGTCCCGTCAATTTTGAATGCAGACACACAAATCCATTAAAAATGTCCCTAAAAGGAATGCTTGGGAATATATCTGCGATTTCTGAGATTCCTATAACTGCAAGGAACACGATAAAGACCGCCTGATACAGAACACTGTCCCTATACCCATGAGTGCTCCATGAGTAAATGAGTAGTGGATATTTTCTGGACTCTACTTTTGGACTTTGAATTTTAGGATAATTTACAATTTCCTGAACTGACCTTTCATCCATGTTTTCATGGTTCACCGAACAGTCTACTTGCTGCATTTTTCTTCAACACAGTAGTCATTTTCTACAAATCATGCCAAGTCAACTAAACCCCATAGAGGCAAGTACATCGGGACACAGGCAAGAAAAAACTCAGGCGAACAAAACCGAGACCCTGCTTCGACCAGTTGAGTTGCAATAAAGGTAGCGGGTAAATAGGACTGAGGTTTTAGGTTGGGATGGTAAAACTCTGTACAGTATGACAATAACCGCATCAATAATAGTAACAGTGCTATGACGCTAGCATACTGTATTTATTTTAAATGTCCCGATTAACAATGCTGTTAAATTAACCACAGAGTCTCCTATAGTAACCCTATAGTGTGTGATCACAAAAGCAAAAAACTGTCTCTAATTAGTGCCAGATCATAAAGTATTGGCACTAACAGATGTGGCTGTAGGCAACTGCTTGGTAGTACTTCTTCATCTCATAAGAAGCAGTAGCAGCATTTGAAGTATGGTCAGCAGGGATGGTCTGCATGTGCTTTGAAATGCTGGTCACACTACTCGGCTTTTGGTGTGAAACAGCAACTGTAATCTGAAGATATCTGATTGATTTGTCCTTATTGTGTGTTTGTGTACCTCCAGCTTCACTTGAACATGAATACATGCACTGACACTTACTAACTTAAGCCTACCTTTGAAACCAAATCTATTTTTGAAACGGTGACAATACAATTTGCTGCAAAGTAGGATTTCTTTTTCATTAAGTGAATGTTTTTGTAATTATTGCACAGAAATCCTGTTTACGATCTCCTTAATACATTTTTAACATTATTAGAGTCCTCTAGACATGAAATAGCACCCTATAGTCATTTCTTTTCATTTGTAGTAAATATACTGACAGAAAATGTACGACATAAATAAGACTTGTGCTCGTGTGTGTTGCAATAAGTGTGTTCCAGACATGTGGACTGGAAGTAATATTGCTGGTTCAGAGTTGAGTTTTAGCTGGCCACAAGAGTAGCCTGTGTTTTTATTATTATTGTTATTATTGCATCTCTTGTGAGATAATTAAAACCTGCAATAAAAGCATATTCCGACGATCAAATCTGGTGCTTGTCTCACCAAACAATTACTGACACATAGTGACTGGTGTGGAATACTATTTTGACAATATTTAGGTGGCTTCTTAATTCCTTGCATTTGTATTTTAGTTAATTCAACCATTTTTATGCTAGACGGTGAATCATTTTGGCACAAAATACATACAATTTGCTTAAATATTTGAATGTTATTACTACTAATAGGCTGTATTCCACGATGAAACAACATGAACTATTAACGAATATGTGTTCGAAAAACTGAGCGAAGTCGCAAAATTCAAACCGCGATGTGGCAAGGGACGACCCCATACACTGTTTTCCAACTGTAGCGTACCGCCACAACCGTGATAATCTCCCCGGCTCCCTGGGGTTGCTCCACAGAGAGGCTGTGTGACCATCTTAGCTGGGAACAATCGACCCGTCCTTGCAGCAAAGTTGAAGGTGAGGACACTGTGACATGAGGCAGTCATGTGCTTGCATGAAACCACTAAAGAAAGGGAAAAGGAACAGAGACAGCAACGTAGATGCTCAATTACATGGAAAGACGTGATATTGTGCAGCAAAACACCAAAAAAAACCAGCACCGGTAAAGCGCTACCAATTAAAGCATGGTTCTCATACAGTTTCTTTTTCATAACATTGTCAAGAAAAAAATCACCACTTCTGGCGCCAGACATAGATTCGGTTCAGACAGAGAGGGATCACCTGTGCCAGCAAGTACAGCAAGAGGAGCACTGACTCACAGGGATGAAGTGCCGGTGAAGATGAGGTCACAGCAGATGGTATTCGATCATCCCAAGTGCTGAATAAAAGCAAATGTAAAGGTGAGTTGTGATGGCATTTATAGTCTTCAAATATGATAACTCATTCCCCATTGGCATGTAAATTGCGGCTCTGTGTTTTCAAAGCAAGCGGTCTTGAGGGAGTGCGACGGGTACATAAAAAAGTGAAAGGACTCGCAAACATGAGCTGTGTTTGAATAGCTAGTGCCGCTGTGTCACCCCGTGCCTGTTTTTGCATGTGTCAAAGAAGGGTGGCTAAGTCAACAGAAACCAGGCTCACAGTAAATTGTGTTCTGGAATGGTGGTTGTATTCCAACATTTTACCAAATAAAAGAATGTACTGTACAAGGATGTTATCCATTCTCGAGTTCTCCATTCCATTCTCTCCTGGGGTAGGCTCCAGCTTCGGGAAACTCTGAACAAGATAAACTGTATAGACAATTAATGGATTTAATTGTCTGGGTATTTTTCACCTATTTTCAATCAACTGTGTTGCTGTCACTCCTCGATCATTATATTTGACAACCACCACCTGCCAACATAGAAAACAATGGAAAGACGCCAAAATAATCGACTTTTAACTGCCATGTTGGTGACCCCGACATGATCCAATGTGTCATTTAAAAAAAAAAATGGAGTGTTGGTTTCAGGCAGAACTGTATTCTTCAGTCACCAACAACAGGACGAATCATCATGAATCATGAAACATCTATTGGCACCAAACCAAAAAAACATACTCCCACATTCCAAATACATGCATATTAGGTGAATTGGGGAGTCGAAATTTTCCATCGGTATGAATCTGAGTGTGACTGGTTGTTTGTCTATATGTGCCCTGCGATTGACTGGCGACCAGTCCAGGGTGTACCCCGCCTCTCGCCCAAAGTCTGCTGGGATAGGCTCCAGCATCCCCGTGACCCTAATGAGGATAAGCGGCATAGAAAATGGATGGATGGATGGATGAATCTGAGTGTGAATGTTTGTTTGTCTATATTTGCCATGTGATTGACTGGCGACCAGTCCAGGGTGTACCCCGCTCTCGCCCAAAGCCAGCTGGGATAGGCTCCAGCGTACTCACGACCCTAATGAGGATAAGCGGCATAGAAAATGAAATGAATTATGTCTCATATCACCGTTTCACCATCACGTCTACCCTTCTGTGGTAGCGTCAAAGAAAAACAGTGAACAAGTCAAAGAAAAAATGCATTATAGTGACTTTTCAGGTGTATGTTTCCCAAAAATGATGTTCAACTTTTGGAGGATTGGGATCTTTAAGGCTCATCAGGCAGGGAGGCAACTGGACAAATATAATGCCCTAGTAATATGGCTACTGGGTAAAAGTAGAACAGTAGAAATGCACTTGAAATATTTTATAGTGAAAGACTTCAACGAATTAGCTTCGGATATTATTTTCCTTACCAAAGGAGTTTTTCGGTGATTCTGGTAATGCCTTGCCTCACTGGGGTTTTACTAGACGGCCTCTAGATGGCAGACCAAGTCAGGGGCATCCTCCGCAGAGACATAACTATATTCACAGTACAGTCCACAGTTGCATGGCAAAACAGCTCTGATATTGATGATCAGATGATACGCATAGACCATACGACATGATGTCTGCAGTGGGTAGAGACTAAACCACACACATGGTATGAACAATATTGATATTTTAGGTGTGCACTGTTAACCTGTACTTTAAACCCCTCACTCAGTTTGCAGATATGACCTCCTAAGGGTTGGCTTCATCGATTGTATCACGGTATCTAGGTCAAACGCTCCAGGTTTTTAAGGTTTTCTAAAACTTTGCAAATGCAGGGGAAGCACCTTACGGCCACTGCTGTTTGTTTTACAGTAAATTGCCTGTGATGTTTTGACTGCATGGGAAAGATTAGTGGGGTACCTACACCATAACGTCAGGCGTCCTTATTTCCTGTCTCTCACAGGTAGTAACCGAAGAGAAAAAAAGGCAAGGTGTGAAAATCATCATGAAATGCGCCTACTAAAATGCTTAAATCGAAGCTACCCAGAAAAAGCTTCTGGGTTCTGTCATCATCTTTCTATATATCCGTTGTTTGGTCAGCTGCTAGTTTGCGTTGACCTTAAATCACAGTTCTGCTGAGGTGACACTTTTATGTGCACTCGTGGGCTTTCTACAACACACGTGGACACGTTTAATGCTAGTTAAAAAACTAAGTCCTTTTGTGTCGCATTACATCTGCATGACACCTGATTTTCTGGCACAAACTAGCACTGGCTGGCGGTCAGAGTAGATGTGGCGGGGCAACTCCAAGGATTGGCAGGGGTGATAAAGCGTGAAGCGGTTTTATGAAAATGTAGAAAGGCACAGTCCGGTGGGAATAATGGGCGGGACAAAAGAGGCAGAGCAGAACTGGAGGGTACTAAGCAATGATGTCATCTCATATTCGCAAGGGCTAGAATTAAATAAAATCTGCTTCTTTCTTCTCCTTTTTGGACATGTTGAATTAACGTGCAAACATCTAATGCATGTTTGCGCACATGTTTGCATGTTTGCGTTGTTAAACATGTTTGAAATAAACGCATCATTACCAATATTTGAACCAAAACAACACAATAGCCATTTGATGTTCGCTCCCTTTTTTACTTTCGGCTTCCCGCTTGCCCAGACATGCATGACATTTGGACCGCTCCTTTAGTTTCCACTTGTGACATGTCTGCTGCGGTCATGTTCGGCGGTATCCCGCTGCCCCCGGTTTATGTAAGCACCCCGTCATTGGTTAAGACCCCCCCAGAATGCGTCGATAAGCCCTCATTCAAAGAGATTGAATTATATGGAGATAACCGGCGTCCTTGAGCACGGGTGCAGATAACACGTAGGAGTGACACAGCTGACTCTCTTTGTTTTGTTAATTAAAGATGACCTCATCGCTAAAAATGGATGCTGTGCACCTCCTCGTCACGAGCCTCGCCATCAGCAGATTGCAGATCGCAGGCAGGGGGCCAAGGGGTTTCTGCATTCCACCCCCCCCGCCCGTTTTCCTCACAAACTCAATTGTATTGGTTTTTTTTTTTCTCCACCTCTCTCACTGAATAATATATAATATATACAGTATATATAACTCACTATAGCGCATTTGTTTTACAGACAAGCTCCACTTTTTATTCATTACAGTTTGTTTTGGAGCAGTTACAACAACAGCGATGAAAGGAAAATCTTTGAATGTGATAAATCACAGAGACAACTTATGGTGATCGATACGGAGTGCATTTAAGCATGCCATTGGCTGTGATTCATGTTACCGTCCGGGACATTAATAGTCGTAGAGTAGAGTAGCAGTAGAGTAGTTTCCCCAGGAAGATTTGTATAGAAACTATACGAATGGTCTCAGTTAAATGATGTGTTTTAGTTTGCATAGCAGTTAAAGAGTAGGCTTTTTTGCTCGGAAGTATGCACTTAGTTGCCAGTACACCAGGCTATCCAAAAGCAAAAGCCCTGCAATAAATCCTCCCTAAGTATGCAGAATTAAAATGTACCGAGATACTATTGTCAGGTTTATCATAATTCCAGATGCTCCTAAACTCAAAAGTCTTGTTTCATTTCATCTTATAAGCTGTTTTTTGAGTAATTATGTGAAAAAACACCCCATGCGGTGCTTTAATTTTTCCAGGCCTCGTGTGTGTCAGCTAACTCTTCTCCTAAACCGCTGCACACAAATGCCTGAAAGATTGACAAAACATTCTCCCCCTATTGCTTTGCGTATGATATTATTTTTCTGACAAATACACCACTTGGGAGCGCTGTTATTAAACATCAAAATTTTACCCTTTAAGTCGGATTGACTTGAAATTCCTTGCACAAAATGTACTGAAACATTGAAGAGCTGGACATGTGCAAGGTCAAGTTCAGCTGTAAAGGTTATAGTGGATTTTAAGTTCATCTTGAACTTTCACAGGAAAGCTAATATATCTAACGTTTTGTCAGTATGTCTTATCTTTGTTTTATGATTTGATGGTTGTTTTGGGCCAATATATCTACCAACAACAAAAACCATTCCTCTTCCATATCATGGAATGATTTAGTGTCATTGGACTTAGGCAGACTATAGCGTAGACCAGGGGTGGGCAAACTGCGCCCCACCCGTCAAACATCTTAATCCGGCCCATCGGGTTTAAACCTTTAACGAAAAAACTGTAGCTGACAACATGACTTGCGGTGACACTATGGCACACTCTAGTCACATAGCAAGTAGCTACATGCAATCTGTATGTTGGACAAATAAGCGATCCAAACAACACAACATGTTAGCACAACACGTCACCTACCTACTGCATCGTGTGGGCATACAAATAAACATTTATGCACAAAAGCCAAGCCAAAATTACACCCATATACAGTGGTGTGAAAAACTATTTACGCCCTTCCTGACTTTTTATTCTTTTGCATGTTTGTCACAGTTAAATGTTTCTGACCATCAAAAACATTTTAATATTAGTCAAAGATAACACAAGAAAACACAAAATGTGGTTTTTAAATGAATGATTTTATTATTTAGGGAGAAAAAAAATCCAAACCCACACAGCCCTGTGTGAAAAAGTAATTGCCCCCGCACCTAATAACTGGTTGGGCCACCCTTAGCAGCAATAACTGCAATCAAATGTTTGCCATAACTTGCAACAAGTCTTCTACAGCGCTCTGGAGGAATTTTTGCCCACTCATCTTTGCAGAATTGTTGTAATTCAGCTTTATTTGAGGCTTTTCTAGCATGAACCGCCTTCTTAAGGTCATGCCACAGCATCTCAATGGGATTCAGGTCAGGACTTTGACTAGGCCAGTCTTCATTTTGTTTTTCTTCAGCCATTCAGAGGTGGATTTGCTGGTGTGTTTTGGGTCATTGTCCTGCTGCAGCACCCAAGATCGCTTTAGCTTGAGTTGATAACCAGATGGCCCGACATCACACAGGACCATGTAGATTTGGAGTTTTTTTCCTCCCTTAATAACCTAAACCTTAATTTAAAAAGTGCATTTTGTGTTGAATTTTGTTATCTTTGACTAATAGTTAACTATTTTTCATGAGCAGAAACATTTAATTGTGACAAACATGCAAAAGAATAGAAAGTCAGGAAGGGGGCAAATAGTTTTTCACACCACTGTATTACTGCCCCAAGGTATGCTGGGTAGCTTCTGGTACTTTCTCTCAGCATGTTGTCAAATTTGTCACATTTTTGCCGGATTTCAAAGCTGTTGAGGTCATCAAGGAAGTAAACAAGGAGAAACTCCTGATATCCGATGATTTATCATTCATACAGTAGTTCATATTGCTGTTGCCGCAGGACTACCAAGCATGTCCCGTTTAGCACTTTGTTGTTGTTTATTACCCATGCAGAACAGTAGCTGATTTATGTCATAAGTTAACTTACTGTGGATTGGTTGTTTTATTTGTTGAACCGTAAGTAAGTATATCATTCTGTTTGATGATCGTCTATACATAGACAGTCCCTCGCCAAATATTCAAACTCAATATTGGCCATTGAGTCAAAGTTTTCCCACCGCTGCCCTAGACTGGCTGTAAATATTCTTATCCATCCAGGTCATCGTTTTCTCGGGGCATTGAATCAATCACAACTGGATTGTTCATGTTGTCTTAAAAGACGTTTCACCCATAATTTGAGCAGGCCTATCTAGTCTGACTAGGTGTCCCACCTATTCATTGAACGATGAAGCCTGCTTAGGAGATAGGAACATCTGGAACAGTCCAGTTGCAACTGATTCAATGTCCTGAAAATACCCTTGACTGTTGGCCAGTAAATGATAGCACGATTGTCATTGGGGCAGCTATGTGAGCCATTATTCTTGGAATGGAAACTTTTTGATGGTCAAAACAGTCATTGCCATTTTTTTTAATCCTGATATTTGGTCAGTGTGGTCAGATTTGGTCAGGTTAGTCTGTTTTTGACATGGTGGAAGTGTGTGTTTGCAGGGCTGCCTCGAAGCCAAAAGTCCCTGGTTTGATTCCGTCTCGGGCCATTCTGAACACCATACTTTGTGCCACTTTTGTGTCTTGAATTTTCTCACCTGGTACTTCAGGTATCCCTACAAGGACTTTTCCTTGCCAAAACTGACACAACATCTTGGTTTTATGGGGCTGGTTGTCCCGCTCATTAAGTAGGAAGTATCCAAACAGCCCCTGATGCCAAATACCTATAAGGGTTATGGTAAGGTAATGCCGTAATCTCCTACACAGAGGCCATGCGTTGTATTTGATCAGTTGAAAAAGAGTCTGTGTTGGGATTAATAGTACCCATGAAAGATCACAGGCTGTTGAGCATAAAAGGTCTATGCCCACCAAGAACAAGAACCAAACTCAATCAAGCCACTATTGGGCCACATGAAAGTGTTACAAAAGGAACCCAGTGTGCCATAAAACCACAACATGAAACCTAAATTCTTGCAGAAGGCAGTGAATGTCTCAGCGGGGCATCACTACATGATCCTATAATATTAGGAGTCAAGATCATAAGTGGATTGGAATATTTGCGACCAGTGATAATGACAACCAGTCAGTCACTGAGCTTGTTGTGGTCCAGAGCCAAAAAAGAATGTTCTGCTTGGCTGCCTTTTGAAGAGCCATTAATTTCTATCAATAGTGGATTTTCACTAAATATTATGCAGCATGCTGAGGCAATAAGTCCAAGGAGTAATCACTTTATGTCTGTCGTAAAAGGTTATGGAGTTTTAATGTGGAGGTATGCACCACATAGGCTAAAACTAGGATGTATTAACTACCTTGTGCAGATATATTTGATGCTCTAATCAATTCAGTACCTTATAGTGATCTAATTAATTAACCGCATGGTGTCTTATAGTCTCCATGTACAAGGTCTAGCGCCGGGTCCAAAAAACTTAGCATTAATAGTTTGTATTGACCACGCAAGAACTGCTGTATGAAGTCTAATGAGTGGTCAACTTCTAGCAGCTTTGTCTAGCTCTACATGCGCTTGAAAATGTTGGTTGCGCTACTCAGCTGTTAATGGGAAACTCAAGCATGTTATACTTAGCATACAACTGTTTGCAGTGCACTCAATGTTACAACATTGCTTCTTTTGCTGCTGTGCTATGCAATATATTTCATAATTGACCATGTTCAAGGATTCAAAGTGTTCATGTGGTCAAAAAGAGCTGTCCACTTTTTCATGCACTCCAAATCATTCGATTAATAATTAAGTTGTTAACAGACTTCTGCCATTTTTTGCCTGCTTCCAGTCTTTGCAGTTTTGGTATAAAAAAAAAAAAGCCCTTTTTGACCAAATGTCATCAAGCATGCACACAATTTCATGGCATAAGGATATTTAACTAATGTTTGTAATGAAGTCAAGTCTATAATTTGTTTGTGCACATTACATGTCAATATTATTACGCAATATGGCATAATTATGTAGGTTTGTGTAGGGGGGGGAACAAATTTGAACCTGAATATGTTGGAAAACCCTGCATTGAAGAATTAAAAGGGGCATGAATTGTTTGATTATTTTTAATATTACTGTCAAATTATGCGTACTGAATTTAATATAAAACCAAAGTCCAATAACGTCATGCATTGAATTGCTGATATTTTGACTTTTTTGAGCTAATTCATTTTTGCATTCAGTGCAATTGACATGTTCTTGGTGTGAAACGGTGGCTGACTGCAGGGTGTTTTTCCCCACACTTCCTCAAATTTCCTCTCATTGCCAAAAAAATGTCCTTAAGTTTGAACCCACTGACCTTGAAGACTAACACATCAGTCACTCACTGTACCTCACACACAAACACACACGGCATCTTGTTTCCAGAACTTCGAGGGACATTGCTTTGACGAACATGTATACATACATTGTGACGTAACCCTAAAAAAGTGACAGTATGTGGTAACGTAGGGCATTAGTACTTATTTGCATCTGCAGAACACACACTGACAATAAATATTTATTTCATTTCAACAATAAATGTTGATAAGATATGCTGAACAATATAACATATGCTAAAGAGGCAATGCGGGCATTAGGGCGCCGCTTTGCTTTTTAAAATATGTGCTGTGTGCATGCATGTGTTGCTTTATAATCTGCTGAAACTTTCTGCTCATTATTTGTAATTACCCCTTTCCTGCCTCCAGCTCCTATTGCACACGATGCTGCTCAACCACGTCTGACTTTTACTTTTTACCCCCACCCTTTTTTTTTTCTCCCCAATTGTGTTTTGTTACATGTAGCGGCACTTTAAAAGGGCTTTCCTTGCCGAGTCGGGTCAGTCTGGGTCAGGAACTGCTGCTGCTCTGGGCCCTCACCATGTCGACCATAACAGTCAATACAAATCTTCTGAATTACATCACACACAGGAGGCTGGTGTGTGTTTGTTACAGAATCATCATTCCATCACCTCATCCTATGGTTTGCTATTATTTATTCCCCTGGTTGCCTGCTTAAAAGGTCACTTGGCACTTACCGTCAGGTTTTAATTGCCATATAAGCTGGAGAATACGCAAAATGGCTTTTACCGTAATAGAATTTCAGAAGCTATACTTTTTGCCAGCTGTGTGCTGTGTTTTGGCTTTTGGTATTGATAGAAAATGTTGAACACAGGCATATCAACGTGCTGCCACCATAAATGCGGCTCTCGTATTTGGCTATTTTTTACTATTGCAGTTTTAGTATCAACTAATTGGACAGGTATGTGAGTAGGTCATAGCTACTAAACTTGTGAGTAAAGTAGGTGGGTCAGTCATAGTGTGATTTTTTTATATCACAGTAGTATTCAAAATAATAGCAGTCCATATGACTAACCAGATTAATCACAGTTATTATTATGTTTGTATTGCTACAAACAAGTTACCAGTAGGTGCAGTAGGTTCTCAGAAAACAGTCAGCATGCATGATATGCACGCTTTTAAGACTGTGCAGTTGGGTAATTAGTTGAAAGGGGGTTGTTCAAAAAATAGCAGTGTGGCATTCAATCAGTGATCAGCGATGAACAGGTGTGCATCAGGTGATGCCTATTTAAGGGTGAAACCAACACTTGTTGAACTTGCATTTCTCTTTGAAAGCCTGAGGAAATGCGTCCTTCAAGACATTGTTCAAAAGAACAGCGTACTTTGATGCAAGAAATGTTTGGCTGTTTACTAGAATGATCACCAGTGCCCTAAAATGAAGAGCAAAACCAGAGACACAGGGCAGAAATGGAAGATCAAAATGAATGGAAGAATAACCAGAATGGCAAAGGCTCAGCCAATGATCAGCTCAAGGATGATCAAAGAAAGACAGTCTGGAGTTACCTGTAAGTACTGTGACAGTTAGAAGATGTCTGTGTGAAGCTCATCTATTTGCAAGAATCCCCTGCAAAGTTCCCCCAAAAGTCCCTTAAAAAAGGGCATGTGCAGAAAAGATTATAATTTGCTAAAGAACTCACCAACTGGCCTAAAGAGAAATGGAGGGACAGTTTGTGGACTGATGAGTAAAATTGTTATTTTGGGTCCAATGGCCGCAGACAGTTTGTGAGACGACCCCCAAACTCTGAATTCAATCCACAGTACACAGTGATGACAGTGAAGCATGGTGGTGCAAGTTCATGATATGGGCATGTTTCTCCTACTATGGTGTTGGGCCTATTTATCACATCGCAGGGATCATGGATCAGTTTGCATATGTCAAAATACTTGAAGAGATCATGTTGCCTTATGCTGAAGAGGACATGGCCTTGAAATGGGTGTTTCAACAAGACAATGATCCCAAACACACTAGTAAACCAGCAAAATCTTGTTATTGTATGTTATGGAGTGAACAGCCCAATACTGGGACTTAATTACAATCGAGAATTTGTGGGGTGACATTAAAAATTCTATTTCTGAAGCAAAACCAAGAAATATTAATGAATTGTGGAATGTTGTTAAAGTAAGTTGGAATGGAGTAACAGCTAAATGTGCCACACAGATGTGAAGCAATTATAAAAAAAACTGTGGCCATACAACTAAACATTAGTTTAGTGATTCACAAGATCGGCAAATCTTAGAAACAGAAAAAGTTTGTGCAAAATATTTTTGTGTTTGTAAAGTCCCAGCTAAATAGACACTGCTATTTTTGAACACCCCCTTTCAACTAATTGTCCAATTGCGCAGCCTTAAGAGTGTGCATATCATGAATGCTGGGTCTTGTTGGTTTTGTGATAATCTACTGAACGTACTGGTATAACTTATTTGCCATGTAACATTAAAAATATACTAATAACAGTGATTAATATGGTTAGTCGCATTGCACTAAAGTTATTTTGAACCCTACTCTAGCGAATGACTCACAAGATGGGCTGCACAGTGGCCTAGTGGTTAGCATGTCTGCCGCACAGTCAGGAGATCTTTTTTTGTTGTCATATGCAATGTGTAAGGTGAATAAATTATAACCCATTATTTCCTTGTTGTATACTTTATTTTACGGGGTTTTTTCAGCACAGACCAAAACATTTGACTTCATCTATGCAGTCTGCTTTTGGTTGTTCATATTCAAATATCACAGCAAGTCGTCGCAGAAGCTGGGTCGTAAAAATTGCAATTGAAGGAAGTGCCATGGGCGTCACACATGGCACTATGCTAGTGTTGCTAAAGTTTGTGTATGTGTGTATGTGTTTGTTGTATGTGATACAGTACAGTCCAAATATTGGGACACACCTTGTCATTCATTGTGTTTTGTTTGTTTTCATGACATTTGCAATGTAGTTTCTCAATGAAGGCATCAAAACTATGAATGAACATATGTGCAATTATATACATAACAAAAAACTGTAAAATAACTCTAAATATGTTTTATATTTTAGATTCCCCAAAGTAGGCACCTTTTGCTTTTTTGATAGCACTGCAAACGCTTGGTATTCTCTCAATAAGCTTCTTGAGGTAGTCACCTGAAATGTTTTTCACTTCACCAATGTGCCTTGTCAGGGTTACTTAGTGGAATGTCTTGCCTTGTTAATGGGGTTTGAACCATCACTTGTGCTGTGCAGAAGTCATGTTGATACGCAGCCAACACTGCGTAACTGTTAGAATTCATGTTATGACAAGAACCAGCCATCCATCCATTTTCTATGCCGCTTATCCTCATTAGGGTCGCGGGTATGCTGGAGCCTATCCCAGCTGACTTCAGGCAATCAGCTAAAAAGAAAGAGAAATGCGGGTCTATCTCTACTTTAGGAAATGAAGGCCCGTTAGTCCAAAAAAATGAACAAGAAGGTGTGTCCAAACTTTTGCCCTGAACTCTGCAAATACAGACATACTTGAAAGAAGCCCAAATGATCTTATAATGAGGCTAATTTTTTATTGTTTTACAATTTTTTTACAATTCTTATAACTAGTAGGTTTTTTTTGTGATCTTTGAGAATATTTTGAGTCCTAAAATAAGTTGTTCTCAATCACATAGCTAGATTTAAGTAAAATGTTCTGATAAGGTAAGGAGTAAGCCAAATACTCTTATAAGAGAGGGAAATGCGTGGGTTCCACACAGAAGTGTTCCAATAGAACTCAAGTTGCAGTTGTAGTCTTTGTAGTGTACTGTTTATGCATGGCATTTATTTAGTCAGACAAGGGCTTATTATCTTAAAAATGGACAAAGTGCATAATAACGCTTCTCGGAGTCATGCACTCGGTCGGAGCCAGGTGTGGACAAGCACAGCTCATTAACGTTAAAGCTACATATGCACAAGACAGTGTTCCCAACAGGGCTTAATAAAAGCACATTTCAAAAGCACCATCAAAGCTCGACTTTGGACAACACACAATGTGGGGACCTCTGAGACCTATTTAAAATAGTTCAAGCAAATATTTGGACCAAAAGTGCATGCTCTAGTTGTACAGTATATGAAACCAAGTGCATTTTACCAATCAAACATCAAATCATCTTTTCGAACATAAATTCAAGTAATTACATGCAGAAATTCAATTTCTGACATGGCCTCGAATGACACGGCCAGGCATTCCTCAGTTTGGAAACATCAGGTTTTAGATTTAAATAATGGTTTGTGTTACATTCGTATTCTGGTTGGGAATAAACAGACTGGATTTAATTTATTGTTTTGGTCATAAGATCAATCAAGGGGAGGTAAAATGATCTATGTATTTTAGGCTTGTTTGGTTAGCTTCTCATAAAGTGGCAAGCGCAATCTGCCTAAAGTACATTTTGTGCGTGGTTGGGATGGTACGTCCTGTACTTAAGTACTGTTAGCCTTTGACCCATGGAATGCGCTGGTTCGGTTCTGTCAATACGGCTTTTTAATTCTAAACAAACACATCTCCTGCTGAGGTGATACATTGATGATCATACAGTGAAGAGTCACATTGTGAGGTCAGCTTTTTATTAAGCGGCACTGATAGGTCAAAGTTGCAGAGGCACATCGTCATACACTCACTGTGTGATGGCCACTTGGGACCTTTTCACTTGTGTCACTAAACAAAGTTCTGGTGTTCCTCTATGGGTGTGTACTGTGTCATGCCAGTTAGGGTGCTTGTTTTTTGGACCTTTCAGTTTATGAAATGTTAAGTGTGGATTTTAGACCATAGGAGGAGTTTAGGAAACGTTGAGCTTGGTTTTTGAAATGTTAAGTTTGATTTTACTGACATGGTTTAAGATGTTAAGTTTGGGTTGCAGACCATTTTTTAGTCAGCTTCCCAAATGTTAAGTTTAAGTTTTGGGCTTTCTAGTGATTGACTGGGGACCAGTCCAGGGTGTACCCCGCCTCCCGCCCAAAGTCATCTGGGATAGGCTCCAGCTTACCCGTGACCTTAATGAGGATAAGCGATACAGTAAATGGATGGATGGACTTTTTGGACTGTCAGTTTTCTGTTCCTCTTTTTTGCAAACATTAGGGATTGGTTTAGTAACTTATATGCCTGTTTTTCTGAATCTTAAATTGGGCATTTGGAACTTTCATGAATGATTTTCAAAACGTTAAGTTTGGGTTTTGAACTTTTAAGTGACTGTTTGTAAAATCAAATCTCATGTTTGGTTTTGAACCTATTTTCTCTCCCATAGGTATGAATGTGAGTGTGAATGATTGTTTGTCTATGAGCCTTGTGATTGGCTGGCAACCAGTCCGGGGTGTACAGAGCCTCTCGCCCAAAGTCAGCTGGGATAGGCTCCAGCGTACCCCTGTGACCGTAGTGACAATAAGCGGTATAGAAAATGGATGCATTGACATTTGATAGACAGTTTCCAAGAAGTTAAGATTCAATTTTGGACTTTAAATGGAAAGTTTTCCAAATGGTAACTTTTGAGTTTTTCATATGAAAATTAAACTTATAGAATGGATTTAGATACTTCATTTTATATTATCTGATGAATTTATTAACGGTAATATTGAGTTTTATATCAAATACAATACAAAGGCTACCTTTCAGAAAATCTACATTCTTGCATCATTTTGAGGATCATCATCTCCCCTGCTGACGTTAGGGTTTTTCTCCTGGCTCCTCTCTCAGCGAGGCTGATATAAAACAAAAAACGGCGAGAAGCTACAAACGCTAGAAGTAGAAAAAAAAAGATAAAATGGGCAGACTTGCGCAAAAGGAATATGAGTCAGTTGTCCTACAGTTGGATTTATGTGGGCCAGGAATATGCGGTAATGACGTATATCCACTCAGGTCCATTGACGGCGTTTTTCCCCAAGCTGTGTATGTAGACAGACCCTTCACGCGTCATAAACATACCTTTCATCCTTTGTTTTCCTCTTTTGTTTGCCCTGTATTTAGCTAGTATTTAGGAAGCCTGGCATTAGATTGACGTTCCTTTTGTATTTGCTTGTAATAAAAGCGGTAGAGCAGAAACATACACAACACGAGGCAGACCAGTTCATCAATAAATAGACTCTGCCAGTTTAATCTGCAAATTATGAAGCAGTCTGTGTGGGATAATTATTGTTCCACTAAAATTTGGCATGTTGGGGTGTATTTAAGTTACCAAACACACTAATTGCAAGGAAAACAAACATACAGTATACTGCTTTGACTGGTCTGCAGTGAAAGTAACATTAAAGATTAGTTTGTGGTGACCCAATAGTTAGATATTGACTAAGAGAATGTACCTATTTTTAGAATCATATGACTGACTTAAGGACAATTAATTGCTACATCCAAAGATGTTTTGATTAATGGCAGCCATGCTTTTCAACCTATTTTGCTCAAATTTACATAAATGTCCTTGTCAGGCCAGCAAAAGTGTGTGCCAAATTTGGTGTTGATTGGTTTCAACACTACATACCTGTTTGACTCACCGCACCATCTTAGAAATTACGCTAAAATAATCACACAGCCCTATAACATGCAAAAGATAGCTAAGAAATATACAAGACAAGTACCACCACGAAGTGTAGACTAATCAACTTAACCGCTTCCCACTGTGCTTTGCTGGGAAGCAGGTCTTTTATATGTTTTTTTTATGCATCTTCAGTTGTTGTTTGATGATTTCGGTGTTCTTTCTGACTGTTCTGTTGAGTAATGACCTTTTTTTGAGTAATGATCCGATGGGTTGACAAGCTTGTTGTGAGTTCCCTTGTAACTCGTGATTGGCTCCTGCCAAAGAAAGCGCTACCGCTTCCTCATTGGTTGGCGAGTGTCACAGTATTTCATTTTTTCAATTACAATCAGTGGTAGTTCTTAAGTATACAAGCTATTACAAAATTAGAACATGGCCAGAAATTAGTTGAATAAGCTGAAAGGTCTAAAGTTTGTGAAAAAAGTACCAGTTTATACACCGGAAATGACGGCAACACAATAGTTGTGTGTTTTCTCCAATTTTTTGCCTTTCGGTGTGCAGCAGTTGAAGAGTGGAAGATTTAGTTCACATGAAATTCACATGACTTATGTAGCATCCAGGAATATTGCACTCTAAACAGATATTATACTTTATTTTGGTTTTGGTTAAAATAATTAAAACAGTAAGCTTTTGAAAAAAAGTAACTCTTCGAAAGAACAACAGCACAGGAATGAATTTTTACAGGAAAATAGGAAAATCGTTGATAGACACATTTTTCTTTCTAGGAAAAGGTCAACTCGCACATTTATAGGGTTGTTTTCCATCTCTTTTCCAGCTTTTCCCTTCTTAATTTGTCTTCTGCCAGCCAGATTACCCTGGTGTTTACAAGTTGGCACTGGTATATAAACTCAAGCTAATCTTCCCTTTGCTTTGTGTAGAAATAGTTGGAAATTTAACCTTTTCAGAGTTTTTTTTACTCTTGATAGCTTTCACCTTTCCATCAACCCACAAGCACTGAAAAATAATAGTGATTCTACACTAAGAAGCAATGTAAAAGCATGAAAAGGTTATGTTCATGTTATTAAATGAATGTTTCATTTATAAACAATTACTTCTTATTATTTAGTAATAGTTGTAGTTTTTAATTTCAATGTGATTGAAAACGCATCAGTGCTTTTTTCATGATGTCATCCAGTTCTGATAAAACTCCCTTTTATGGCCCCATGTATGCTCATTTCCCTGGGCGACACTTTCATCTGCACGCTAGTATTTTCTGTTTTTGTTCAGGCGCTGCGTTCTCAAATCCTGCAGATTGGTCTATTGATTGATGTGTGCTTTGTTGTATATGTATGTTTCCTAATTAGTCAAGCTTAATGGAAAATGTATTTAAGCCCCAATTAGAATGTACAAAATATTTGACAGAAAGAAAATAAAAAGTGTTGTGTCTTGACCTTCCGTCCAATTCTGCCTCTCCACCAGGTGAAGTGTTGAGCTTGCTGGATGATCTCTTCTCCGGTTTGGGTTCATCCTGTGTTGTGCCTGGGAAGAGGAGTGGCGAATATCCCCACACTCTGCTTTATTCCGTTGTATTCAAGTGCCTGGAGCCTGACAGTCTCTACAAGTAAGTTGGATGCCAAATTTCCTGGAAAAGGTAATCGCCCTGTTTTGGTTGCTTTAATTATTGCTGTAATTTTCAGGATGGAAAAGAGACGTGTTGTTTTGAATGACTGTGCAGTACGAGCTGAAGTTATTTTCTGGGTTCCTGTGTAGCTTTTTGGTAGTATGACCCATTGCAAAACCCCTCACATTTCAGCAACCATTTAATTACATTTTCTCAAGTCACAATACTATACAAATGAATCTTGGATATACTTTAAGAGGAGTCTATGTACAGCTTGTATAGAAGTATATGTTTTTGTCCACTGAAAATGAGTCAACACACAGTCATTTTATTTTGTAAATACCCGACAACTACAGTATTTAAAAACTGAGTACACCTCACAGTGATTATGTCCCCATGGTGTCAAAGTGTGACTATTTAATGAGCACCATTGTTATGCAGTTGTGCCTTAATCCTCTTGGGAATGGAATTCACCAGCACTTCATTGGATTCTTCCACCCCTCCGTGATGATGACCTCTGGGGGAGCTGCTAGATGTTAAACACCTTGCTCTCCTCCACCTTCCCTCCTTCCACTTCCCCGCAGGTTCTCAATTAGGTTGAGGTGTGAAGGAGACTTACTCGGCCACTCCTTCACCCTCAGGTTCCTCAGTCTGGCACTTGTCATGATGATGCGATGTGCTCCCTTTTTTTGGTTCCTGTTGAAAGCCGTGCCGCGGAGTTCTGGACTAACTTTAAGCGAGAGTGCATTGCGGAATAAAGTGTTACAGTTTACTTACAGTAGTCCAGATGTGATACATGAAAGCGTGCATGAGTTGCATATGGCGTGCGTCTTGTCATAATGTTGATACACCGCGTAAGTCAATCTGTGTTTTTGATATATTTTTTAAAATCACAAGACATCCTTGTTGGCATTCTATTAGCTTGGAAACAACTCTTTCTTGAATTCATGCCCTGTCCACACATAGGCGGGTATCTCATAAAACAAAGTTATTTTTCCACGATTAGATATAAATATAATAGATATATGGCACAAAAAACAAAGTGTGTATTTGGCCAAAAACTCAGTTGATACATTTGGGTATGGAGGCAAATAACCGGAGTTGTATATTTCCAAACTTCACCGCCTGCAAAAAAGTATGCTGTGACGTCACACACGGGACCTGTTTTTACATTAGAAACGACACGGATGCCCTCAGAGCTTTTTGCAAGCCCAAATACTGCTACACGTATTGCTGCAGCGCAGTTCTACAAATACCCTGCTACGTGTGGACAAGGCCTCAGTAGTGTTTCTCCCCTTATTTATCAATTGCCGGCACTTGCAACTTTTTGGTTATATTTTGAGTTATTCAGAAGAGAAACACTATTGATTTCCTGAAATAAATCATAGCAAAACAGGAAGGTGGTGTTGATCTCGTTGCCACATTGTGTCACATTAGCATCATGTCTTCCATGAAGGTTGCAAATAACCTAAATGTTAATTTATCCCTTTCACTCCTCATTTATTTGTATTTATATGATTTTCAAAGTGGTTTCTGCATGTAAAACTATTGTCGTAAAACTGTGTTTTGTGTTAACATTTTTGGCTGACGGACTAAATGGGTTTTCATGACTTCTTATGGGAAAAAAATATTTGGTTAGTGTAAATTTCAGTTAGTGTCAGACCTTTTAGAACGAATTAATACTGTATACAGTATCATTTATTCATACGTTTTAGTTTTAATTGAAGTTTCCAGTTAACGTAACACGCATGATTTTTCTATACGTGGAGTGAACCCACACATGTATTCATGAGGAGGACATGCAAACGCCACACACAGTTGCCCAAACGAAGATTCGGACCCTCGATCTCTTATCCATATGGCTAACGCAGTATACAGTATCTACAGTACTGTACTTACAAAAGCATCTTCCTTCTGGAAAATATTGAATAAATTGACTTTTGAGACAGCACCCGTTGCTGGAGTCATAGCTGCAGCACTCTTTGCCGCCCTCAGATAGCGTCATCCAACCACTTTTGTTTAAGTTCTCATAAACTATGTATCTATATCTACAAATCAAGCGAAGGAAATGAAGTAGCGCAAATGTTGAACCGCAAGTAGGTGGGCATCCACTGACTGTGAAAGCTGTACACAGACTACTGTAAGGTCTCTTGAAATGATATAGTATTTATGCAATGTGAGGGACATGCTGAATATTGTGTTACTGTAAGAGGAGGGCCTTGGCCATGCTATGACCAGTTCACTTGCAACATTGTCCAAAAAGGTGGGGGTTTGAATCTATTCTATCATATGCCAAGAATGTCTGATAAAATGCATGATTCCAAGCTTCAGAAATGTTAACAACGTCTCCAGTCGAGCGCATCTTCATCCAGAAATGGTAACACCGCTTAGAGAGTTCAGTGAAATGAATGCTCATGGTGTGCATAAGGACATCGGGTCACCATGCAAAGTAGTAACAATGAGACAGAAGCCCCATTGGAGTCCATGCTGACTTTTGGCTACGAAAACTAACCGTTCGGGTCTTCAGTGACTTTTTGGGGGGTGTCTCATGTTTGCCAAAGCAAATGTCTGAAGGAGATTAGCTTTAACTCGCCTGGGTTCATCTTGGCTCACTTTTCTCCAGAGGTGAAACTACACATTCACTGATAGGTGTTGGACTTCCTCCTTTCATCAAATCCAGACCAAGACCATGGGGTCTTTTCACATTTGAGACAGGCTAGCCCTGGACTCCAGAACAAACAGCCATCCTCCAGTGTCAAGCTGTGCACCAGATAAAAGGAAGGGAGCTTTGTGGTAATGTCAACTGTTGTGCAATGACATGTCCAGAAGGTGATAAATATGATTAAATGATGAAGGAATCCGCTATGCACTTGCTGAACTCCAAGATTCTAATGCATTCACCAGATTGTTAACCAAACACAGCGAGGAGACTGTAAAATAAGGTTCACGTCTTATTCAGTGTTTAGTGAAATGAATAGGAGAGCTGTTAAAAATTCCTTGGTGTGCAAAGTCTACTTTTTATGATGTTCTAACAGCAACATGCGTCACTATGGCTTGTTTATTAGCACCAGCCGTGTGAAAAATCAATCATGCGTCTCACCTGTTTGCTCTGCTTTTGATGCAACAGGCTTTGCTACACATCCTAAAATAAAGCCCGCTACAGAGGTGAGAGAGTTTATTTTGTTTTCCTTCCGAGGCTAACCTAGCGTGATGTTGCTGTTAAAACGTGACTGTAATGTTAGCACTGTAGCTCGCATATCTATGCTAGTGTCGCTGACATTTGTGTCCTCCTGTCCCACTTTTTGATGTTAAGTTGTTGTATGCGATAAGTAACATTTATTATATTGGACGAGTGCAGAGGTATGTGAAAATTAAATTGCATTTTGGGGCAATACAATATCATGGGACCTTTGAGTCTCATTTAAAATTGTTGAAAAATACTATAATAAGGGGATTTTATTTAGCATAATCAAGGTAGTGCCACTTTAATGAAGTAACCAATTTTGAATTAGAGATTTTGACAGGTTTTCAGAGACAGGAAATAAAGATGGTTGCAGGGCTTGATCATCATTTTTTGTTTTATACACTTGCAGATAGCCGAGCAAACAAGGCATCATTTAAGAATAGCAGACAGGTTCCTCATGTTGTTGTGGCTGTCACTGCACACTTTCAACTTTGTTTATTGTCATCCTATTGTTTGGTGGCCTTGGTATGGTTTGAGAACCTCAACTTTGCTCCTCAAAATGAAGTGACCATGATTCAAAGCTGTGGGAAATGTGAGGAAGAGTCCTTTTCATCCCTAGCTTGTATGACGGTAGAAAGGATGTACTCGGCACACCCGAGCAAATGTCAAAGCAATTGCATTCACTCCAATGATGACTTTCTCAACAGCTTGACCGTTGGGTGAATCCAGTGGTTCCCAAACTTTTTTGCAGCGCCCCCCACCTTGGGAGACAAAATAATTTTCAGCGCCCAAAATATATATGTATAATAATGAAAAGTGTTCGTGGTAGACCTGTCATAATGCCGAGCCCCCCCTAGGGGGCGCGCCCCCCAGTTTGAAAACCACTGAGTTAATCTGAGGAAATCTAGCCTTCCTTACAAAAACGCTGCAAAAAGAGGCTTGAAAACTGTGTTGCACTGTTATCTTTGTTTATGCATTCTTCATCGTGTTGTTTTGGACTGATAAGGGGAGAGTTTACATCCAAATTACGTCTGAGGGCACATCTGTTTGCAGCCAACCCCACTGTCTAAATCACAAGCCCCAGATAAAGCCTCCAGTGGAATTGGCTTTCGACTTGATCATTACCAAGGCTGCTATGGCAGCAGTGTTTCTCTTCCACTTCAGAAGACCAGGCTTTTTTTTTATGAATGTCAGACTCCCATTTCAAAAGTACAATTTTCCAAAAATGTAAACAGCTGAAATTATAATTTGATAATAAAATGGGATTGCTTTTTGTCCAAAATGCCCAAAGCACACAATATTACTGATGATTCATATGGGGATATAAGAATAAAAAAATATTGTTTTCCATTAAATTGGATAAAAGACAATGAGCTAAATTAGCATATAAATGTAAGGCTTTTAAGCTGTAGACGTCAAGAAAATTGTATTTTTCTGCCTTTTTCTGAAGAGTCAAAAGGGTCCGAAGTGTGAGTTTTTGATATTCAAATTATACAAATTTTAAAAAGTCTTTTTTTTTTGTCAAACCAGGGAGCACACTATTATGATAAAAATTGCAGAAAAATGTAAAGTTATTTCAAACCCGAAATAAAACAGTGTGTAGCTTTTATTGTTTGAATTATGGTTGACTGCTTTGACTGCAGAAACAATATTTATGTCAAATGTCAGGTGTTGTTGCTGCCCCTTGACGCCGGCTAACTTATCCTCCTCCGAAACTCTGTAGGACGTGCACATTAAAAAAAAAAAAAACCTAACATTCTGTCAACGGCAATGCAGGCTGCAGAGCTGTGGATTTTCTTCATACAGGAATGGGAGTGGAATGACAGTGTGACTTGGAGGGGCGTGGGTGTGTTGGTGCTGCACTTCTGTGCGAATCACAGTTTGTCTGTAACAAACACCATGTTCGAACATAAGGATGTCCATAAGTGCACTTGGCACCAGGACACCCTAGGTCGCAGGTCTATGATCGACTTTGTGGTCGTATCATCTGACCTGCGTCCACATGTTCTGGACACGCGGGTGAAGAGAAGGGCTGAGCTGTCAACTGACCACCACCTGGTGATGATTTAGATTAAATGGCAGGGGAGGATGCCGGACAGACCTGGTAGACCCAAACGCGCAGTGAGGGTGTGCTGGGAACGTCCAGCAGAGTCTCCCGTTCGTCGACTCTTCAGCTCTCATCTCCGCGTCCCGGTCGCGGAACACTTAGGTGACCGTAGGATCTCGTCTCTGCTATTTGCAGACGATGTGGTCCTTATGGCCTCATCAGGCTGTGACCTTCAGCGTTTACTGGAGCAGTTTGCAGCTGAGTGTGAAGCTTCTGGGATGAGACTCGGCACCTCCAAATCCGAGGCCATGGTTCTCAGTCGGAAACGGGTGGACTGTACCCTCCGGGTTGGGAGTGAGGTCTTGCCTCAGGTGGAGGAGTTCAAGTATCTCAGGGTCTTGTTCACGAGTGAGGGAGGGTTGGAGCGTGAGATCGACAGACGGATCGGTGCAGCATCTGCAGTAATGCGGTCGCTGTACTGGACTGTCTTGGTGAAGAGAGAGCTGAGCCGGTAGGCAAAGCTCTCTGTTTACCGATCGATCTACGTTCTCACCCTCACCTATGGTCATGAGTTATGGGTCATGACCGAAAGAACGAGATCGCGGATACAAGCGGCGGAAATGAGTTTCCTCCGTAGGGTGGCTCTACGAGATAGGGTGAGGAGTTCGGCCATCCCGGAGGAGCTCAGAGTAGAGCCGCTGCTCCAGAGTAGAGCCAGTTGAGGTGGCTCGAGCATCTAGTCCGGATGCCTCCCGGGCGCCTCCCTGGTGAGGTGTTTTGGGCATGCTCAGCTGGGAGAAGGCCCCGGGGAAGACCTAGGACACGTTGGAGGGACTATGTCTTTCAGCTGGCCCGGGAATGCCTCAGGGTCTTCCCGGTGGAGCTGGAAGAGGTTGCCGGAGACCAGTAAGTCAGGACTTCCCTACTGAAACTGCTGCCCCCGTGACCCGGACCCGGATAAGCGGAGTAAAATGGAATGGAATGGAAGGATTGGGAGTGAGAATGTTTGTGTCCCATTCAAATTGTTTCATTGCCAGCTTTATTTAGTTGGGCATCACCTGTCTTACTTGTTGATAGGAGAAAATGTTATTTTAATTGACTATTGGTTGTCATTTTTTTAATGACACTTTGACAAAAAATATTGCACTTTGAAATGTAACTTTTCTTTGCAGACAATGTTTATTTGTGAAATCCATTCAGTGGCATCAGTAAAAATAGGGAAATGTAATGATGTAACCTGACGTTAGTTTTAGGGAACAGCTGCTGGCAGTATCGGTATCAGTTGATATCGGTATTGGTTATGAAGTGCTGGATAATATCAGTATGTTGGCTATTGATAAAAGAGACAATATTGAGCATCTGTAGTAAATTTTTTGATGTCAAAAATACACCGAACTCAAAATAAAGTGTGAAAAACCATCATTCATGTGATTTGTGCACCATCTTTTTCTTTTGGGATCATTAGGATGACAAGAGTGCAAAGAAGTTGTATTGTGGGCTTAATTTTTAATAACAGTCAAATGCCCCTTGCGGGACTCATTCATACCCCAAAATGTTTCCATTGATTGATGTTTTTGTTGCTTCCATTTGTTTTTTAACTGTATGCATTTCTAGACAGTTCCCTCATCTTCTACTAACAATCTTGCAACTTTCTGATTATTCCTCAGATGCTTCTAATTGTCTCCTAAAGTAAGTCTCCAGACCAGACAGTCCATTTGTTGGAATTCCTTTACCACCCCATCCATCTTTTTGTTGGCCTGTTTAAGGCTTTTTATTTCCTTTTGTTTATCTCTTTATTAATTTACCCTTTTGCGACTCACACACACACACACACACTTATAGTTTCTGGCAATCATGGAATTCACTTCACTTACCTCCTAAAAAAACATGAATATAGAACTGTGGAAGTGTGTAAACATTAACAGCATGAGCTACTTTTTTTTATATGCATCAAACTTTTTGAGCCAGTGGTTACACAAGAAGCATTAAAAACCCCAAAAAGGTCAGTTGTTAGTTCTGAAATGACCCATACCACGTTTCCAAAAAATGACTCATGAGCATTTTGGGGATAGGGTTTATTATATGTTGTCCATCTCTCTCTCTCTCTTTCTCTCTCTCATGCTTGTCTTTCTCTCTCTCTCTACTCGGCAGTACATCAATTCTCTTTTGTTTTCATTTCCTTTTGCCTTTTCTTTCTTTTCTTCCCAGTGTCTTCTTCCCCATCCAAAATGTAATAAGTGGATGGCCATATGAAACTGTTGTCGAAAGTAAGCAGGTATTGCTGCTGGATTGCACCATAGGACTGAGCACAGGCTGCTTTGATGCTAAAGCAGTAGAAGAAACAGAAGTAGACACATTTACTTCAAATATCTGCTATATAAATGTTGTCACTATTATTTTTGGGCTGTTGAGTGCTGCTGATTTGCAAAATTTGAGGATTTCCAACTTGTCAGATATTCTAAGCTGCCATAAATTCTTGCGGCGGCAAGAAACAATCCTATGCAGCTCGGATTGATTTGTGGGCTGGCTCAACTGATGTGTGTCCAAAATGCTGATGTCATGGAAAAGGCGTCCCCTCAGCATGCCAAAAATACTGTCTTAATTGATCCTCTCATACCATGCTGCTGGGACTTTCTTGTCCTGTCATCTCTTGTTCAGACATACCACCATCCGCTGTCTCATTAGATTAGTGGAAAATGGTCACTTTATTGACATCGTAGTTCATTTACACGCACACTTATCCCACATTTGTCCACCTCGGTGTATGCTGAGCTTTCTAAACCATACCATGTGGTCAATGCCAGCCATGCAGGGTCACGGAGTTATCAAGACTAACCTCCGCAATAGGAACTACAGTGCTAACAGCAGGTTAGCTCATTTGCCAGAGAAAACATGAACGAGCATAAATATAAATGAAATTTGCTAGAGAATAATCATTTCTAAAACAGTTTAGAAATGTCGTTTCTGTTACGTCTAGTCTAAAAAAAATGAATAAATACATTGCTCCTCGAGACCAAGAATGTTCTATTGAAAACCATTAAAAATGGTTACACAAATAAGAATTAATGTATCTTAATAAAATAAAATAAAAATAATTTGTAGTTGTGAGTGCAATCACCCACTTCCAGTCCCTTGTTAAAGCATAACTTAACTGAGATTAATTGAGACGTATCAATCTGGAGAAGGTTATAAAGCCACAGTTACAGCCACTATCCACAAATGGCAAACACATGGAACAGTGGTGAACGCTCCCAGGCGTAGCAGGTCAACCAAAGTTACCCCAAGAGCACAAGAACAACTCATCCAAGAGGTCACAAAAGACCCCACAACCACATCGAAAGAACTGCAGGCCTCACTTGCCTTAGTTAAGGTCAGTGTTCATGAATCCACCATCAAAAGAAGAAAAGACTAAATGTGGGCTAAATGTCAGAGTTCCAAGACGAAAACCACCACTAAATAAAAAGAACAATAAGGCTCGTCTCAATTTTGCTAGCAAACATCTTAATGATTTCCAAGACCTTTCAGAAAATACTTTTAGAAAGTTTGGAAAAGTTTAACTTTTTGGTAGTAGTGCGTCCCGTCTGGTGTAAAAAATATGGTGGTGGCAGTGTGATGGGCTGGGACTGTTTTGCTGCTTTAGGATCTGGAAGACTTGCTGTGATAAATGGAACCATGGATTCTGCTGTATACCAAAATATCCCGTACAAGAATGTCAGGCCCTCTCTTCATGACCTCAAGCTGAATCAAATTTGGGTTCTGCAGAACAACAATGTTCAAAAACACACCTACAAGTCCACCTCTGAATGACTGAAACAAAATCAACATTTTGCAGTGGCCTAGTCAAATTCCTGAGCTGAATCCTATTGACATGCTATGGCATGACCTTAAAAAGGCGGGGGGCTGCCACAAACACATTTCATTATTACCGTATTTTTTTGCTTGGGGGTTCAGAAAATCAGTTTATCTCTAAAAGGGGGGTGCTGCAAAAAAGTTTGGGAACCACTGGATTAATGGGTGAATTTGAATTTGAAAACCTGCAGGATGTTTAATTTAATTTGAATTACAGGAAGTAGAGCTGAATTCAATGCAATTCATCCCCATCACATACGTATCTGAGAATTGCATACTACATAACATAATTACAATACAATACATAAATCTGACCTTCAGTTATTTTATTTCACTTATGTGTACTTCAAACAACGTTTCAAAGACTTGGATAAAGCAAGGTATTTAGAGAGATGAAGTGCTGTTCTATCCCCCTATCCAACAATTTGAAAATGTTTACAATTTTAAATGTTTGTTTTGTCTGAGTAGGTTTTCAATGTTAATGTAGGTTAACTAAAAATGTTAATCACTTTTTCACACAGGGCCATGTAGGTTGGGATCCTAATAATAAACAGGTTTCATCTAAAAAATGCACATTGGGTTAAGTTCTGTTTTCACTGACTAATATTTACATTTGTAACATGCAAAAAAAACATAAATCAGGGGTCAAGCACCTTTTCACACCAATCAATCAATCAATATCCTATTAATATTGGTATTTAGTACTTCAGCTGCTATTTTACAGCGGTTTTTAGGATGCTGACATCATTAGGGTCAAATATGTGAGTAAATTTTAAGGACCTCTTAAGGGTTGAGGTCATGTATGCATGAATGTGTGTGCTAGTTAAATTCAATTACTACACTTGGGGGTCTGACAGGTTGGTGGGGACCCAAAGTGTTGGACCAGACAAGTGAATTCTTGTGTGTCTGTGTGTGTGCGGGTATATGTTTGTGTGTGAGAGAATGTGTGTGTTCCTGACTTTGCTCTGTTTCAAGGACACATTTCACACTAAAGACCAGCTAATTGGGGGAGAGCTTGTTAAATTGGGGACAAAGGCCAAGTCCCCTATTAGTGAGGAAACGGCTGCTTTTTGGGGTCAAGGTTGGGGTTAGTTTTTGGTTCCCTATGATTTTGTTTATGGTATGTCTATTTAAAAAAAAAAAAAAAAGTCAACCTTAGATGTGATGGTGGGTGGCCATGAAGGTTGTGTGTTTCCCAAATTTTGTTACTTGATGTTTGACATTCTCGTGGCAGGGCAGACCACATTTTGGCTTATTTGTGCTCCCAGGTGATCTTTATCATCATCGGACACCCTGTTTATTCGACCCCCCCCCTTTGCCGCCGCCTCTCAATGAAATCCTAACTTCTTCGCCAGTTCCTTTCACCAACGGCGCTCAAAAATGTTTCTCCTCCATTTACCCGTAATATGTTTATGTCTTTGCACAGTGAGCAGTTATTCGTCTCTGTCTCAAACCCAGCAAACAAAAACATAGACACAGTTGCGTCCCTGGAGTGGTTTGAAACTCCTGGCAGAAAGTATTTTCTAACTACACAACCTTGTAATTGCTGTTAAGGCACACTGATGCCAACATTTTGAAACGCCACTTAATAAAACGTCTCCCTGGTTGTCCTAATCTTCTCCTTTTGTTGACCTATTTGTACCCATCTGAATCCATCTGTATGGTATGCTGTGGTCACATGATTTAAACAGGGACTCGTACAGGCTGACATTGTTTTGCGGGGCAGAGGAGCCACTAAAGTCCCATACAAGCGTTTTATTTGTGAGGTTCGTGGGGGAATACCGCATTCACAATACAGAATAACAAGATCAGACAAACTATGTGAGCAATGCCCAAACAGGTCGTGTTACAACCAAAATAAGCAACCCTTGGACGCCTCTCAATAGACATAATTTAAAACATTGCAAATGGGTTTCGGAAGAAATGCAATGAAAATATTCAAATTCTTAACCTTGCTGTATTTGTGCACTAGGCATGCTCAATACTTGGAATTTGGTCTGGATCTGGTTTGTCTCATTGTGTTTTGTGGTTGGCTTTCTGTCACAGAGTTGTTATATGGTGGCATTGCGATTAAAAAAACATGATCCGGATAAAATGTTTACATACGGTACGTGCCCACTTACCAAACCATGTGTCACCTGAATTTAAAACAATGAAACACAGACCATCAGAACACAGATTGCTTTTCCAGATAGTTTCCCTACACATGTATGTTAGTATAACTACAAAAAAGTAACAAATATTTGGAATTTGCATATACAGTCATCCTCTGACGCATCACGATTAAAAATTTGCATTGATGTTTTTTTTCACAAATTTAATCAATAAATCATGCTGGGTTTTTTTTTTAATATGGCCTATTATTAGTAAAAACATGTATTTATATTTAAGCTAATGTTATCTATTTATTTTGCCTAAAATGAGCATTTTCAAGTGTAAAAATAGAAGAGCTAGATAAACTGAAATACAATTTTATAAGGCATTCAAAAGAAGCATGCAACGACAACGATGTAGTAATCTACACTGGACACTAGGGGTCAGTAATGCTATGGCAATGTTTGGTGAGACACTCAGTCGCCAGACTTGATTGTCGAAACAACAGGCTTTTATTGCTGGTTTGAATTATCTGACATGGCCACAACAGCCGCAATAATCCCTTATAATAAAAAAAAAAACACAAGCTGCTGTTGCGGCCATAACCCTTGGTAAGATGAAACTCAACTCGGAATCCCCGTCATCTCTTTCTGTCATCCACTCAATCCCATAGGGAACACATTAATTGCAACACACACACGCATAAGTCTTATTTGTGTCTTAAATGGAAGTGCTTCTCAAATAGTGGGGTGAGGCCCCCTGGGTGACAGTGGACTGTCAGAGGGGCGTGAAAGGACGGGTGTACTTTTAATGTTTCTGCAGACCTGCTAACATGTACAAATTTATTGTAGTCAACATGCAACCAAACTCTTGAATATGCTTATATGCTTCACAGCTCTCCATTGTGTTGCATTTTCCTGGTTTCAGTTTTGAGTTCAGTCTGTATAGTACAGATAAAAAAACAGGTATTTTCAAATCGGGGGTGTGTTTGTACAAATGTGTACTTACTTGAAATAAATGGACATCTGCAAACATGTACCGTTTTTGCATACAAAATATTGCATCCTGATTATTGAAACACGGCTACAAGCGCAGTTTGCAAATATAA
Source organism: Oostethus manadensis (assembly GCA_024372805.1). NCBI lineage: Eukaryota > Metazoa > Chordata > Actinopteri > Syngnathiformes > Syngnathidae > Oostethus > Oostethus manadensis. Next base: position 2,491,595 of record QODF01000003.1, on the reverse strand, counting down.
GAAGCCCTTCCCAGTCAGCCCTTGCATAAATGAGCAGACATGCAGTAACAGTTTCCATGAGAGGATCAGCACACCAGCACAGGTGCTTTCACTTATACTGAATTATTCGACTCCTGGCCTAGACATTGAGGTCTGGTGTGGCCACACTGGATAAAATATATTACGAGGTGACACAGGTGCAACAAAGCACAGGGAGGTGTCTTTCAACTGTGGTTTTTCCCCACACCATCATGAGTTCAGAGAAAGTACCATCAGCTTTAATGTATTAGGGTAATAAACGTCATATTATCTCTGCTTTAAAGTGCAACTACCGCATGCAGTACAGTGAGGTTAGTTCGTTTTTTTACCACGTTGCCTTAACCTTCCATGTTTATACATCCATGATATGTCGAGCACTTGATTTTCCTCGCCACTCAAAGCATATTGATGTCAAAATCGTTGACTTAGGTGATCCTATTTATTTGAATTCCACATGGACAGTCTACTCCCATACTTTCATTCACAACCGCACACCTTGACATTTTCAAAAGGCCACATAAAGGTGAGATGGTCTCTTCACCGAGCCGTGTGCCATGAGATGTAATGTGCGTCTGTCTCAAACGGTTTATTCTGCCATTTTATCAGGGTAGTAAGCGCTCATGAAGTCTGTCACTGAGACCCCACAACCAAAACTATTGTAATAGCTGACATTTCCAGAGGGGGGAACTCATGGAGTTCACCGAGGACAATGCAGATGGTCCTTTTACTCCTATCCACCTTGTGGCACTGGGCGCACTCATTTTTTTATATAACCTAACAAAGTCCCAGAGGTGTGTTAGGCAAAATGTACCTTCGATGCTGGAATTTAGACAGTTTTAGGTACGTTTAGTAAGGCTTAACGGGAACACACAGTTTTGTGTGTCTGTAGCTTTAATGCTAACGAGCTGTGTTGGCCATGCCCGTTTCTGTGTTTCCAACAAGATCTAGTGTGCACTGAAGTATCCACTTTTTACATATACAGTAATCGCTTGTCTATTGTGGTTATTTGGTTCCGGACTCGATCAGGACAAGCACATGAAGGGAGGATTCCTTATTTATAAATGGAATATTTTCATAGTTAAGAGCATAGAAAACCTGTTGACGACCTTCTAAATGTGTCTTTTAACATTATTAGAGCTCTCCAGACATGAACACCTCAAAAGTCACCTTTAAATTTCTATTACCTAATATGGTATACATACCATATTTTTTGGACTATAAAGCGCACCGGAATATAAACCGTATCCGCTAATTTTTTAGAATTTTTTACATATGTTAGCCACACCGGATTATATGCTTAGTTTTTTGTGAAATTGGATACAGTAGTTACACAGAAGGGATAAGCAGAAAGGAAAAGAGGATTTTGTGAATGTTTGTTTATATACCTTGTTTCCAAACAGTGTATGTAACACGGTAGTAAAACGACTCAAACATGACAGAAAAGTCATTGTTTTTATTCATTCTCTTCCCGTTCACCAAAAAAAACCCCACTGAAGTCGTCTTTTTCACTCGTCGTTGAAGAGCCTCAGAACATCTCCGTCACACACAATTTCTGTCACTCTGTCAATCTCGACGTCACTTTTCAGCTCCATGATGAGGTTGTGAAAAATAAAAAATATTTTGTGTTCGTGCTGCGTTTTTCTTCTAGTGAGTCAAAAACTAGCGTCATCTTCTTCTACATGCTGGAGGCATCTGCGCATGCCCCAAAACCTAATGCATTATGGGAAACAATCATGTTTTTAGCATTACATTTTTTTGCTCACTTCAACAAGTAAGAGTAGTAAATTTACGAGATTTAAAGTCGTAAATTTACAAGAAAAAAAGTCATATTTTAACCTTTGACCCAGGTCATGAGGCACACAAGACCCCTGTGTTTATAGCTGTCTCGGGCAATGCCTGTTCAATGAAGCATGAAAATCATTAAGATTTTGAGAATTAAGTCGTGAATTGACGACAATAATGTTATTTAATGTATATTTACAAGAAAAGATTGTCATATTGCAAGAGTAAAAATGTAACTTTACGGGAATAAAAATACATAATTTTATAGGCATTGCCTAAAACCGCAATGTATGTGGAGGGGCGGGGTATTAGAGTGTAGCGGTGAGATGACGCTAGCTCGTACTAAACCGGTTGTGACCAACTCCTCTGTTTTGCTGTCCCGTTATAAATAAAAGCATGTCTGAAGCCAGAGGGAAGTTTCCTTCCTTGCCTGAGACACCTATGAAAAGCTAGCTTTATGTGGAGTGGCCGGTGTACGTGAGGGTAACAGTGAGATGATGCTAACTCAAGCTAACCTGTTTGTGTCCAACTGCTCTGTTTGGTGTTGTTATAAATGTGCTCCCTAGTAGTAGCTTAGTGTGGGTTACTGCAGCAACGCTAGCCAGGAGTATTTAGCATTATCGTGCTTGTTGTGAGATGATTAAAGCCTCACCAAACATTAGCGTATCATTAACATTAGACTCCTAGTGACGATGTCAAAAAATATACGATGTCAATCTTTTTGAACGCTTTTTTTAATGCCCTACATTTGTATTTCAGTTTTTTTTAGCCATTTTTATCTTTAATATTGCTTCAAAAATACAAATGAGCTTAAATATACATATGTTTTGGTTAATAATAGGCCGTACAGTAACAACACTGACACATAGAAATCTTGAAAATGTTACATTTTGCTTCAATGTGCACATTTTTTAACTAACAGGCCATATTCAGCATGATTTATTCATGAATGTAATTTCTGTGATGCAGTGAAGTCGTGAAACATTACACATATTTTAACAGCAACATAATTCTAGATTAGCCTAATCGCAAAAGGAAAACAAAATGATCAAAATTAAGTCGCTAAAAGACAGTCGTCAGAAATTAATAAGGTTTTATTTTAAAGTGTGCAGAGAATCTTGCTTTTTCCTCCGGGAAAACAACTGAGGGATAGATTTTGCTCACGTTTTAAAAATATACTTTAATAATATACTTTTTCTTCCCTGTTGTTTCAGGTTCACTCTTTATGCCGTGGATAGCCGGGGAAGTCACTCAGAGTCCAGCTACGTCTCCGTACGGACGTCCTGCCCGATGGTGGATGACAGCCGAGCTGAAGGTACAGTCTTCTCGTTATATATTTGTTTCCGTCTTTTATTTCCACTGTTTTGCTGTTAAGGCAAAAAAAAAAAGTAAAAAACGATTCTGATGATACAATCGAGTCATTTTCCAATTACAGTTTCTCAAATGTGGGGTGGTTTTGTTTTTCTTCATTCTATCATTTATGTTAATAAATCAGTGGAATTGGGTCTGCTGCTTCTGAGAAAGCACATCTGAAGGACATAAACCAACTAACTTGTTTTCCTGTCAAGATTTGTATGACCTTTGGCAACCATTTGATCCAAACAGCTTTTCAAAAATCCATCTTAACCCAACCTGACCCAACGTAACCTCAAAAATGGCAGGACTCTTGACATTTTTTTTTCAAGAAAAAGTGTTTGTTCAAGACTACATGTATGTGTGAGTCGGCCACTCAGATGGAGAGTATATCTCCTCAACAAAAAATACTATAGAAATGAAACATGGATATGTATGTAAGGTACTTTTGTAGTCGGCGTCCAGCAGTGTTGATTTACTATTGACGGAAAAGAACTCACAGCCGTTATTGTCTGAATAGCACCAGACACATCTAATTTTTTGAACATTCTTACCCTAATGCCAAACCAAACCCTAACCCAGGCCCAAACCCAAAATCTAGCTATTCAGCTATTTATAGCTATCTGGCTATTTGGAAACTAAAGGCTTTGGATTAAGTCACTTTCAGATGAGAGTAAATGTCTAACTCTAAAGCATACCCAAGTTTTATTTCTATAGTATTGTATAAAGTGTCACGAAACACAATATCTCGCAAGATTAAAATGAAAAAGACGTCTTGTGAGAAGTCTATCAGACAGTGAACGGTCACATCACTACTGGGAATGAAAATACAGGTAATATGAAAGTGGGAGAGTGCGAGGCAGGATTGGAACCGCCAACCAACTTCGATGTTCCCAGCGCCACTCGGTGGGTGCTTTTTTCTCCGAAGTTCTATAGATGCAGCGGTGTTCAAGACCAAGCAGAAGCTGCGGGAATTCCACATTTGATCAAACTTGCTTAAGATTTGTCAGATCCGAACACAATTGCTGCGTAAGATTTAAAACATGTGACACTGTACTTCTTTTAGCCTAAATATAAAACTAATCTACTGCAATCTTTTACGCTTGTCTTTACACGAATACACATCAACAGAAATGATAAGTAGTGTCAGCTACAACTGATGTTACTTTTTAAACTTTTCAATTATGTTAGTGTAGTTTTAGGTTTTGTTTCAATTTGTGGTAAGACATTTGACTGCTAAAAGCATCATTCTTTAGGTTATGCCTGCAAAGTTATAAAACATTTTAAAATGTACCTGCATTGTTTTGAGACTCAGTGAAATAATAAGGTCTGTTTGTCCAGTCCTATATATTGTCATGTCATTTTCTTTAAAGTAATGCTGAAATATGCTCCCGTCTTGTTCCCATGGACCCAAATTTGTGTATTGTCTCAACTAATGAGCTGAATGTATCGTGACAGTCCTAGTATTGTCGCTTCAAAACATACCATATCATAAAATGCCTGCTGAAATGTGCGGGGATCTCCTCAAATTAAATTCTTTGTTTTCTTACTTTTTGTAGAAATAGCAGATAAAGTGTACAACTTGTACAATGGCTACACGAGTGGCAAGGAGCAACAGATGGCCTACAACACCTTGATGGAAATCCCTCCGCCTCTGCTCTACCGAGTCCAGCACCACTACAATTCCCTCTATGAGAAGTTTGGAGACTTCGTCTGGCGCAGCGAGGACGAGCTGGGCCCCAGGTGAGAGGATTTTTTTGGCCCAATGTATCATGGATTGGCACACTCAGAGAACGCTTAAAATAGGGCCGGCTTAGACGTCTGAGTAATCTAACAGTTTTCTCGTCTAGACGTTTTTGTTTAGCGTCCGTTACAGTCATCCTGGGTTTTCTTACATAACAACTGTACTCAGCTTGGTGCGGCAGGAGCAGTTATCTACAATATTTACTCTTTTAAAATGCTTGGTAAAGGTAAAGGTCTTCAAAATGCCAACTGAAAATTTCTTCTACATTCCCAACCCAATGAGTGAACCTTTTAGGAAGATCCAGAAGTCTTACATACACTTATCATTGGAATAATGGCATATTTATTTTAGAGTTTTAATGATTTATTTGCACAGTGGAATAATTATACAACATACATTTCCAGTGATTTTTAAGATTTTTTTAGAATTGCAAATGTTTGAATTTATTATACATTTTTATTTAATTTAAATTTTTATTTTATTTACACAACATCAGAATTACTGCTGGTTCAAGTATTGCCATACTCCCCAACTAATACTAATACTAAAATATGAAATGCTCATGACAACCCAAAACATGCTTTTTTTAAGCAGTAAAACAATAGAGAAAAGTAAATGTTAAAAAAAGTACAATGTTTTTGTCATACTGTTGTCACCTGCAGACTATAAAATACAGGTGAAATTAAGTTAGGCTTTTCAAACGCCCTCCAGCAAGTTTTCTAAAACCAAGACAATCTTGGCAGTGACTTTATGTCGACAATGCTTTCCAGCAACCAGACTCACCGGAACACAGCCATGGACGCACAGCAAAGTGAAGAAAGGGAAATATCACAAGAATAACACAATAATAGCATTCGCTGACGTTATGTTGTGAAGAGTACTTACTGATAGACGGTACATTGATACTACACACAGTCTATCCAAACATAAGTCCTTCAGCATTTAAAGAACGAGAAACGTCAGCGGACACTAGGGTATATAGGTTTTGCAAGCCAGAGCTGCCTCCGGTGACAAAACAGTTCATTGAGCATCTGATATAACACACATTGAAAAAAATTCATTCACAACAGGTACAGTATGTTGCTTGACTGGCAGTAACTGACACTGACAGCTCTTTGCACAGACTGTGCCTGTTTAGCTAAACTTAAAATTCTATAATTTAGCATGAAAATCCATGTCATTTTTGTAAGATTGGTGGAATACCAAAAAAATTTGGCTTTACAAACAAAATTGGCTTTACAAAAATTGGCTTTATAAAATTTGGCGTTGCTTAGGCTTTTCCACAGTTAAACGTCTTCTGGTTTTTGACTTTTTGTTTCTTTCCATCCGCCTCAGTGTTTGCGTTTCTTTCTGTCTGGGTTAAAGAAAAATTGTTTTGCTTAAATCTCCCTTATGGCGCCTCTACAATCTCAATAATTACAATTTCAAATGGTGTTGTGAAATGTGGCGCGTTATTATGCACAGATATCCCATATCAGGGATGTGACGTTGACAAACGAGTCTTCTCAAGTATCCGACATGAACCGATTTGCAGATATAAGAATTCATTCCTAATCTAAATTTTCAGACGAGTTGAAAAATGTTCATTGTCTTTGTCACAGAGGCAAAAGTGCTTTCCCTCTTTGACGCGGTCGAGTTGTTGCGCTGCCTAAGCAAAGCCTCTCGCAGCGTTCCATTGCTGCTGAGGTTGGATGCAGTAAAACAGTCTTTTTAAATTGGTAATGATTTCATTTTTTTTTCGAACATGCATACAAATCACATTGGATTACATCACTTAATACATTTGACTGTTCCACATGTCCAAAAGGAGTAGGAAGAAGCAAAGCTCATTTAATCCTACCCTGGTAGGATTTTCTTGTATTTCAATACATTTGGAGACTTCCTGCAGTTAGTAAGTTTAAATGCATAAGTAAGGTCATGTGAAATAGTAGTCAATGTCCTTTTCATAGTAAATAACTTATATATCAGTCCCGATGAATGATGAATTTCTTCAAAGATCCTGAAACATACGGAACGAAAAAAACTCAAGAATCGGAGGATCCAATTGGCTGCCTGTCAAGACACGGAATGATCCGTTGTTAATCCAAAATAAACATGACATTCTTATTCTGTTGTTCCCTTTGACCACTGTTATTCACTACCAGTTCCTTTCTATTATCTAATCTTTGTATTTCTCAACGTGTATGCACATAAATAGTCACACATGACACATGCCATTATTCCCAGAGCTGTGGATGAGCTTCTGTGGCTTATTTGTGTGGCCAGACTGTTCATGTTTCAAAAGTTTCAAAACAACTTTGTGTTTTTCAGCTTGAGACATATTGTCTGTTAATGCAAGAACTTCATTTTCGTTTACATTTTGACTTTTTTAACGTGATCAACTCCTATTGTCCACACGTTAGAGTCCAGAACTGGTGAAATCCAGAGGTCCATGCTGCTTGAACATTTTCCATGTCCAAGACAGTTCCTGCTCTTTTCAGTGATGTCTTGCTCTGCAAAAGTGGGATGTCAGCTTCAGCCACCTCAATGTCTATATGGTAGTTTGTTGCTCTTAGTTTGGCTGGGAGCTTCACACGTCTATTTGAGGAGACTGTGTTTCCATCTCTACATTTAAAATATCTGCAACTTGGAGTCTGTCTGTAGTGACTTCATCGCTTAATTTTGGCTAAAGAGTATTTAAAGTAGTTCTTCAGCCATTTTCCCCCACAAACTGTGTGATAAAAGCTGACCCAAAGGATTCAGTCGGAAGATCTCTGACTCATGCATTGAAGTTTTTGTGAATAGTGTGACATTGCACTCTTCTTAATTAATTCTGCTTGTACAGCCTTTTGCCCCAAAATAGGTGTTCCGACAAATGGCACATCTTGATGTCTTACTGAACTTGACCAGTAGATTAGTCCCTGGAATTGGTACTCTTTGGTGGCTACTCTGTGATGTCATGCTACGCTTGCCTCTTTGCTGTGTATAGAATGTCACATTCTGACTCACTTGGTTTGAATTTGCTGCAACTGAAGTTTTTCCCTCCAAAAAATTTTTTTTTTTTTCTTTTTTTTTTTTTTTGTTCCTCCAGGCATGCAATGTCCAGCAACTTAAAGACTAACACGCCATCATAGTGTATTTTTTATATGCATTGTTTTTATATCGCTGTTCCAAATCAATAACGTAGTCAGTCATTGACGTACTGCTGCTTTTCGATACAATCAAAGTGAGAGTAGGGTTCATATGTGCAGTCTTTCACCTGCCTAGAAACAAGACATAATTAGTCAAATGACAGCAATGGACACTTGAAAAAGTTAGCGTGTAATAGCCACCTCCCCGTGGGACAAAAACTTGCTCCAAACAAACCGCATTGCTTGTTTGTTTAAAAAAATAATAATGTCACTGTGGTAAAAAGTCACATTTGGAAACTGGCCAATACGAGTCAGTGGCCAATCTATCGGAGCATCCCAAAATTTTACAAATAATAGACCATAGTCTACCAAGAAGCAGTGATCATTTACTAATTCATTCATTTTTGAAAAAAGGCAACATAGCGAGGGACCAAAACTGAACCGCAATATTGCAAGGGGCGACTGTAATTGTGTATTTACAATGTGCCATGGGGCAGTAAAAAAACAGCCGTGAGCTGCAAATGACTCCCCAGCCGCTCTTTGGACACCCTTGATCTAGAATTTGGAATGAATTAGGTACTTAGTATATTAAGATTTAGGAGGCTTAATGTATAATTCTGAGTCTGAATTAGCAGAAGTACACCCAATTGTTGTATTCTGTCCTAGCTTCTAAAAAGATATTAGAAAAGCTCTGGCTGCAACCGTATTTGCAGTCTCAGAAATCCATCTTGACAAGCTTCAACAACAACATCTGATGTGTTCATAATATCCAAACTATTCAACACAAAGTTGAAGTCTAATTTGTACTCATTGTGGTTATTTTGATCATTAAGAAAAGCTATTGGCCAATCTTGGGGTCGGGGTTGTTTTTGTGTACATGGATTTGTGTGTGGGCAGCGGTAAAGGGGGTCGTGGGTGGTTGCCTTTTGGATGAGCGTGCTTGGATTATTTACTGCCCCGTGTTGGCAGGCTTGAGCATCATTGGGAGTAATTTACAAGCCGGCTCAATTGGTGGTGCCGTTTTTAAAGGCGAAAAGAATGGCCAAGTGTAAACGTAAGCACAATCAGCACTCCTCCAGGCACCGACAATCCCAGGAGCTCCTGAATGTCCACGTGTATTTATTTTACGACTCTATTTATAGCTGCATGGGGTTTTTTCTCAACATCACTGCTCATTTTCTTAAATACACACATGCAAAAATGTGTAGACCTGAATTTATTGGACTGCAACCTGAAAGTCACTTCAGAGGTTTTGTTTTTGTTGCTTCCACTGTGTGTTCAGCATCATAAATGTTTAATTTGTCTCCAGTTTACATGCTTGCAAGTCTCCCTTGATTATGTGTTTGCTATTGTGTTGTGTCAGACTTAAGAATTTAGGGGGAAATGAGAAAACGTTTCCCCCATTTTCAGCAAATAAGTGAAAAGGATGTCTGTACTCCGTTTTGCCTAACTAAAGACAGATGTTGATGCTCAGCAGACGCTGCTTTTCAAAACAAATGGAATTTTTCCCCCTTCTCTGTGTGTGTTTTCCTCATTTTAGAATCCCCACTAGCTTAACAACCTTGAATGCAAACTCTACTGTAGGTGTATTCCCGTTGTTTTTCTGCTTTGCAAGCATCTGGGCTTGCATTGTAAACATCAGCAACCTCCCCCCCAAATCTCTGCTGCGGTGTTCAACAAAATCACCGTCGAACAGTCCAACACGTAGATGCTTGTGATTGTTTCCATCTAGACCTGCAGGTAGGCAGGACGCAATTCCTGCACTTGTGAGAGATCCACTTACAGTATGTGCAGACACAGAGGCAGTCAGTGTGCAAAGCCCACCCCAAGTGCTGCATTCTCTTCATTGTTGTGCCTCCATTTGTTTTGCGGCATTGAGCAAACCCGTGTTGACCTTGATAATTGACGCGCCAACACAAAGGAATTGAAAAAGCAGCCTCGTAAAAAGGCGGTCCTGTTCAACTAGTAATTCAATTATCAGCTGTTGTATTATGATTAGGGGTGTCCAATATTAGCTGATATTTGATATGCCGATTTCTTATTCTGATATCAACCAATACCAATATGTGTAATATCACATACTGTGTGTTTTTAATACCTATCGTGGTTTAGTATCGCAGGGAGACACCACAGACGTAACATTGGCAAGCTTGTTACTATCCCGACAAGGTTGTTTACACGCTTCAGACGCAGTTTGACAAGGTCATTATTGGCACGCCGGTAAATACAAGAGCCCATAGGCCTATCTACACGCAGTACCGATATTGTACCGATATTGTGAGCCCGATATTTACATTTTTACGCCAGTAGCAGGCCGATAAAATCGGTGGTCTGATTTTATTCCATGGATATATTGTGAATTTTCAAATAATGAATGTTTTGTAAAGCAAAAGTTAACTTTTATAGCACCCCTATAGTCATTCTTAACCAAACATAGTAAACATGATAAGCAATAATCAAACACAATAACTCATCATTAGCATTGGGAAAGTTCCTTGTTGTTGTCACACGGACAATGGCTGTCTTGCGTGGTGAAATGAGGGATCCATGTATACCGAATCTTGGCTCAATTTACCGGTGGATTCCGCTCTACTTTCTAGTTTGAATTGTCCTTGTTGGCCATTTTGTCATCCTTGTTTTCCTACAGAAAGGCCAACCTGATCCTGCGCAGGGTGGACAAGATCAGTCACTACTGCCGCTCCCTCCTGCGTAGCACCCACATCCAGAGCCGCACCGACACCATGGCGTACGTTTACTGCCGCAGTGACGAGGGTCGGCCGCCCGGCGGCACGTGGCGCGACTCGTTGCATGAGGGACGCACCTCCTGCATGGAGAAGCTCATTTCTGTACAGCGCAACACGTACAGCAGCACTAAACTGCGATGAGACGCTGGAACGGGAGACGTGTTGCATGTTGGGACATCATTGACTGCAGCAGACGTCTCCGGCCAGACATGATGGATGGTATGTGTGACTTACCTTTCTGTGTAAAACCACAGAAGAAAACATCAAGAACGCTTAAGAAAACAAGAAAGAGCGACACGAACTTGTAAGATATCTTCAGCCAAAAGGTAAACTAGCTGGTTAAAATACTTTGAATGTAATTTTGTGCTTCTTTTGTTGGAGTTTTGAACTGAAGTACCTAAAAAAAGAGAGAAAAAACATTTTTACAATAAATGAATTTGTGTTGAAGCCATGCACAATACCACTTGTGTTTAGGTATCTCTTGACAAAAAGACCTTCCTGCACTTCTCCCAGTTTTATCTTGTTGCCCCCAAGAAATGTAAGCAAAGGTTGAAGTAATCAGAGAAGAAAATGTGAACCAAAAAAAGTAACAAACAGTAGAGAAAACACAACCTTGACGGTAGTGTGAGATTTGTTTGGGAAAGATGATTGTACTTCTACTCTAGTTGATGTGGTTACTGGGAGGACATTAAAGCAGCTTTCATAAACATATAGTTCCCAGATAAAAGATACACCGCCTCTTTTGGTTCAAGTCCTGGTTTGGTTTAAGTCCTTTTGGCAGTTATTAATAACAACTGCCAACTTTCATAATAGAAATAAACAGGAAAACTGGACATAAACCACAAAGAAAGGGAGGTTGCTATAATATGGCGTTGTATTATTGAGGAACAATAATTATTTAGGTTTTATTGTTTTAATTTTCAAAAAATATGACTGACTTCTCCAGTTGAAATGGTGGCCATGAAGGCTTTTGGATTGTATGCAGCAATCATAAAGATGTACCATGCAGGCCAAAAGTTTGAACACACCTTCTCATTTACTTGGGGACACATTCAAATTTTTTCCAACTTTACGGGAAAAACTCAGTGAATGAGAAGGTGTGTCCAAACCTTCCTGTACTTTCCAGGCTTAAGATATACTGTAGCTCCTGTTTGTGCTCATATAGACAACGGTCCAGCTTGAACATTTGTTTTTGTACTGCAAAAGGCTTCTAGGTGCATTCTTATGGTTCGGATTGTGACAAAATACAAGAAGATGAGTCAGTGATTTCAATCACTTCCACAAAGGAATTTTTCTTCATTGATTTGTTTGGGAAAATGCTGTCGGTTTTGTCACAGACAATTAGAAAGGACATCCCTGCAGTGACAAAACAGTCACCTGCAATTCTCAAGAGAATTTAGTTGGATTTTGTACAGAAATGCGTTGTAATTACTAAAAGCGGATAAAAAAAAATGTATACAATTTTGTATTTATTTTTACATTTTTTAAATTGTATTTATTTTAAATGACATATTTTCTAAGTTGTTTACTATGTATAGTAACATTTTACACATTTTTTGTAGATTTTTTTGTAGAATTAAAAGATTTAATAAAATAATTACTACTAAAATAATTACTTGAATGTTTATTTAACTCTTGTTATAAATATTGATTGTAATATAATGTGTTACTATTTTTTGTACACTTTCCTACTAAATTCTCATGAGAGGGCATTACATTTGTGTCTCTGTCAATTTTTTGTGTCCAATGTTGTCTCAAAAGATTGTTGTCATGAAGTTCTACAACGCCTTTTTTCCATTATTTCCATTTCATGTTATATAAATTGTAGTTATAAATTATATTGTACATTGTATACATGTAAAAAATGTCTTATGTGGATTTGATTGTCATTTTTTTTTTTCTGAAGAATGTAAAATATTAAACATGTATGTTCATGGCACTGATACTGAATGGCGTGATCAGTTTGGTTTTCAAAACATCAAAGAAATAAATACAAGATACATAATAATACAAACAGAACAATTTTACTGAACATTTGTCATGAAACAAATGCAGTCGCTCTTTCCACCAGTAAATAATGATAACCACCGCCTTTCGTATTTCAAATAAGTGGAAAGATTCCAAATAGAGTAGTCAACGTTAGGGAAATGTTGCATTATGAAGTGGTGGCTGTGTAAGTGTACATGCAGTCAAGTCGTATGAGTTTTCTTGACTTTTTTCCACCGTATTTTTCCTGAAATATCAGGTTTCATAAATTAGCGTTTAGCATCTCCTTTAACATGACAATTGCATAGCTTTCACATTGCATCAAGATCTACTTCCTCATGAAATTCACTTCAACCAACGGACACATTTTAAAGCAATAGCGCCCCTTTCTGCTTGTAGAGCCCCATTTGAAACTTTAGCAGCCCAATCCCCCCTACTTGTTTGGCTTTTTACTGCTCCTGGTATCAGAAGAAAGTGAAGAAGTGCTTGTTGATACTTCGCCTCCAAAGTGCTAACACATGTTGGAACGCCCACATCCAAAACCAAATGCATTCACGACTTCAAAATCAATGAGCTGCAGCACATATTTCTCCAGTGACAGCAAGGATAACTGAAATTTGCAATTCTAATGTGAAACCGTCCGGGATGTTGCGTTGCCAATACTTAGTGTAGTTTTTAGGTGTCCTTTTTTTACTTTAGTTTGCTGCCGTAGGCATAAGAGATTTTACTTTTGACCATCCATCCATCCATCCTCTACATCAGGGGTCTCAAACTCGTGCCATGGAGAGCCGAGACCCTGCAGGTTTTCTTTCCGGCCGGTCACTAAAGCAGGTGATTTAATTGATGAGCTCCTTACTTCAAATTGAAGGAGGTGTGGATCATTAAAATCACCTGCTTCAGTGACCGGCTGGAAAGAAAACCTGCAGGGTCTCGGCCCTCCATGGCACGAGTTTGAGACCCCTGCTCTACATCCTATTCAAGGTCAGATGCTGTTGACTGTTGATGTGATGATTAGTGTAGCATTCTATGTGCTATTTACTCTGCCGTCCATTACAAAAATGTTGTCATGCCGAACTTTAACTACAGTCCACGTACCAGAACATTTGACAATTAGTTTGAAACCCCGACACTAACTGGAAAACCTATTTCGAAACCCTAAGCCCAATAGGAAGCCCTAACTGGAAACCCTAACCCCATTTGGAAACTTTACTTTGACAGCTTAACTGGAAACCCCAATTTGAAACCTTAACGCCAATTGAAAGCCTAACTGGAAACCCTTAAAAACCCAAATTAATTAAAATCATAGTTTTGGTTTGTGAACTCTGGCTAGATTCAGCATGCACATCGGATAAATAGGCGCTGCACTCTGCAAGGCCGCGGTGTGTATCGGTGCACCACAGCGTGCACGTCATTTGAAGCCACACTGTGAGGATAATGTCACTTCTTAATCGGCTTTTTGCACTTTATTATGTTTCCCAAGTTAAAGGCAAATGGTGGAAATACCCCATGGAAAGGGAAAGTCATCACCATGGAAGTGAAAATGAACATCATAACTGAGGAGACTCACCAATCACTATGGTAGCACTTTTGGTATTAAACTATGACAACCATCAGTAGGGATGACCATCATAGCCTTCATCATGTTAAAGCACCTGCTTTTACGCAAGCGGCAGTAATCATTGTTGCATTTAATTATTGTTGTTTGCCTTTTGACTATTTTCTACTGCATTGTCCATCATGTCTTGCATGTGCAGTGATGGCACACACAAACAGGCCGGAGTCCGAGTAATGTAGACTTTTTTATGACATCTTAGGTCTCATTCATTTTAATGTCCTTTAATGACAAATTGTCATTTTCAAATCCGGAACAGCCAAAGCAAAACACTTCGCTTCCCAGCATTTGTACAGCATTTCCTTGTTGAAACTTTCTACTGACTTTTTGGTGGTGCAGCTCTTCAACAAATCAGACGTGATATTGATCAGCAGATTTTGAGCATGAAGACATTTAGATGATCAGCGTATGGATAAGAAGCACTTGCTTCTCCTCGACTAGCAGCCATTTTTTCTCTTATGAATGACCCGGTAATTCGTATCATTAGGCGAAGGTGCCTCCCTGCATGTGAGCTGCTGGGAAGCGTTTTCTTTTTCCACCTCCCCTCCACCAACTATTTCTTTAAGCTCACTTTAAGCTCCGATCTAGTTTCTTTCCAGTCATGCAACATTAAGGGCACTTTCAAAAATCAGTAGCTTGATGTTCATTCTCACAAATTAGGCCACGGACGTCAGAGGCCTGCCAGGAATAACAACTCTTATTTCCATGCCAACATATCTGCGATATTGTGGCAACCACACGCAAATTTGGAATTTCATGAGTTCAGCACTCTTTCGGGCCGATGTTTACATGCGTCAGCAGTAATACTTGTAGTGCGAAAACTGACCTCTCTGCTCAATAAGATTCAATTATGGTGTTTACATGAGCGGCTTATATAACGTTTCCTTTCATAAGCTTGTTTACCTGTTACAGCATGTGATGCCCCCAACATCACATTTTTAATGCAAGCCTTTTAAATTGCAGAACCAGCCCAGTGTAAACTCACCTGACCTCCTGATGGATTTATAATCAATTGTTTGCTATTGATTATTGCAATTGGAGAAAAATGGCGGTGCGCTACTTGGCATGATAACTTCGTTCATTGTTCCTGATTCAATAGTTTTTGTTAAAAACAAGAATTTCCGTAACAATGCATGGGTATCTCCACCTCTGCCATGAATGTGCTCCAAATGGTCTGACTGAAACTTAAACATATGAAAAGTGAAGCAATTTTTCCCACAGGAAATAACTTCAGTCCAATACATTCATTCCAGACGGTATAAACAAAACACATTTTATCGAGAATAATTATTATTTTACCTCCAGAAAACAATTAAAAAATAATGATAACTTCCAAATGAAATGGATAAATTAACATCACTTTTCTCTTTACCGAGGACGCTTCATTTTGTTATAACCCAATCAAATGAAAAACAAGGTTTGATAATATGTGAGTTGTATCCTGTATCATCTAAAATTAACTTTTAAAAATAATCATTAAAATGATGAAAATCTATTATTTATTATAAATATGACAATTAAAAATAAAAACAATTAACCCGAAAATTTTGAACACACCTTCTTATACAATGCGTTTTCTTTATTTTCATGACTATCCGAGTCTCACTGAGGGCATGAAACTTATGAATGAACACGTGCAATTATGTACTTCACTACGCAGCCGACAGCCCTATTGGATAACTTCTAGAATTAATATTATGGCAAGAACCATTTAGCTAAGTAAAGAGAAACTAGTGGCCATCACCCGAAAAATATGGTAATAATGCCCGTGCCCCCCGTCATAACGACGGGCCCCCCAATTTGAAAACCACTGCTTTTAAGAAATGAAGGTCAGTCAGTCTGCAAAATAAAAATAAAAAAAATTAAAAAAAAATGTTTGACCTGTACTGTATATGTTTTGCATTACAAAATGGAGTGTAAAAATACAGTTATTACACTACAACCAATTAAACAACGAAGTTACAAATTATTAGGTTATGATACCAGGCATCCACAATTCATCACATATGGTGTCGTAACTCTACTGGCGCTCTGCAAAAATGTTTTTCTGCAGCATACCGGTACTATACCTACCGGAGGCATGGCGGAAGTGTACATATAACGTAATGTTCTCTGATTGGTTTATCGCTGACAGCGTGAGTATGCCGAAATGTTCTCTCATTGGTTTATTGCTGCCAGTTCAAATGCCGTACTGTACTTCGCTGCGTATTAAAAGGTAAGAAACCTTTTTAATTTTAACTCGATACACATTTTTTTTCAGGTTTTATTATTACGTACAGTATTAAATGTGCAGAACAGTGTTTTTTCCCATAGTATGAGGGGTCTTCCGGGTCAGTGGAAGGAATTAGCCAATTTTCACGTTAAATGTAGTTCGGGTTACAAAAAAATTCAGCTTACAAAAATCCTTTTGGAATGAATTTAATTCGTATGCCGGGGTTCCACTGTATCTGTATGCATATATACACTTACACATTAGCTCAGTAGTTGCATAGGTAGGTGAACTTTATACAGTCTATTGTGTGATCAGCAAGAATAATATTGTCACAGGCTATGTCATGAAATCTAATGTAATTATACCACGCAAAGTAAAAGTAATCAAGCTAGTGCGTTGCTTAGTATCTGGCAATTTGATTCCTATAACGATTCATAGGTCAAATTGATTTTGATGTATCCCGATACTTGTTCGATTCGATTTCCAAATATCCCAATACTTAAGTGCGAGACCATTATTGTGATTTTTAAAAACATATGATTCCAGAAACAACTAATTGGTAAACTAGTAAAACTTCAAAAGAAAATTTGCATGAAATATCTTATCTGAACTGTCAGAAGCATAATAGCAACCCTATTTATTTGTTTGTTGTTAAATACTATAAATACTACTACAAATCGATTTTTCAAGACCCCTAAAAGTAATGCATTTCATAGAATAATGACACACCTTCACCACTCGCTCACTTTAACCAGTGTTTTATTTCTACACAATAAATGACAGCAAAAAATGAACATGACACTCATCTTTATGACTCTTCCTTATGAAAATATAGTACAGATCCGACATGTTTTGCCATGTACCAGAGCACCAAAAATATATATAATTGCAACTGTGAGAAACAAGACAAACATTGAAATAAAAACACATTTAACAAAAAAAGTCCAACTGGTTGTATATGTGCCTGAAAAAGTGCATATTGTAAAAAGAACCAAGAGTGAGGACGCCATCAGAGAGACAACAGACGGTGTCCTTTACAGTGTTGGTGAAGTTCTCAGAGACCCAAAGGCAAATTATGACTCATCCAGTCCAAAATGAGGGGAAAGAAACAAAATACATAACAAAAAGTTGCTAACGAGGTTCCATCTTGACTCAGAAATGATCAACAAATAATAAATATGACTCACTCTATATATTTGATGGTCTAAAAAGCTGACAACAGTACTTCTACAGAGCCATTATGAACAAATAAATGCTGATGGCGAGTGGGCGTGGCAAAGCATCATCTTCTTTTTCTGGGTTTTTTTTTTCGGTGTTTTGCGGGCGATACTTTGACACAAAATACATTAACATCTCTTTGTATAATAGTTAGGATAAAAATTGCTACTCCCAAACAGTTAGTACATTTGTTTCTGCAAATACAATCATCATATAATATTACTATTTACATCTTAAAATATATTTGTTGAGCATTGCAGTAATACCACTAGATATCCACGTAATATGCAAATACACTGTATACTTTTGGGAAAAAAACAAACAAAAAAACAACAAAAAGGTTTATGGAGGGATAAGTCTAGAGCCCCATGAGAGGTACTTCATGTGTTACAATACACAAAAAATAAAAATGGCACATATTTTTCTCCACTAAGGGGCTTCAAACACTTCATTTTTTTAGACATGCATGTTAAATTGGAAACAAAGTGGCGACTGTAAAAAATATATGGAAGGATATCAAAGCCTGTCATGGCCGAGTGCGATGGCAAACACATTAGAGTATGTGATAAGCCAGGACTCTTGGCCCGGGAGGAGTGTGCTCCTTCAATCCTCGCTTCAAATGCACCTTTAAGCCGCCTGAACTTCCCTTCTCCTTTACACTGGCCGCCCTGTACCCGCCAAGCTGACAGTGACAGATGAGGCAGTGTGTCAAGAAGTGGGGGCCGGGGAAGGGGCGGTGGGAGTCCCGGGGAGGGTGGCGGCCATCCCCTCCTCGGGAGAAAGTCTGACTCATTGGCCCTTGCTACGTGTCGTGTTGCCTCCGCCGCCCCTGGGGCCACGCAGGGGCCGGCCCCTGTGTGTACACATTTTCGCACCTGGCCAAATAGTGGCACAGGCCAGAAAAAGCACCACGATGTGGGCCACTCTCTCTGTACTTTATGCTAGCTGGCACTGGGGTGGTGCCCTCTGAAGAACACACGCTTGAAAAAAGGTACCTTGGGAGTCCAATAATTACTCGGGGTCTTCAAAGTGTAGCATGGTGAGCCCCCACGCCCCGTTCAGAGAATATGCACCCCCCCTCTGCCCCGAAACATGGATTTTCTGGAGTTCTCTATGTTCACCCCCGACTCGGTTTATTCCTGGCCAAATAGTGGCACGGGCCAGGGAGAAACACCTGTACCAAATGCTCAGTACCGCCTAAAGGTACCTTTTACTGGCACTGGGTTGGTGCCTTCTCAAGTTTTTGGAACATACTTTTGAAGAAAAGATACAAAAGCTACCTTGGGGTCACATAATCGCTCCAATTTGTATCAGAGCCCCCACAATCAGCCCAATCAGCAAATATAATAAATTTGAGGTTGCCCCTTCTTCCCAAAACACTCATTTTCTAGAGCATTTCTTGTAGAATTTTTGTTTTGCCTTCAGCAGACTCTGTTTACTCCGGGCCAAAAGAGTGGCACGGGCTTGGAAAAGCACCCCTTATGTGTGGCACCCTCTACTGTGCCCTTTCTCGCTGGCGCTGTGGTGGTGGCCTAGAAAGTTCTGCTTTTGGAATACGCTCTCAAGTAAAGGTACAAAGAATCACTCCAGTTAGTATAAATTGGAGCCAGCAAAGTGTGGCCCTCTCCCTCTGAGTACAGGAATACCACTGACACCCCCAGACCCAAAACAGATTTTCTGGAGTTTTGGAGTTTTTTCTGCTCACTCTCTACAGTAACGACAAATCAGTTCTTTTTGCCTTAACTAAAAGTTGCCTTAGCAGGTTTAAAATTGTGTTTTCTTTATTTTTCTCAAGTTGCTGTGCCTCCCCTGACGTCCAATGGCTTGCCTAACACTTTGAAAACCCCCGGTACCTGGAAAAACTCCATCTCGGTTGCTGACATAATTTTTTTCTTTGTTTTGTTTATATATGTGTGTGTGTGTGTGTGTGTGTGTGTGTCAATAAAAAAAAGAGGCCAAGAAAACAAAAACATACATTCTGGTTTGGACAGGAGAAGCATTTACACACATGAACAATCTTCCCTAATGGCCAATTTTTGGAGGGACAGCGACAAAGAGGAGAACGAACAATAAAAAAATAACTTACAAGGACATTAAATATAACTTAAAAAAGATAACACTCTCAATAAATAGTTCTACTATGTACACCATCCTTATGAGAAGCAAAAAAACTATATATATATGTTGAAGCAGCAAACATTACAGGCATGAGGTACAGCGAGGGATCCTGTGATGACGACGAGGTGATGTTCCTTCTTTTGCATGTATGGCTTAAAAATGACCCCCTCCCCTCAACAAATTCAGAACATTGGGCTTATGGTACAGGCTATAGAAAGGTCTGTGACTAAAAAACAAGCATGGTCCATTTCTCGTGACGTTTTCTTGGAGAGGAATAAAGTATCTAACTTCCTTCAAATGATCAAGCTCCCCCTCCCCTCACTGGTTACAGTTCTATGTAAAGCAGCCGTATATTACATTTATGATATCAACGTAATATTAACTAGTAAATGCATTCTTTGAACATAGTGTCGTTTTTTTTAATAAAACATGAAAGATGATAACATTTGGTATTCTTCATTTAGGTTTTCCTTCCGTTTAAATGTGCACCTTGAAAAATAAGGATGTAACAAAACCAACAACAAGAATGTGCACGTCAGCCATGTGATATGTCAAAATATGGAAATAGAAAAATTACAGTGGAACCTCCAAAGTCAAAGTTTTCAAAATTGTAAAATTTTGATTTCTTAAAAAAAAGGAACATTTTTCTTGTAAACCGCACATTTTTCTCACTCTTTAGGGTACTAAGTTGACACAATTAGTAAAAGTGTATCATTATCGTGACTAGACTAGCATCCCCGGGACACACATTAATACTCGCTATGCATGCCGTTCCATACAGTTGTGAGTAAAAGAGCCATTGTTTGCAGCTTTTCCACTTATATAGATGATAGTTAAAAATAGTGATTATTAGGGAAGTCTAATTGTTTTATTGTTACAACATTAGTTAATTAATCTTTAAAAAGAATCTACAGTGGGGTGAAAAAGTGTTTCCTCCCTTCCAGGTTTCTTATTCTTTTGGATGGTTGTTAAATGTTTGATCATCTTAAATGTTTAGATCATCAAACAAAACTTAAATATGAAATATGAACTTAAAAATGGATCTTTACTAATGGAGGGAAAAAAATCCAAAGCTACACAGGCCCTGTGTGAAAAAGTGATTGTCCCCGAAACCTAATAACTGGTTGGGCCACCTTAACAGTTTGTGATAACTTGCCATGAGGCCCTTACAGCGCTGTGGAGGAATTTCGGCCCACTCATTTTTGCAGAATTGTTGTGATTCAGCCACATTAGAGGTGCCTTTTTAAAGGTCAGGCCACAGCATTACAGTAGGATTCAGGTCAGGACTTTTACTAGGCCACTTCAAAGTTATTTTTATTCTGCCATGCAGAGGTGGACTTGCTGGTGTGTTTTGGACCATTGTCCTGCTACAAAAACCAAGTGGGTCACAAAGAGATGGCTGGACATTCTCCTTCAGGTTTTTTTTTTTGGTAGACAGCAGGATTCATGGTTCCATTTAACAAAGCAAGTCTTCCAGGTTCTGAAGCAGCAACACTGACCTTAACTGAGGCAAGTGAGGCTTGACCGTCTCGCTGACATCTTGTGGTATTTTGGTTGGCCAACTATTCCTGGAGAGATTTACCACCCTTCCATATTTTGGACATTTGTGGATAATGGCTCTCACTGTAGTTTGTTGGAGTCCAAAAGCTTTAGAAATTGATTTATAACCCTTTTCCAAACTGATAGATCTCGAATCATCTCAGTCACTTTTTCACACAAGGTCAAGTAGGCTTGGATTTTTTTTCTCCCTTTATAAAATGTTTCATTTAAAAACTGAATGTTTAGTTGTGTTGTCATTGACTAATAATTAAATTAAATCATTTGTACTAATTTACAAATTTGTTGAAAATTTGTAAAAAAAAAAAAAAATTAATAAAAGTGCAAAAAAGAAGAAGGTGGCAAACACTTTCATGTTCTATGTTAAACAAAATTAAATAATAAAAACAATTAAAATGTATTTTAGAAATGGCAACAAAATTTAACATTTTTTAATTTAAGTAAAAAAAAAAAAACAATATTTAAGTTCAAAGTAATCATTTTTCTAATAGGACAATTTCACAGAATTCTCATTCCTAGTAACACCAAAACAAACATGGCATACATAAAGCCTTGCTACCAGATTCAGTTAGTAAAGCTTTTATGATGGTAAAAGTTTGGCACTAGAACAGATTATTTCTATTGTCACTGTTTGTTATGTAAAAAATAGAAAATCCGAGCCTTGGAGGTTCTACTCTATGTGCTAAAGCCTCTACAGCGGCGTACTGTTCATGTTAGAAATACAAAACGAGTGAAACTTCAGGCTTTGGAAACATAATGATGCAGGCAATAGTCCTAAAATGGCAACAAAGGTAGTTGAAAGGACTGATATGATACAGTTAGTCTGGCATCACCGTTCTGACAATAATAGCAGCTTCTTCTAGCGGACAGTTTTTGAAAGATTTTGCAACTAAAACAAAAAGTGCAGTAACTGAGGTCATTTATAGAAACAGCTAATTGAATATGATATTTGGTAAAAAAAAAAAAAAAAAGAGTGTTCTTTTCAATCAAGAACATATTTACATTGTATTTGTATGTTGTTGTTTTTTTTGGTGGAAAATAATACCTTTTTTTTTTCATAGCGTATAATGATTCCCGACACAGATGAGGATGGCATGGAATGTTTATAGCAGCTTTTTGCGAGTCCAATAAAAAGGATGCAGCAGAGCAGCAACATTTTGGGAGCCTGGTAAGCCAAGCAGCAGCGTGTGTGTGTGTGTGTGTGTGTGTGCGCGTGTGTGTGTGAGAGAGAGAGAGAAACAAAATGCAAAGTTCTAATAGCAGGCAAAACTAAATGACTGCTGGGGAAGGACACGCAAGTTCCGCTATGTGTTGATGAGACAAGTGCACTTAACGCGGTGGCCATCATCTGTTACGGATAACGGTGCACAATTGTGCAGATTGACGCGTTTCTGTTGATGCAGGAGCAGCTGAGCACTCTTTATAAACCAGCCCTTTTACGTCTAAACTGTGTGACGGCGCTACGCAATCATGACGGTTCCATTCCAAACAGCTTCCAAAAGTAACCAACGAGAGGAGGAGAACGAGAGTCTCCTGTATTTACTTCTCAGCAAGGTAAGAAGATGATTTTATGCAAGAAGAAAGAGAGGTGAGCGACAAAGTTAGTACCCTGGTAAAATGCAAAAAAAATTAAAATAAAATACACGCTGCATGGATCGCTTCAGTCCGAAGTACATTTAGAGAAGAATGAGGGTCTCCTGAGTTAACTTCCAAGACACCCGACATCTGAAATCAACCAAACACAAAGCAAGGTGTAAAGTTTTGTTTTGTTTGTTCGAATCCCACATGCAACTGTGACTGACGGCGGACTCAAGTGCAGAATGCTGCAATGCAAATATGTGGAGGAGCAGGAAACACAGTAGCAGGCGTTGTTTTTATTACTCATTCGGATTTTTCCTTCTAGATGAAATAAAAAACGAACTGCATGGGAATATTGTTTCTGCGGTTCCGGGGACGGTAATTACTCCGACAGTTTCTGAGCCTATTTGTTGATTCCGTGTTGGCTTGTGTGTGGAATCTGTGGAGTGTAAATGAGAAATACGAGCGTATCGTTCCCCACCGAGCGGTTTTCTGATGTGCCGATGAAGAAACGCTTTTTTTTGTTGTTGTTGAGTAAAATTAAACAGATACAGAACCGCTTGTGCCAAACCTCATGCCTTCAAAAGTGTCTGAGGAACATGTGTCTTCATTTCCTTTATATTTATAGTTATTGATCCAACAACCAAGCCCCCTCCTCCCAAAACTTTTGGAATCACTTTCATCATGAAGAGCCCTAAACTACATACTGAACAAAAGGCATGCTACAGCCCATTGCTTTTGGTAATATATATTTTTTTTTTTACCAAAAGAAAATCTTCCTGGTTATGTATATCAGGATGAAGGGTTACTTTCCTTGTACAAATGATGTTTTTCATGGAGTCCAGTTGTCTCTTCTCAATCATTCCAGCCGGTTTTGGGATGTTGGCGAGGATGGAGAGGTATACCTGTTCAAAGCAGCATGTGCAGGAAACCGGAGAATGACGATGGAGGGGGTCGGCCTCGGCCACTCGGGCTGTGTGGTGTTGGAGCAAAGGTGTTTTGGGACATTGAAAAGGGTCCCCTCCCTCCTTTCGTGGGTTTGGTCACCCCAGGGAATGGACTCTTTCTTCTCTTTTGTTCTCCAGGGCATTAGGATCCCGACAGGAGCACTCATCTCGTATGTCACAGGACATGGGGAAGGGAATCACCTGTGTGGACAGGAAGACATTTGAAATCATCTCAGATCTCATCTATCCCCTCCAGACACTTTTTATCCAGGAGGAGCGAAGAAAATTAGCACTGCTTCTATGAAGTACCAAAACAATACAGTACAGTGACAATACTTTTACTTTACTTCTCTCAGCTTTAATTGTGAATTTCAACCACTCAAATTCCTCCGTCCCTTTCTGCAAGGTAGCCCTGATGGCAATGATTGAGAGTGGTTCGGCTCTATCGCCATTTGGAGAAATTATGGAGGTCTATGAATTGAAAGTCGGCCCAGGAGAATCCCTTCTAAAGAGACTGAGGGTAGCAAAAAAATTAACACGCCAGTCAAATTTTTCAAAAATCAACAAAGAACACATTAGTTGTAAAAACAATAAAGGGTCTCATGTATGTACCTCTTTGCAAGAATATGATTTTGATCCTAAGAGGAGACTGAGGGCGGCAAGAACATTATTGCAATGCAATAATGCCATAAAGCGCATCAGCTATACAGACAATAATGGAAAAGAACAAGTTTCTGTTGCATTCACTTCACTGCATGATAACAAAAATTGCTCAGGGAAGTCCGAGAGCAGCAAGAAAACAGAGCACTTCAGCAACAACTATCCTAATAATGCCCGAAGACACAGTTTGTTATTTTGCCCAGATTGTTGCTGCTGTCCTTCAATAGCAAGAGAACTCTTGGATCAGTAGCTATCGCTATACTAGACGTCCAACGTCATCAGATAAAACGTCAGGAATGCGTCTCTGGCACCAGCTGGTGCTGCTGCCACGTTGTCTACCAGCCTCTCTGGGGGGTCAGCCTGCTTCAGCTGTTTGGGTACACAAAACGTGTCCCCCTTGTCCCCAGGCCAAAGCAGGAAGACACGTGGTCCAAGTCAGGCAAAGGCAAACACAAGACCAAGGGCATATGCTGCCAGTATCACTTTCTCCTATTAGGGATTTTAGTGGGTTTTTTAACAATACCCAGTATGGAATGCATGTATTAAAAATAGTAGTCATTTATTCTGACACTTGGGAGCGTTTAGTTCAGGCTCTTGTAAAAGGTATGTGTAACTTGAACCTAAATAAATGCAACAAGAATTTAGTAACAATGGAGGAAAACGAAGCACATCATCCAAGAGGAGATTGAGGGCTACAAGAGAATTAGTACTGTGGTAAAAAGACATTTTTTTAAACTGCAGGGATAGCAGTGTATGAGAAAGAAAGTCTTCTGTTGTTACGTTTGGACTGTAAATAGACCACATTTATGCAAGAAGAGACTAAGAGCAGCAAGCAAAAGAACCCCTGCAGGAAAGTTGAGGTTGTGGAGTACAACACTGCAACATCCTGAGGATGTTTTTAATGAAAACAACATATCTCTTTATTTTATTGAAACTGATTTTTTTGATTATATTTTTAACGCGAGGGGAAACTGGCAATCAGTACAGCAGCAGTCAAATTCAGTTTTCATCTTTGCAATTGGGCTTGTATTAATAGTGCTGGAATAAATGCAGCAAGGATTTAGTAACAGTACAAAAACAGCACAATACGAATGTATGCTTATGCTGGCTGAATCTGGTTACCGAATATGCCACATGTTTGCAATGACAATAAATGAACCTTGAACCCTGACCCTAAAGCTCAGAGGAAACCCCGGCAGTAACTCGTGTGAATAAACCTTTTTGTAGACGGCAGGAAGGGGGTGTAAAATAACATGAATGAGCATTGACGCAGGCTTCCCTTTGTAGTGCCGTGTAATAGTAGCTGTTTGTGCAGCGGGCTAGGCTTCACGTGAGGGCCAGGTGGAGTGAGTGGGCAGTGCCCTGCCAACCCCCCTAAGGAAAAGTTGGCCGGCATGGGATGATTTTACAAGTCCAGGACGTACATCAGAAACAGCTGTCAAGAGCTGTGTTCCTGTGGCATTTTGAGGCCAAGAGCCCCCGCTTCAGTTTCGTTAGCATCTTATATTCGTTTACCTTTCTTTCCTCCTCCTGCTTCCCCTATGCACGTCAATTTCCATCACTCCAAGGCCGATTCTGTTTAACTTTCCTTCTAGAGCAGGATGGTGGGTGGCACATTTGAATGGGTTTCCTCATGACCTTGACCCTAAGGGTGGTAGGGGCCAGCTGCCACATCTGGCCCCGACCTCAGGGTCGGGGCCTCTTCAGGGTGGCTGGGAATTGGCTAGCTGGCCTTGTGGGCCCAGGGGCCCTCATGCCGCCCCACATCCCATGGCTAGATGGGGGCCGGGCGGAGGGGGGTGCAGGACACCCACTAACTGCTACATGAAAGACCTTCTGAAGGTTGTTGACCTTGTCAGAGCCTCATCCTTCCATCACAGGCACAGGTCACATCACATAGCACAGTCTTTCTCTCATTGCTGTCGAGTTTGTGTGTTTGTTGTCATTGCTTGGAGAGTGGAAGGTATGTAAATTCTAGTCTTGTGCTGCAAACTGGACTGGACTAACATGCGCCGATACATATGAATGCTGCTTTTCAACGCTGTGCGTAGTCTGGAATTTAGACCCATTTTGTCTTTTGTACTGCTTAACTGTTTGTGAGGCTGGAGCCTATCCCAGTTGCCCACACCCTGGCCTAACTGCTAGTCAACAGCAAGATGATTATGAATAGGGGATTGGTTCCACACAAACAATCCACCACTTTTTATGTTCATGGAAGATGTAGCCTATCTCAGCAGACGTAAGGTGAATGTCCTGGATGAAAGTCATGCAATTATTAGAGAAAAGAATAAATTACGGTTTAGTAGAGTAGAACAAGAAGCATGCTTACATAACTGAAGGTTTTTGTTACTCCACAGTCTCCGCTTGGCTGCAGTGGTCTTACTGCCCCAGTCTCCTGTTGAATAACATTTGTCTACCTACAACCTGTTTCTTCTCCATCACGATTGTTAATTGTTTAACTGATTTTGTCATTTTTTCATGATACTCATTTTCTTGCTGCCCTCAGTCTCCTCTTCAAATCATCTCCTTACCAAGAAGCAAATACAGAAGACCCTTGTTCTGGTGGTCAGCCTTCTGACTTAAGCATACGACGAGGTGTGATTTTTATGTTTTTCTTACAGAACAGCACAGAGATTTGTTTGCTGCCCTCAGTCGCCTTTTAGATTAAAAACATCTCCGCTGTTCTCTTAAACTGACATGTTCAATGTGGCACTTTCTTGTATGCAATTTTCTTGCTGCCCTCAGTCTCTCTTCTGTTAAATAAAAATAAATCATTATTTTGGGGGCATTTTTAAAGGGGAAAACCTGTCGAATTGAAGACATCTAAAAATAAATCAAAACAAAACTGGCAGAAATGAAGACAGAACAGGAGTTGAACTCGTTGAAAAAACTGCAAAAACAACTCCTGTCTTGTTTGGCTACATAAGTGCTAGCACTTAACATCTGCAAACTGCCAGAATGTTAACAAACAGAGGTGAGTGTGTCCTCCCTGCACTCCTCCCTTCACATCATGCCTAAATCCTGTCCTGCTTTTTTAAAAGCCCTCCTAGCCACCAAAGTTGGCATCAAAGCCACTACGGCGAGCTGCTGTTGATTCAATTGTTGGCAATTACCGGGGAAAAAAAAAACATGGAAAGTGACAAAGTTAGTGGATATTATTACAATGAGCACCAGCTACCGTGTACTACGAGCTGTTGCTGACTTGAAGGTCAGCACTATTGACCTCTTACCACATAAGCACATTCAATAAGCGAAGGCAGGCAACCAAAGTAGCTCAAATGTGCATTGCCCCCCCCCACCCTCACCCGCATCAAGCACATCATAACATACCCCGTATCTGTAACGTCAGCTGTATGCAATGCTTTAAATGCGAGGTGGTCAGGGCTGCCAGTGGCCGACCATCAGCTTGGACACAAACATCAGTCATGACACGTCACAAATCACGTATTGAGCGAGACGCTGTGCCAGACTTTGAGAGCCGTAAACAGCGCTGAGAGAGACTGAGAGGCAACTAGAAAGCCGACGACCACCAAAGCAGACAGAAAAACATATAGTCTCATTTAGCTAAAGTTGTTTTAGAGGGGCCAAGCCATATAACTATGTAATTGCTGCCCTCTGCATACTGCTCCAAGCATCCAAGAGAGGAATTTCCTTCCAAAATTGGGATGTAGGAGGAGAACTGGGGGCGGGGAGACAGCCAGCGTGAAAGGCATTACTCCATAAGCTTGCCTACTCTCCTCAATGCCAAATCCGACTGACAGCTTGCAACTATTAAGGCTAGATCCAGAGGTGACCTTACATGCAAGCAGACCTTGCACCCCCTTCCTCCGCCTCCTCCCCCTCCTGGGGGTGGAATAATACACAACAAGTCATCCAGAACTCATAGGGGGGCAGTGAGGGAGTCTGAAAATGTAATCCAATACATGTTTTGTCAAATCCAGGAATATTTCCTCATGATCTGTTAGCTGTCCATACTGAGTGTGCACAAAAAAAATCAAACAAAGCGGCTTGGACCGAGAGGCACAAAATAGTTTTCCAAGCCAATCGCTCGCGGGGGGCGTTCGTGCTCATGTCTTCCACGTCCTCGAAATATTCTCCTCAAAGTGAAAACTCGAATGTCAATCGGCATTTATTACATTGGCTACTTGGTGTATACATATAAATATTACACTTGGCAGACTTTGATTCTTCTGGCACTGTCTTCACTTGATGTTATGTCATGATCCTGATGAAGGTGCACTTGGAGCCCTGCTTGAAAAGGTGCTTCATAACTCTTGTTTTTGATTGCGCTTCATATGAGGCATACTTCAGCGGTAAACCTCGGCACTGTAGCCCCTCACACCAGACGGGTAAGAGGAAGCGAGGACTTAGGATGAGCTAAGTAAACAGCTAAAGGCTATGGGTCAAAGCCCACAGCCTGCAAACTTCTAATGCAACTTACCCAACCTTTAAGGCTGTGGTAATACTAGTATATATACATATATATACACACACATATATATTTAAATTAGCATTAAACTAGTCATTGAACCAAAGGCTGAGCGGTAGAAAAAAACAGTATGGTATAAAGTATGCAGGGGAGGACACAACTGGGCATTCGCGATATATTATGTGACGCAACACAAGTACAGTCAAACAATTCTCTCACTGCCTTGGTTTTTATACAGTATTGCATGTAACAAACAAGTCTGTTTGCCCGGTATTGTATCGTTCCGCAAAATCGAATGCCCAAACAAATTACGTGCTAAAAAACACACCATGGGGCCAAAGAAAGTGTGCCAGCACTTTGATAAAGACTATTGAATTTGATCTGATCTGATTCCATTCAATTGTGATTTTTTTTTTTTGCCCTTTAATTATTCTTTTTAAAATTTAGCTTCTGTTAGTATATTTGGGTGTCTAGAACAGATTCATTGGCTTTACATTATTTCATATGGGAAAAATATTTTGTATCAAACCTTTTGGAACAAATATAAAAACCACAATCTCCAGTAATTGCAAGTGTTATGAATAATAAAAAAACAAGTACTTAATTAGTCAGGAATGTGGGAAAGACTATTTTTGCAAAAAATACCATTTTATGTTTGGGTCCATACGGTAATTAGCAGGTCAATGACTTTTGACCAGATTTAGGTAAGTCCCAGGTCCTTGAAATGGCAAAAATCGGCAACAGTGCCAAAGAAACGAGCCAGAAATGTGGACTAATATATAAGACGATTTAGTCCCTTTTAGGAAAAAGCCATCTATTCGAAAAACCTTCTTAGCAATATCAAAGCAATTGTTTTCCAATAATGTAGAGTTTAAAAGACACCACCCTTAAATTCAGAAATCACAAAATGTAGTTATTTCATTGTTCGCTAAAATTCACATCATTTATATCAGTAGTGGTTGCATTTAAAGCAAACACACCAGCAGTTTAGTTTCAGTTTGACGTATTAAGTGTAACAGAGTTGATCACCATTCCTTGTGTGGTGCAGTGCACCTTTGATAATGTTAGGGGAGGTGCTGCTAGGTATATCCTTTTTTAATGGGGCGGAAGATGTCATCATCAGACCATACCATGTACTAGGTGTTTTGTTGGTTTTTTGGTGATTTTTATTTTTGTTATGGATGACGAATAACTATGGATGAGTGTAATATGATATTTGTTGCAAACCCGGTGTAAGGCAGTGCTTCTCAAATAATGGGGAGTAAGTATATATTTTGCTCGGTTTTTCATTCCAAAATTGTTATATATTTTTATTTATTTGTGTTCATTTTTGCACATGTTTGAGGCTACCCTGTAAACACGCCACAGATTGGGAAAATGTAAGTCCTTCCTGATTTTTCCAGCCCTCAGACAGCACACTACAACATTAAGTAAAGCGGATACAATTGCCGCAGTTCCAAACCCTGTTCCATTTCAACGGCAATGCTTTGGGTCGGTCACCATAAAAATGTGCCTCGCAATATTTGCGCATAATTAAATGTGAAAGCGGATCGACGACAGTCCTGTACATGGTACAATTGTCCGCTGGAATTCTCAAAGATGTTTCTTGTACATCCTAATTCACTACAGGCAATAAAGAGGCTTCCCAGTCAGACAAAGTGAAATATCCAGGGAGACGCATAGGCTGCTGTATAAATCCAGCCAGACATACAGATGGATATGCCAGGAGTACAACTAAAGACCCTAGCCAGATTCAGAAGCGGAGGCCAAACCAGAGAAGCAGATGTTGCTGCGCAGAAGCTTAAACTACACTTGCAATCACGCCATTTGCCAACGACTGCTAAGTGTGATCCAGACGAAGCCTGTCGCTACACAAAAGCCAGCCACCGAACGCTTTGCAATACGCAGCCGACCGCGAAAAGCTTTAACATCCAAGGAATGTTCACAGGTTTAAAATGCTATAATCATGGCTACAAACGAGGCCACTTCACAAGCTGCCAGTCGGTTTCAAAAGTCCAAAACTTGCCCACAAAATGGATGGTTTGATGATGTTCAAGATTACTCCAAGATTCACACATAAAGTCAAATTTCAGACTAAATACTCACAATCCAATTCTACTCTTTTACATCATACCGTAAGTGCCATTGCTTTGGACTTGTGTGCATACAATAAATGCTGTCATTATAGTTGGTGTGTTTGTTTAGCATCAACAGAAAGCTGCTGTTTGCAAAATCGTAAGACTCAACTTTAATAATGATTTGGAGTGCACGAGAAAGTGGAGTTCTCTCTGACCCCTTGGTCCTTTATAAACAATTACAGTACAATACACAACACAGTCGCAACAGAACCAATGTTGGTAAGGAACACACTGCTCGGTCAGCGTTAATGCCGCTGAAGAGTTTCTTGTCAACAACCGTGCGGAAAGAGTAACATGCACAACCAACATTTTAATATGTATGCAGAGGTAGATAACACTGCTGGAGGCTGACACGTCATGATACTTGGAAAACATCTACTTTGGTGGAGTTGATAAGAAAATACAATAGAATTGTACCAACAGCCCCAGATGTTAATGCAGTTGTCTCAACGCAATCTGATATCAGTAGAGTTCCATGGCATGAACTTTGTTGCAGACAGGGTATGAACTCAGAGTCTTCTTCAAGTGCCAGTACGGTATTGAGAGTGATTGTTGGCAAACATCAATAAGGTAAAATGACTCTAGAGGGAGTGGAAGACTTGAATTTATGGACATTAGGGTTTACATTTAATGTATTGCTTCCAATATTTATGTATTAAGTACTTGATATGATTTATGGTTGTTAAGACTTGCCAGAAGTCACATGAATGCTGTGTCTAACCTCTTTGGTCTTGACAGTGGATTGGCAGCAATCTCCTCCATCGTAGTTGCAGAAGGCTCGGTTATTTACTGCGTCACAGTAGTTGTCTCCCATGAATGGCTGTTCCAAAAGACGGCATGTTAGTGGGACACTCCGAAAAGTGTCCTAAAAGTTCATCTTCTATGCTGTCTTATTGATATTGTCATCAAAATAGATACCAACTGTCCAAGCAAAGTAAACGTTCAAATGGTAGTTTCCTGTGAGCAATGCATTTTACATTTCCTTCATCTTCTAATGTGATTTTGTTTTGGCCCTTAGTGGACCAGAATCGTAAATCTAACTGAGAATGCAATAAACTATTCACTACAGAAAGAAAAAAAAATGCTCCAATGGGGAGATTTATAGGGTTGGCCCGACCCTTTCCACTTGGGTTAACAATCAGGATATCCAATTGGTCTTAAGTGCACACATGATATAATTCTTCCATACAGTCACGGGGAATTCCTTCACACGTGATTGGGATGTTTGACGAGAACAGACAGCGTTTGATCCTGTGACCCCAGTGTGACCTACAAATAAACTAAGACTTTAAAAGGAACCGGACTACTGATTAATAGGACAGTTTTACTTGTATAAAACATCTGAGGGCCTTTCACTTGTTTTATTTTGAAGCCATTTTGGCGGTGGTGATTAAAGTAGGTCCAATTTGTGGGAGGATATTCATTTACAGTCATTTCTGTTCCCTAAATTAGCCTATTATGGCGAAATGACACAAAGGCCAAATCTGTCCCATTGAAAATAACATTTTGATCAGATGTATATTTTGGTATAAACTTCATGTCCACCTATTTATTTTGCATACCACTTGTCATCATTAGTACGCGGAGAACACCCATGCATGCATGGGGGAAACATGCAAAGTCCACGTTCCGGACTGCGAGGTGAACGTGCCATCAAAACACATTTATATTTTTGTATTTGACAGTGGAGCTGTGCAAACCTACTGGCCTTCAAAAGGTTAAACCCCAAAATAGAATTCATATTTGATTGATATATTTCAGGCTGAGATTGTTTTCAAATATTGGTCTTTCAAATGAAAAACTCTTTTTTACAGCAGTTTTTGGGAAGCTGACATTTTTTGTCCTTAAGGACAAGTGAGTGAGGGTATTAAAACAACAAACATCAAACATCATTCTGTATTTAAATTGTTGAAAGTTAACTTTAGTTTTGCTAAACAATAAATGCTAAATGAAGCAGTGGTTCTCAAAGTGTGGTGTGCGAGTTTGTGGTGGTACCCAAAAAACTCCAAGTGGTCTATGACTAACTTAGTGCTTGAATTTTGTAACGTGGCTGAAATTTAGTTAGCAAAAGTAAGCTATATGATCAACTTCTAGCAATATTATGTGTGACACAAAAATAGAGTAAACCTTCCTTCCTCTTTTCCTGTGTAGTGCCATTCTTATCATTCTGCCATGTTTTGGGTTTTTTTGCAATTAGGTTTTAAAATTATTCCACTGTTTTTCTGTGGTTCATATAATTATATTTTACATTGCAATGAGGATAAGCGCCATAGAAAATAGATGAATGGATTGTTTTCAGCCCTTTTTTGCACTTTTAAAATTTTTACTTATAGTACAGTAAGTACCTGATGTGTGTATACATGTAGTGCAGCCAAGTAGCGCACTCCTATATATATTTTATATATATATCTATATTAGCCTTTTTATTGTCTAATGTGATAAATGAGGCAGCTGTTTTTTCTCTAAAAATAGAAAAGTCGTCTTACCTCACATCTTTTGATGCAGTGGAGTAATTCTGGGTGCGGATACCACTTCAGTCCCATTGTACAGACAATACCCTGTAACATACATTTTATAGCAAGGTTGAATCAATAAGATGTTAAGGACAGGACGTATACACACAATCACAGTACTGTATGTGATGTTTTGAATTTTGCCCTTTCGACCCGAATAGTCAACCCCCGACACCCGAGGCAAAGTTGTTCTGTCCGGAGCAAGTGAAGACAAACACATGCAAAGAAGGGCTCGTGTGCTACTCATTCATTATGTAGTCGACGTTGATGCCGTCTGGGAACACGACTGAAAACAATGGATTTTGACAAGATATGACCTGATAATAGCTGTATTTGGCATATTTCTAAGCCACGAGGATAAGAGGTTGAGGTCAAGGAGCTGGGAGGGAGAAACACACCAGCAAAGGTAAAGAGCCCATGTTGTCAAATACCTTCCTAGAATGTGTGGAATTCCATCCCACTGTGCTCTTCTTTAGAATGCGGCTCACAGGAGGCGTGCATGGAATGCCTGTTTATTTGTAATGTTTGTGAGCGTGTGTCTACCAAGTGTTGTCTATCTGTTTACATCAGTCACATTGCAAGCGTGGGTCAATTGCATTAAAAGAGTAACATTTAAATAGCAACCCTCTTCTGTTTATGTGTGTGTTAACTGTAGAAAGCAGCCAGAGAAGATTTTCATTTCCGGCGTTGTCACAACACACAAATACTTGTGGCATGATCATAGGAAGGTAAAAAAAAAAGAAAGAAGAAAAGCACTGTATTTCTTCAAATAGTGGCCTCTGCTCCAGTAAACACCACGCTACAATGAACCACCAAGTACATCTTCCAGTTAAAAATGAATAAACCCCTCAAATAAATATGTGTTACAGTATATGTGTCACCATATATCATTACAAAGCTAAAGCTGAATTGTTTTATATATTTGATGGTTTCGTAAATAAACAATAACAACAAAATAAGTACTTTTATATGGCATATCATTATAAGTAGAATAATTACTATGGTGATTTTGGTGATATTTTGTAATTAATTGTAATATATTTTAATATAATACATTTCATTTAGTAATGCTGTAGACTATTATTAATACAAATATTGTATGTTTTCATAATTATTTAAATCCAATTACATTTTTTAAAAATGTTATTCAAATGTCTTAGCACTGCAACAATAAATATTATTAGTAATATTCATGGAAATTGGTCAAATGGTAAAATATTTACAGTGTATATGTTTTTCTTTACCCTGACTAGACACCTGCTACTCTCTGCAGTTGAGTAAAAGCCAACCAAAATCAACCACTACACGAGGAAATACAGTATTTTTATTACAGTATTTAATGAATGCTTGAGAACAACAAAAATCCAAATTAAGTATAGTTTTCCAATGTTGTTACAAACTGTGACCTCCACACAATCCACACAAGAACCAGTAGAGGGGGACTATAAATCTAAAGCATCCGGGTAACAAAACAATAACTGTCTCACCTCAAATAATAACCGCATCCCCAATAATAGCCCCCCACCGCACATGTAGCGTTATCTAACATAGTTGACATGGATTTCTTTTGTTGCTGCAAACTAAGCTATTTTTCATTTCAGAGCTGTCAGTAAATCGATGCTTTGGAGACGAAGATGGAGGGATGGACCATACAGTACCTAAGGCCCTTCAGGCTTACCTGGGGGAGCAAGGGGAGATGAAGCACCTCATTTCATCTTGAAACTTTCTGCACCTACTGTACTTTCCACTTTTTTCCCTCTAATGATGATGTCATCCAGAAACTCCTTCCCCTCCCTTCTCGGACTCCTTTTTCCTCCCTCAGAAGGGCCGTAAATCAAGATAATCCATGATCGTTGCCTGGCTTCACCCCTCACTATGTATGTGATCCTCACCCTCTTCCAAGCCTCCCGGGGCGCTGATACCACATAAAAATAGATCCCCATCTCAGCGCCACCTTAGACGATGTAATGTCATATCGAAAATGAATAATTCCACTGGAAGCCCGACAGCTAATTTTGCTGATAAAGGGGAAGGCGGGTGTGTTGAGGGTGTGTGGGGGGGAGTCGTTAGCAATGGTGGGACAAGAAAAAGATGAGGGAAGGAGGGATGGCTAAGTGGGTCAATGCGAGAAGTGAACTACAACTGGTTTAAAGCAATAAATCATCATCACTTATTAAGGTGGGCGACATTAACCTCCAACTGGGGAAAGCAGAACTAGATTGAATATGCGTTTTGCTGAGTGAATTCATGGTGTCCAAGCCAAGGTTTATGTTTCTGTACAGCGGAACCCCCAAAGTCGAAGGGAAGCTCGTCAAACATTTCAAACACTTTTCCCCAATAAAAACCAATGGCAATAGAAGCGGCCGCAGGGTGACAGTGCCAGCATTTACATTCATTTTTAGGTGACCTTTCCAACAGTCCATAGTACAGGGGACACCGGTCAAACTTAAGACTCATTCAACACCTTGTGTTCCCAATCAAAAAAATGGAAGGAGAATTAATCCGTTTCAGGCTAACGGACATTTTAACATTCCCAACGGCCATACAAGTGCAAAAAGAAGCTAACTAGTGATAATTAAAACTAAAACATGATTCATGCAAAGACTGCAAGGGTGCATGTGGCCAGGAGCTGAGGTGGGTGACCATCCTGTGCATTTACATGAAGTATGTGGTCTGTTGAACAGGGTTTAACAATCAGAAGATGGTCTGGAGATGTGGAAGGAGCACTGCATATGTCGCTGATTTAGGGACTACTGGAAATATCTGGCATTTTTTTCAGGGATTTTTCTAAATGTTTTAACACCGGGATTTATATCTTCCATCTTATATCTTAGCTCTTGTATCTTCTGATGTCACATGCAATGGAGGCCCGTTTTTGCCTGATATTTTTGCTTTAATACCATTCTGACTTTTTGGGGCCATTGGACATTGGAAGTTCCACTAAATGCGTACATTTAAGCGACTGGGATCAATATTCACGTTAAGACAAATGACGGAAAGAATTGGTTACTCTCAACCTTCCTCCGCTGTCTCATTACAAACTCCAGTGTACTTTATATGCATTCCATTGCAGCGCCCTCCAACAGCACAGGCACGAGTCTCAATTTACCACTGAGCACAAATCATATCAATTACGCACATGCATGAAAAACAGATCATTTAATGTCCTCGTGGCCCAGCCCACTGCTGACTCAGCATGACTCTGAAACCAAACAAAAGGGGGTTGCTGTAGTACACAAATACTGTGATTCTTTACTGCTGCAAAGATTTTATTTTGTTACTTACCCTCAGCACGATAAACACATTTAGTCTGACTTGTCCGTGCAGCCCCCAAAATAGACCTAGTTATTAGTGCTAGAGTCTAGCACCATGTTCTCAAAAATGTCTGAGGGGTTGCCATGTTTCTAACCAAAACATTTGGATATGGCGGGACATAAAAGGGTGGTGCACACACGCTCCGCAGGAGCGAGGATGTCTACACCAAGCGGGAAATTCCTTAAGGAAGAGTTGTGGATCGCAGGGCTTTGTCAAGTGCGTCTGTCACGACGGTGAGGCAGGCAGGACAACATACCTTGACCTTGTGTGGGTTCCTCCAGTGCTCCTTGAGCATCCTCTCCACGGTCATGTTGCTAGGGAGGATCACCACGTCGTTGTTGCTCTCTCTGCACGACAGCTCGCACTCCTCACCTGTGTTTGTGGAAAAGCTAAGTCAATGACCACGCCCTCAATTTTTCATCAGCGGTGTTTCAACCTTGAAGGCCATGCTGACATTTCGGACTTTCTGGTCAGGGCTAGGAGTGAAAGTTTGACATTTCTTATCACATCATATCACATATTCTGTATCATTATAAAATGAACGATCAAACATTTTTTTCTGTTGTTTTTAGATTTAGCTTTTAGCTCAGTTCAACTGTCTTTTTTTAAACCCCAATAATCCATTTTTTTCTCAATTGCTTCAAGATGTGATTAATCAGCAAACAATTCCAAGCAATTCACTTAACTTAACCACTACGGCCATCCTGAGTGGTTATGTTTTCAGAATTAAACACAAACGACTAGTTAGTAACCAGTTTTGGACATTTTCTCTCATTTCTGAAATGAATAATGCCCATATTTGAGCATATGCTGGAGGAACATTTTGATAAATGTATACAGCACGGTGTTGAATCTCCAGGTAACGTAACCTTGGTGGAGGTCTGTGCTTATTAATGAATTGATGCAAACTAAGCTAAATCACATCCTTTCTGTAAAATGTACAACTACACAATAGGGGGTTTTCAAAGTGTGGCCCAGTGATCCTCCCCACATAACACAATAATTAGGGTCTTTCCACCACAGACTCTGAAATAAAAAAATACTTTGCATTCAACAAAGCTGAAGCTAGCTTTGCAGGTTTGAAAAATATGTTTTTCCTTTTCCTCATGGTTCTATGCCTACCTTGAAATCTTTGTGCTCTCACTTAGAAAACCCCTCATAAAGAGATATTAGCAAAGAAAGGAAAAAAACGAGCCATTGTACCCACCTATGCCATGTCCTCGCTTGCAAGAGTACTGGAGGCTATAATGCAGATTTTGAGGTAAAGAACACTGGCCTTTGCTGTTAGGGCACAGGCGGAATGACCCCGTCCAGTTTCCGTCTTTCCTACAGCGGATCAAGTTGGAGCCGGCGCCCTGCAGATAATGCATACATCGACACGTTCATCAAAACTGGCAGCGCAAGGACACATTTTGCCGGCATCCCCTTGCAAAAAGAGACAGGGAAATTCAATCCAACTTTTATCAGGCGTCCAAGCTATGAGGCCTGAGAGGCCGAGCAGATTAAAAGCTGTATACATTTCAGAATTCAGCGGTCATGCTGGACGTTTGTGGAAATCAATAACCATCTGATTAGGAGAGGCATCAAACTGAGGAGGGCTGAGGGAGCAGGGGAACTTGAAAGCATTGTGTGAGGAGGGCCTGATAAAAGCTGGCAGCTTGTTTTGGGGCGTGTTAGGCCTCATTAAATTTCTATGTAAGGATCTTATCATGAAGTATTTATACCAGGAAAACAATGATATGTTTACAATGTCGCTGCCTCTGCTTTAGTTTATTCCAAAGGGGATGTATACTATTTTTATTAAGTAAATTACTTATTTTGTAATGTATTTTTAAATGAATGTATACCATTATCACATTTTATGTATATATTTTTAATTGTATTGATTTAATATTTAAAATGTTATTATATTAGTATTTAATATTTTATTTGGTTATATATCTTATTATTTAATTTTTAATGCATATTATTTTTTATAATTGTATTTTGTATGAATATATATGTTTTATGAATATTATTTTATGTGCTTTATAGCAGTGGTTCGGAATTATTTTCTGCCACGGCTCTACTGGGGGACAGAAATGTTTTTGCACCCTCCCGATTTGAAATACCATTAAAAAATGGACCATATTTATTTATTTGTACTGTACGTGTATGTAAACCTTTTCAAGAGTCAGATTGCATGCTCAGAACGACAAATTCACACAGTCCGCACTAATAAAAGTTTTAATATCTACATTTACTTATACTTTAATCTTGTATGCATGCTTTGTTGGTATATTATTTTTAATCAATGTACTTTTTGTAGTCACTAAACATATTTTGTATATCTTTTTTTTGATTGATTGATCAAGATTGTTTAAGCCTACTTAAGCCTACTTAAACGATCTTGATCAATAATCACCAATAGTAAAGCAATCAAAAATGAGTGGTTTGTGTGAATATAGTGTATATGGTATTATTACAACCTAAAAAGCACAAAACATTAAGAACAGGAAAAAAGGGACAGAGGTAAAGTCTACAAATGACATACAGCAGACACACACACACATATAAAAAGGTCACAGTAAGAATGAGGGAAAAGAGAGGAAAGGTATGGACAGACCTGCTTGCATGGAGGGTGCAGCAGCCTCACCGTGTGGGCGGAGCCTCCAGTGACGGCATTAGCGCTATTACCGGCGACATCGGTCGAGCAGTTGAGGCGGCAAACACTGTCGAAGCGGAAGCCGTCGGTGCAGTAGTAGGAGCCGTGGAAGATGGGGGGCGGCGGGTCACAGGTGACTGGCTCGCACGCTCCCTCCAGCCAGCTGCCGTCTTCTGTGCACTGACGCTTAAATGCACGTCTAAAGACAGGGATTAAGACTTGGCATGTGGGATATAATAAATATGGGCTAAGTCATCAACTGGTTTACCTCTTGGGTTTATTGGTCACATGATAGCCCGGCCTGCACTTGTACTTGCACAGAGTCCCCACTTTGAGACCCGTCTCGTTGCAGCGCTTGGTCTGCAGCACCGCATTGGGCACCGGTGGAGGAGCTGGGCAGCGAAGCTCGCATAAAGCCTCAGGGAAGGACCACAGGCCATCCTCTAGGCAGGTCAGAGTATTGTTTGTGCCTGGCAAAGACACATAAAACATACGTTTCTAAAGATTAGTAATCTATTAAAAGAAAATGTGTGGATTGAAGGAGCGCTCAGTTGTTAAATAGCCTGTAAAAGTCACGTCGTCTTGCTTTGTATCCCCCCCAATGCGATGATATATAATGCATAACTTACCAGGATCCTAATGTGCATTAAAGTTTAAATATAAAAACAATGTAAGAGAAGACATGGGCTTTCTCCCAAGAGGAAAGCCAAAGATTGCACTTAAGCTTGTGCAGTTCTTAGCAAACCTTGCGGTATTTTAAGGGCAAGTCCTGAAAATAAACATCTATACAAGACAGTCAGCTTACCTACAAGCTGGGCAGGTTCACGACACTGGAAATTGCTCTTCCTGCCGTAGGTGGTGCCCTCCGGGAAGTTGAAGTGGGCCGGGTGGACGTGGTATTTATCGGGCAGGCCGCAGTCCACTGGCTCGCACGACACCTGTTTGTTCCACTTGCCGTTTGCACAGGTGATGGTCATCAAAGAGTCAGACTGAAAAGGACAGGACCGGTTATAGTTCCGAAAAAACCAACAAATAACTGTACTATACAGTGAAAATCGCTCTAAGGATGCAAGCGAAGCTCAGCTTCCCCTAAAACGTCTCAAATAAGTGGTGAAATATGTACCGCTATGTGTGCATTCCATTGACTAAATATGCACTAGAATACCTTCAACCTTTGTTCAGAATCAGCTGCTTATCACAGGTAACTGACACAGGTAACTTCTCATTCATCCCTGCAGAGTCACAGTGTTTTAATAAAGCCTTACACCCGGGGTGTCAAACTCCTTTTGTTGAGGGCCACATTGAAGTTATGACTGCCCTCAGAGGGCCACTTGGACCTGTCAATATGAATAAATCTGAATATCCAGTCCACCTCTTGCCCGAAGACAGCTAGTATAGGCTCCAGCGTAACAGCAACCCTAGTGTGAAGGAAAATTATGGATGGATGAATATGAATATAACTTTGTGATATTTTTACACAATAGATAGCTTGCCTAGAAATGAGGAGTGAAGTGAAGGTCAAGGCGACAAGCATACATTCAAGGATTTATTTTTGATAACAAACAAATGCTCTCAATATCTTGTTCATGTCACATAATATTCAAATTCAGAAAATGTTTCTGTCAAACTGAAAGAACAAAAACTTTGAGACAGAAAAAGCTCAATTGCATTATTGATACAATATTCTCAGGCCTTTGCGGGCCACATTAAATGGTGTGACGCGCCACATCTGGCCCCCGGGCTTTGTGTTTGACACCTGTGCCTTACACAGTCGAATGGTTAGCATCTATTGACTTTGATGGGGAAGCATATAGTGAGTTGTTCTACTGCTTGAAACTGGACAATCATTGGATAAATGCTGGGCTTTGCCCCGCCCATTGGACACTGAGCGTCATTGGGAGTCTATGGGGCAGTGGGTTGGCCCGGATGCTCAGCTTTTGCATGATGATTGAATGATCTGTCTGATTTGATTGGCACTAAAATGAGCGATCATTGATCTTGAAGTATAAACGTCCACACAAGCATTTTCCAAGTTCTGAAATGATCCAGAGACTTTACTAATCCCCAGCGACTTTATCTTTGTTAAAAACGACAATGAATGGAAGGTAGAATTTACATATAAAAAAGACATTTATTAGGTAGGCCAAAAAAATGAGCTTCCCCTTCTTGAGTCACCAGCAGCCGCCACTGGTACCATAGATACAATTATGGTAACCCTCCTTCAGTAGCAATACAATCCCCTAACAGCCCAAACTCTACCAGACTGAACCGTAGCATTGGTAATAGTAAGGGGTACAATTTCTTTTGTGCATTTCAGCCAGGGCCCAAAGTAGCTAGGTTTCCAAAATTGCTAGTGCCTAAACTAGTTATCGAAACATTTTAATATGGATTATTCTGTCTCTAGAAAGCTGGAGCCTATTCCATCTGATTTACGATAGGTTCCCACCAGAGCCGTTCCAGACTAGAGTCCAAACTAGCAATGTTTCCAGAGAAATTTGGGTGCAACCGGAGCAGAGCCAGCATTATGTCAAGGCTGTTCCACCACGGCTGCCTTTTGACAGTGATTCTGTTCGTAATTTTAATGGACACATTTTCTCTGCAAAATCAAGAAATTGAGTGTATCCAGTTTGGGGTCTTGGGTATCTCATCTCTGCAATTTGCAAATGATGTGGTCCTGATGGCCTCATCAAGCTGTGACCCTCAGCGTATAATGAGGCAGTTCGCATCTCAGTGTG
Organism: Oostethus manadensis; assembly: GCA_024372805.1. Taxonomy (NCBI): domain Eukaryota; kingdom Metazoa; phylum Chordata; class Actinopteri; order Syngnathiformes; family Syngnathidae; genus Oostethus; species Oostethus manadensis. Next base: position 2,449,182 of record QODF01000003.1, on the reverse strand, counting down.
AAGCTTTTGAGATGAGATTGAGCACTTCCAAATCTGTGGCCATGGTTCTCTGCCGGCAAAAGGAGAACTGCATCCTTCGGGTTGGGAAAGAGGTCTTGCCTCAGGTGGAAGAGTTCAAATATCTTGGGATCTTGTTCACGAGTGAGGGAAGGCTGGCGCGTGAGATCGACTGGCGAATCAGTGCAGAATCTGTGGCAATTGCTGTACCGTACAGTTGCGGTGAAGAGAGAGCTGAGTGGAAGGTAAAACTCTTGATTTATCAGTTGACTTATGTTCCCTCTCTCACCTATGGTCAAAAGATGGACTCACCCTAAGAGAGAGGGTGAGGATCTGAGAGAAGAGCTGCTGCTCCTTCACATCAAGAGGAGCCAGTTGAGGTGGCTCTTGCATCCCACGTCTCCCTGGTAAAGAGTTCCGGGCATGCCCATCCAGAGGAGACCTTGGGGCAGACACTGGACACTCTGGAACGATTATGCCTCATAGTTGGGCTGGGAATGCCCTGATGTCCCCCTGATGCAACTGGAAGGGGTGTTTGGAGACCAGGAAGTCTGGGCTTTTCTATATGGGTGCCAAAACCCAAATTATCAGCCAGTCCAATCCATTTCCTGGGTGTATTATCCTGTCAGCAGGGAGTTTGGGCCTATCCCAGGTGACTTCCGATATTAGCCTTCACCCACTTATTGTTGCCCCCTCACCCCTATACTGCAAAGTGTGCAATATGCAGCTTTTTTGACTCATTGGGTCATTTGTCATGGGTTCTCAACAAAGCTTCTTTTCAGGGAGGGTTTCTCTTGAAAGCAAGAGCCCTATTAATTTTGAATGTTACCAGACACAAGATTGATGAGGTATCGTAAAGGTCCTCAAAGGTCACAACTATTTTTATCGATCTACCTGGCAAGTCTTCCAACGTCGATGTGACGGATACCCAACGGATGGATGCCCTGCAACGTCTTCTGTGAGTGTTTACCTCAGCCCTAATCAGCACGTCGCCTAACAATTGGTCTTATCTTACGGTGTGTCAGTAAGCCGCACAGGCCACTCAGCAGCTCAAGTAACCTTCAGAGAGCGTTTGTAAGGGCAGGTCATGCCACCCAGGACAACTGATATCTTAACAAGTGCACAATCAGCCCAACACAACGGAGGGTGGCTTGTGTGGAAGTGTGTCAGTTTCTGGGAAACAACAACAAAGCACAGACACACACACACACACACACGCACACACACACACACACAGAGGGGGGTGTTTGGAGTTCTGAGGATAATATTTCAATTCCAGTGCCTCAAAACCAAGCTTTTTGACTGATTAGCCACCATTTTTGGTGAGGTAAGGGTGACTATGGGAAAATGGTGAGCGAGCCAGTTCATGTTTTTAGCTAAACCGCATGATTTATTGAAAAATATACCATAACTATAGCGCCCACGTTTACGCTTCGACAGTCATTGGCTGTGAAATGCGAGAGGGCACAGCAACAATCGATACGTTTGCAAAAATGTAACAAAAAACTGATTAAAGATGGTATTCAAATGTATTCGCTCAGGGGCAAACAATAAAACTTAATTAAAACTTCTAAGCTGACTATAAACAGCTGAGTATGATATAATAGCTACTATAAAAGATTTATTTCTCTTACATATCCACTTTTAAGTTTTTCAACAAAAACAGTCTCATTTCGTAGTACCCAAACTATCAACCAATGTACTCTACGAATGGATCCTGTTCCTGCTGACTATCCAGGTCTAAGCCAACACTATAGCACTATAAGCAAAAGAGCATGATATAATAACGCATATTTTAAAAAATGTGACCATTGCAATGGAAACAATCTGTTTATTCACTCATTTTCTATACCGCTTATCCTCATTAGGGTCGCAGGGATGCTGGAGCCTATCCCAGCTGACTTTGGGCGGGAGGCGGGGTACACCTTGGGCTAGTCGCCAGTCAATCGCAGGGCACATATAGACAAACAAACATTCACACTCACATTCATACCGATGGACAATTTAGGGTCGCCAATTAACCTAACATGCATGTTTTTGGAAAGTGGGAGGAAACCGGAGTAGCCGCAGAAAACCCACGCACGCACAGGAGAACATGCAAACTCCACACAGAGATGCCCAACGGAGATTCGAACCCTGAACCTCCAGACTGTGAGGCCAATGTGCTACCCACTCGACCACCGTGCGGCCCCACAATCTGTTCATGTAGCAAATAATTCCAGCTCTAAACAGATGAAGAATATGACTGCGTTTAGCTCATATGTCCTTTTTTGTAAAGGAAAAAGAAGAAAAAAAGAGTCAAGTAGAATGTTTTCAAATATTTCTAAATTGAATTTTCTGGTCTCCGGCCTATTTTGCTATTAGAAATAGCTGCGATTCCGGCAAATTGTTTGGATTGCGGTATGTTATTTGCAGAGATGAGAGCGAAATGTGGAGCATCATCCAAAACCTCAAGTGTTTTCATCCTCTTCTATTTAATAGCAACATGTTACACAACAGGAATGGCAACAACGCCAACAAATCTTGCAACAAAGCTGAGAAAGTTTTATCATTCTGACCCCCCCACAGACTAAATAAAGGAAAATCAGTGTTTTTAACATAAATTCATCCATTTTTGTTGCTTTTAAGAAGGTCCAAACGTACACGTCACAGTTTCTTTTGCAATACAACCCCCCTTGCTTTTTCTGCCGTCATTACTTTCAAGCTTTCATCTTGATCCCAGCATATGACACCGCATAACGCCGCATAACAGTATCAGGTTCACTCAAAATAAATAAACGTCCATCATGATTGGTGACTGGCGAGGAAACACATGCAACCCATGTGAACATCTGCTGTAATAAAGCAGTCATTTATCTCCTTACAGCTAATATGTTTACCAAAATGCATGCAACCAAAGTTCATCAAAGTTTGCTCCGTTAAACACACAAAAAAAGCCATCTGAGGTATTATGCTGTCACCAAATAACTATTGATTATCCCGTGAACAGAAAGCTGGTGCCTATCCCAGCTGACTTAAGGCAAGGTTTCCACCAGTTCCAGTGTAGGTGCCCAAACTAAAAAGGTTTCCACAGGAGAAGCATCTTGTGCTAGTGCCAAACAAGCTACCAGTCGATTTTCGGTGTGGATTATTGTGTCACCAGAAACCTAAAGCCCCCAAAGCTGTTGCACTGCTAGTGCCCAAACTTGCAAAGTTTCCACTACAGCTACAATTCTAGTGCCCAAATGAGCTACACTGCAAAAACTACATTTCAAGGAAGAAACATTTTAGGCAAGTTTGTAATTTTTTTAAAGAAAAAAAAATATCAGTCTCACCATTTTCTGGATATATATCCCGCCAATGCATATGAATATTCCCTTGGGGCGCCTTTAGCTTTGATTACGGCACGCATTCGCTGTGGCATTGTTTCGGTAAGCTTCTGCAATGTCAGAAGATGCACTTCCATTCAGTGCTGCATTATTTTTCTCACCAAGATCTTGCATTTATGATGGTAGAGTGTGCAACGACTTCTCCAGCACAACCCCAATGAGGACCTTTGAGATAAGGTCTGGACATCATGTGTGAAAATGATGTCTCATGCTCCCTGAACCACTCTTTCCCAATTTGAGCCCGATGAATCCTGGCATTGTCATCTTGGAATGAGCCCGTGCCATCAGGGAAGAAAAAAATCCATTGATGGAATAACCTGCTTATTCCGTGTATTCAGGTAGTCAGCTGACCGCATTCTTTGAGCACACAGTGTTGCTGAACCTAGACCTGACCAACTGCAGCAACCTCCTATCTATTTTCTTAGTTTAATCCATGTGGCTACTTTTTTTTGGCCAGGCAGTGTATAAAGGCGGTTAAAATTATCAAGTTCATTTGAATTTATTGTGTGATTTATTTATTATTATTACTTTTTTCCGAATAAAAAATCTCAACATTTTTTGCTCTTGCAAAATCTTGTCTTCTACCACCCCAGAAAGAGCGTTTATCTTAATTTTGACCTTGAAATAACATTTATGTGCGGCAGGTTTGGCAGAGTAATAAAATGCATTTGGTGTCATTTAAAACACAAAACAGAGCCCGAAATGGTACTTAAAGAAAGGAAAACAAGAAAATTTTGCCCAAATTGTGCCAAATTCTATGAAATGCCTTCAGAGATGGCTTATGGTAGTAAAACGAGCATTCAATTTGTGCGCAACATCTCTAGTGGCCATTCCGGCAGTCAGCATACCCATTGCACGCTTCCTCAATACTGTACTTGCAACACCTCTGGTGCTGTGTGGCCTTTTATTGTGGGCAGCCCAAGACGCACCTGCTCAATAACCATGCTGTCTGATCAGCATCTTGATATGCCACACCTGCGAGGTGAATGCAAAGGAGAAGTGCTCATTAAAGCAGATTTAGACAGATTTGTGAACAATATTTGAGAGAAATTGGGTTTTTGTGTACCGTCCACAGACAGTTTTACATCTCTGAGTTCAGCTCATGAAAGCTGAGAGCAAGTGCTGTGTTTATATTTTGGTTAAGTGCCTTAATGAATGTAAGTTTGCAAGAAGTTTTCCCTCCTTTAAGAACTTTACAGTAGACTAGCGTTCGTCTAGTAGCCACTTTAACAATCTTTGGCCAACTCTGCTTAATTCAAGCCAGGCAGCCTATTAGACAAAAGAACCTACCGAGCAACGGCGTCTTCATTCAAGCAGCACAAAAACACGTGAGCACATGCCAAAAGCATGGCGAACCCCATCCTTGTATAGCTTTCAGTCCATTAATATGTCCTATAGAAGTACCGCGCTTGGAACGTCTATTATGGAAACAGCCATAAGTATGTCATTATTCCGTTCATTACTTCAATGATTTAACGCATTAAAAGAGCAAAGAAAACAGATTTTCGGACTTAAGCGAGTATTGTACAATAAAAAAGGGACTCCCGCTAGGCAATTTGGCGAAGGGTGACTTGATGTTCAGCCAATGACTATTCAAAAAAATGATTTGCGAGTAACATCAGAGAGTCTGCGAGTGACAAATCCAATAAGGATTTGGACGCTGGCAACAATATAAGCTCTCTTTGTAACCTAATGAATGAAAGAAGCAACCATTGAAGGATTTCAGCACACACAAATATGTTTTTGGTTATATCATCAGCAAACATGTTATACACGACTATTTGACGGATTTCTAAAACTCAAAGTTGTAAGTATATACTACATGCCGAGAGAGAAGAACAGCATGTTTTTAGTCCATCTCATTTGGTCAAGTTTTTAGTCTTTGCTTGCAGGCGTAAAAAAAGTAAAGCCCTGTGCAGAAATTCTATCACTTCCTGGCAAGAGGACAAGGACGATGAGGTTGAAGGGAAGGTTTTCCAACGTTATACTTTTTAATTAGCGTCGGACAATTTAGCCAAAGCAAAGACAAGGGTCAAATAATTTGACTCAGCATAATAATGTAAACCCAAATAATAAAGCAAAAAAGATTTGTCATATCGCCTTATATTGATTTTTTAAATGTGAAAAAATTCTGCATTTTTTCCAATAGGAAATATTGTAAATCCATTTAATCTGGAATCTGTCAAACACCCTGAAATGAACAAAAAAATAGATTGTATCCAAAATAGTTATAATTTTACATGAATAAATGATGAATGAAATGAATCAATAAGCATATAACACCACATTTGTTGTCAGAATTGGAGAGGGGGATGGGAGGGAAGAAGAGGAGGAGATCGTCACCAAAAAACAACTTCTCAACATCTCCCATCAGCTTTTTTTAAAAGATCTTCTTTGATGAAAGACGACTGGAGAATGAAGCAGTGCAGGTAATGTTTTATTGTCAGAAGCAGTGGTAACTTGCCATACTAGAGTGTTTTAGATGCTCGCTGTCTCTCCGCCGATGTTTGCTTTATACTGCAAGCTAAAATTTGCTGCTATTTTTGGGCTGTTAGTGTGACCCGTAAGTATTGTGTAAAACTATGACGGCAACAACATCAAAATAAAAGGACAAAATGAATACAGAGCCACCGTCCACCAGTCCGAGCCTGGAGGACTACTTTGGGCTTTAATTCCGTGGGTTGTGCAGCTTAGAGCAAGCTGCGCAGTGGTAAATTTCGTCCGGCATAACACCATGCGCAACCAATTTGGTAATTAGCTAAACTGAGGCACGCCGCGGTGGCTGACTGATTTAGCCTGGCATAGTGACAATTTTGTGCAGAAAAGCTTCGCCAAAGGTGGGCTGGAAGCTTGCCGGCTCCAACCTGGTCTACTCTCGGTGTAAGGCGAATCGCAGCCGGTCTAGTGGTAATTTGGCACAGTGCGCACACGTCACCAAAAGCCGACAGGCCGGTTTACACAATGTCAGACACAATGCATTTAATAATCACAACAACCACTGTTTAAAGTAACTAAAGTAATACAAGTTCATCTCACATGGAAACACAAGTGACAAGGGCCAGACCACGAGCTTAGGAGGAACATAGGCGGGATAGTAGGAGGGATGGAGGCGTTCATACGCCTAGCTGGCACGAACTCGCAAAATGCACCTAAAATACGGCTATTGGCGTGGTGCATGCGAAAGTGCCTGGTCTATGAAATTAGAGCGCTACGTCTTTCAGAGATGTGCACCATACATACCATATACACAAGAGCACTGTGTATAGCAGCATGTGCAGCATGTGAGAAAGAAGAAAGTGTGTTTGAGGTCCGTCAAACAGTGGGACAAATTGCTGCTCGCATTAAACACCATAAAACTGAAGGATTTCTAATGGTATATTATATTTTATTAAAAGAATAATCCATATTTTCAATATTTATATCTCTTTGACAGACTTGACTGAACTACAGCAAAAATTGCTTGGTTACAGTGGGTAAATTGTAGAAGAAAAAGACAAAACATGAATAAATAATACATAACATTAATATTATATCACTTCACTTATTATTAATAATACATATTAATATTAACACCACTATTAATTGTAATAATATTAATAATATTATAATTATTAAGTCTAATATAATGGACTAAAATAAAAATAATATATAATCAGTACTAAAGAGAATATGACAATATTTGCATATTTACAAATGTGTTTAAAAATGTGGCAACTGCAAATTAAGTACCTGCGATTAAATGTGATTAATCATGAGTTAACTGTGGGCAAAGTGGATAAGTGGATTAATCATGATCAAATATTTTAATCAATTGGCAGCACTAATATAAATAAATAATAATAAATATATTATATATATAATGTATATGTACATATATATATATATATATACTGCATATATGTGTGCGTGTATATATATATATATATATATATATATATATATACAGACCAGATCAAAATCTTAAGACCAGTTGAAAAATTGCTAGAATTGACCTTTTGCACATTTGGATCTTAATAAGGTTTTAAGTAGAGCTACAATATGCAAAAGCAAGAAGGGGGAGTGTGGTTACGTGCAGATGTTGCAGCAGGTATCCCTCATGACTGAGGGCCCTCGTCTGTGTGGTAACAGTTGGGTTTTTCAACAGGACAACGCTGCAGTTCACAACGCTCGCTTGACGAAGGACTTCTTCGGGGAGAATTACATCACTTTTTTGGACCATCCTGCATGTTCCCCTGATTTGAACCCCATAGAGAACATTTGGGGATGGATGGCAAAAAAGTTTATAAAAATGGCAGTTCCAGACAGTTGATGCCCTTCGTGAAGCCATCTTCACCACTTGGAGCAATGTTCCCACTAGCTTCCTGAAAAAACTCGCATCAAGCATGCCCAAACCAATTTTTGAAGTGATAAACAAGAACGTGGAGCTACTCATTACTGAGTCCTACTGAGAATATTTTTGGTTCTGGTTTGGAGAGTTTTTTGTCATTTTTTTTGAACGATGGTGCTAAATTTTTAATCAGCTGATAAACAGCCTATTTCAGTTTAATTGTTGTTTTCAATAAATGTATTTTTCAAAGTGCTTTTTGTCACACACACAAATGCACAGAAGCACAATTCAGATTTTATGTAAAATTTGTTTTAGAAAAAATGTATAAGAATAAGAACAATCAAAACAATAATTAAATAAATAAAACATGTTTCATAAACATAAGTTTGTATCAATATTACATTAAAAAATGGAGAGTATTGTAAATCTATGCCGCTATAAAAGCCATACATTACCGTGGAATATATGCAAGTTTCATTTTTATACTATTGTCCCTTGAGAGGGGTGCACTCACTTTTGTGAGATACCATAAGATACTTAAAACATTGCCCGTAGAGTTAATAAAGGTTTTATAACAGTAAAAGCTTGACTGTGGACTGGATTACTTCCAGTATTTCCTATGGCAAGAATCGGAATGTACGGTATTCAACCTCAGAGGTTCCACTGTAGCCCATTTCACATTTCCTATAAACTTCTGAACAGAACATGTTGTTCATATCTAGAGTATGTGTGCAAGTGTGTCTGGAGATGAATTGACTGACTGCCAACTCCTTATGCCCTTTTTTTAAAATGATGTCAGTGTCAATGTGGCTGCTAAGAGCCCTTAAATCTATATTGGACGTAATGGCCTGTGAGAAGCTCCACTGACTGTATAAGGCTCCTCACAGGACACACACACATTTACCACACCACTACCCAGACGAGACTTCAGATGGTCTTTTGGCCACACTCTAATATGGCGTGGGGTGAGTTGATCACGGCGGTAATTCAGCCTGCTGAGCACTTTACAGTTGGCGTGCTGTAGTCCATGGTGGACAACAAGCCCATAAGGCCCATTACAGGGACAACCTACATGAAAATCTGTGCAATAGGCCCTCACAGTGCAGGTACCCTGTGTTCCTTAGCCACCATGACCATAAAAGGTTTGCTTCCAACTAACGAGTGACTTCTTCTTTGTGTCTTTGAACATGGTTTTTTTGAGACTTTTTTGTCACCCAAATCTTTATGACATGTTTTCTACATTTGGAACAAACAGGACAAAAACTTTAGGATGAATTTAATGTTGAAATGGCCAAGATGACGTTCAAATGATCACTTCAAACCAAAATGGTCTCACTCCAATATAGTGGCCGCCTTCAGGACACACGCACACACAATTACAGGTCATGCACAGAGAGCAAAGACCTTTTGGCCACACTCTAATTTGGAGTTGGGGTGAGTTGATCACGGCTGTAATTCTGCTTGCCGAGCACTTTCCAGCTGGCGTGCCGCGCAACAACAATCCTATAGGGCCCATTAAAGGCACTGCCTACATGAAAATCTGCGCAATCGGTCCGTGCGGTGCCGGTACTCCGTGTTCCCTGGCCACTTGAAAGAAACAGTAATGGAAAACACAGCCATATATGTACAAACGAGGGGAACAGAAGATTATTCAAGGAGAAGGTTTTCTCAGATGCTTTTTAGGCACCAACAAATACGACTGGCTAATGGACGAAGATAAGACAGCGCTTCCTGCTGAACTTTTCAACTTACGCGTGCGACACGGCAAGACTGTGACAATCTGATGTTTTATGTTGTTGTTGAACTTCTCTTGACTGTACAGTGGAAAGATGACTAATGACTCCCCCCCCAGTTTTCACACAACGATGTTAAACGGGCGTTGCCAGTGTTTGCCTTAAATCTTGTTCAAGTTGTTTGTCCGATGTTTAGACCCCCCCAACCCCCCCGTCCCAGTCATGGAAACCACATCCTGTCCCCGCTCAACCCCTCTGGATTCTATAGAGTAATTATAAACATCATTCAGTCAGCATGTCTACTTTGCAGCATCAGCTTTATATTGGTTGACATGTGAGCCGCCGAGTGTGGTGATTTATGTGCCCCGAGTGACAGGATAACGCTCATTTAAAATCATTTCAATTTATGCTGACGTTTTTTTGGCAGATAAGTGTCTATAAGACTATACATGTAGCCAAGGAGCTAGATGGGAGACGTAGATCGTCATTGAAATTATCTTATCAAAACCATATTAGCGCATTAAAGGTGATTAATAAGTTCTCCGTTGATGTGCGAATACGACAAGTTGGACGACCACGGCACATGCCCTGAATCACCACGACTGAATTAACCTGGGAGGTTAAAACTCCTCATTGTAACATCACCAATCTGTTTATCATGTCCTCAAATTTGGTAGAAATTGGACAAAAAGTTTGTTTTTCGAACAAACCTTGGAAACAGCTTCAAACCAAAATGGCTTTTCTGCGTTTTTTGGGCGTGGGTCCTTGAAACCTTTTTGTGGGTCGAAATCAATTTTGGAGGGACATTATGCTGATACAAAAATAAAGTCATAATATAACAAAACATTATCATTTGATGAGAATAAAGTTGCAAATTTACAAGAAATGAATTGTTTGCTGAAAACACAAATATTTCGCAGTTTAGAGTCCCTGATGTATTCATCCTCATCCTTCCATCCATTTTCTATGCCACTTATCCTAATTAGGGTCACGGGGGTTGCAGGAGCCTATCCCAGCTGACTTCGGACGAGAGGCGGGGAAGACCTTGGACCGGTTGCCAGTCATTCGCAGTGTATTTATCACATGTTTTTCAAATTAGGTAGAAACTGGATCAAATCTCTGGGATGAATTCCACTTTTACGGACACCCAGAAATTGACCTAAAATGGTCACGTCAAACCAAAATGATGATTTTCGGGTTTGGGTGTATGACTTTTTTTGGGAGTCTACTCAATTTTGAGGGCATAGACTACAACTAAATAGAGAAAAAAAGTTTGCATGTAGCATAAACGTTCTAATTTTACAGGAATAAAGTCATCATTTTAGGGTTTGAACCTGAGATGTCTACCGAATTTAAATTCTCAGCAGGATGAATATGTCTCTCATGTTTTTGAACATGAGAAAGTTCTCAAAAAGGCAATTCATTTGGCCTGTAAACTGTAATGACAAAGAAGAAATTTTAAGAGGGCCTTAAACCGCAATATTTGTCGCTGGTTTTCATTAAGCAGCCATGTTTTTATCACTTTTTACAAGTAGGATTCACAAAACAACTTTTCCACATATTTTCACAGAAGGGTGTGGTCATGGAGCAAGGAAAGGCTCTTTACATAAATATGTTATTTTGCAATCTTATTGAGAATAAGCGGCATAGAAAATGGAATTGGTATTTCACAATAATAGTATGTAATAGTCTGAGTCAATAATGTACAGTTTTTCTGCTGGTACCTGCATTTTCGTCACTGCTTTTTATCTTAAGGTCAGTGGAAAAACTTTTGTCAGTAAGAACATTTTCCTGAAACTTTCAAGGATGAAACCCATGACATTTTGGTGGGGATCTGGTGTTTGTTGTCATTATTGTTGACATTCTGAGAAGGAGTATTTTTAGACAATTTTTCAATAAATAATGCATGTTCTGCCTTTGAACGTCTTTCAAAAACTGAATGGACGACAATGAAATTCATAAATATCAGGGCCTTTAAATAACCTGGTAACTCCCCCCCTTACAAAATAAAAGACAACAACAATACCGCACACACTCCACCGTCTTTTTTCCTTCTACTCCACTTTCCTGCCTCCCCGAAAAGCATAATTTAGCAGTAAATGAATTGGCATTGATGAACAGCCCCAATGTGGCCTGTCAATCAAAACCTAATGCAATTAGCAGGACCCAGGGTGGGGGGCTACTGTGTTTTTGTGCGCGCTACGGATGTTTGTGGATATATTGTTAACGTGCTTCTGTGCAAGCCGCGCTGATTGGTGTAATTATTCCCATGTGACAGTTTACACACATGTACAGTATACATGAGATCAGTTGGTAGAGAACACACAACTTGTTTTGTACATGCTTACACGTTTATACTTGCACAATCCATCATGTCCAAAAAGGAGTGGGAAGGAGCGGAGCAAAAAGAAAAACACCTAGGCTGTATTTCTTGTCTCTTTTCTTATTCCATTGTCTTGCAAACTGCTTTATATATAAGCCATACCGAGGGGTAAAGCATTTATATGGCCTTTACAGCATCTCGGAGCCAATCCAACAGCTTTACAACGTGGTGTCAATTCGCCCTGTTTGTTTGTTTACTTGCGAAGTGCACGCATCTGTGTGTGTGTGTATCTGGTTTATGCAGGGCTTTAAGTGCAAAGACCTGTATAGCGTGTCAATTCCAACATGCCTTTTATGTTGTCGGAGCGGTAGCAAATATCTGCCCTTTAACAGTGGCTTCAGTGTGTGTGGAAAAGCTGGAGGAAGAAGGGAGGGGAGGTGGTGGAAGCAGACACTATGCAATGATGTCATCGTCCCGGCGGAGAGGCAGCCACACAAAGTGACTGTTTGAGGTGATGGCGCAGCATTCTCGGCAAGGGACTAAATGGGTATGAGACGGCGGAGATCTCCACCACGGCACCTCCTCATCCTCCGCCCCTCAGTGCCGCACTTTGTCTACCTGGATGATGTCATCCCCTTTTCCCTACCCCCACCCACCTCTGGGGACTGGCTGTGGAGCTTGCAGGTAAATGCAGAGGCAAGCAGAAGGATAAAGATGCTGCTTGCTTATGGCCATTTGTGTGCTGACGTTTGCATCATTGCACATGCATTCACAGTGGCACGCATGTACCCATATGCTGCAAAGCACTGTGCATGTATACATTTATGCAGCCATTTTGCTGCTGGACGTTATGAATGGATGACTTCACAGCAGTCAGCAGAGACTGATATGCAGTTTATGAATTTGTCATTTTTATTCCATTTTACTTTTTTTTGCATAATACAGTTGACACCGACAGTCATAGTCAAAGGGACGAGCAGTCAGCAGTGCAGAGAACGAGCATGTATTTCTAAAATGCTTTAATATTTTAAATTAAATAATGATACATACGGTAGTATACATTTTAATATATATTTATAAATATTGCATTACTTATTCTTATATTCACATATTTTAAATGACTATATAGGAGCATATGTATGTGTTATGTTTACATAATATAGTATAATAATATAATATAGCGTTTTTATTATGTTTAATTTGTATTTTATATTTATGTTGTATTTTAGTATACTGTAATATAGTGCATTATCATATTGATTTTATATTATATGCATTTATGTTTATTTTGGTTTGAATTTTTTTGACTTATGCGATTATATTTACCTTTATAAACACATTTTGGTTCAATACATTTGTATCCATTTTCAGCATTTTTTGCAGATTTTTAAAGCATTTGTGCTGCTATGCGAGTGAGTCACCTGGCTCTTGATGATGTCATCATCCTGGTGGACCTGCAGGACGTAGCCTGAGTTGCAGGAGATGGTGCAGCGGTCTCCATTGTAGAAGTGGCGGCCGGCGTTGCTGCACTTGAGCTCTGCATTGCGGATTAAGGGCTCCTGGCAGTCGATGGCTTCGCACGAATAATGTACACAACTGAGAAAGGATGGGGGGTAGGGAAGAAAAAGAAAGTGATGAAAAAGAAAACCTAAAAGGCCGCATGGAAGAGTTACAACCAACATAAATGTAATGAGTGAAATAACACTGCAGAGCAGGAGTAGCACATGTGAAAGAGCCAAGTCACCACATCCATCCATCAATGACCGCTTTACACGTCGGATCAATAAACCACATGGAGACAAGAGATGTTTGCTATTGGCGTGAAGGAGGGTGTCTGTATGTGGACACAAGGTAAAGTGACATACAGGAAAGAGGAGTGACAGGTTGCAACGGCTGTTTTTGGCCTTTAATGGATGCCTCAATGTCCAGTGCAACTTTGTTTACAACATTTAGGGCCCGCTAACACACACAAAGTGTCAGTCTCTGTCAGCTGGCAGCTGTTGCACAAAGTCAAAATGCAATCTAAAGATGTATGTCTTTCTTCATTTCCGTTTTACCACCTCGATTGTAGCCGTAGTATTTCACGTGCTTTTCCCTTCAAACAGTTTTATAGCCTGCTTATGCAGGCACCTTATAGCCTCGATCTTTTCATGCCACCATTACAATCATCATAATTTAGTGGTAATTAAGAAAATTACGTCAAATAAAATCAAGGCCACCGCGAGAATGCATAAATCTCCATTTGGGGTTTTAGAAAAAAGTCAATCCACTTAAAAATGAATAATAAAATGAAGTTATTAAATAAATGAATGAAAGGGCAAAGAATGAAAGTTAAAAAAAGTATATAATCTTAAGTTATATACAAAAATATAATTATAGAAAACGATTGTTGACCAAATAAATAAAAATCAGTGGCCGAGATTGCTTACTTAAAAATGTGATTTTAAAATCATTAAGCTTCTTTACAGAACATGGAGTGTGGTCAATATACAGTACCACCCAGAAATTCAGAATATCCTGAAAAGGTTGTTGTATTTCTTTCAATAAAATTTGTTGGTTTCATCTTTTATATTAAATTGCCAAAATAAAACAACTTTTACTTCTTATTCTAATTTTTTGGGTGTTCTGTATTTTTTTAATAAATGCGTACATTATTTTATGACAAATTAATGAGTACAAATACAAAATATGTTAATAAATAAGCAAAGAACTAAAGAAATAGCATAGTTCACACATTAAAAACTATAGTATAATAAGAATTATAATAAATATATACAAAAATGTATTAAAAATATCATGAATATGCAATTGCAGAAAACTGACTTTTTCAGTCCAGAGACGTAAAAACATCAATTAAAAACTGTATGTAGAAAAAAAAAGCCTTTATTGTAAACACAACATTTAAATGGTTTCATATTCAACAAAATGCCTTACATAGAAGGTGAAGACTGTGCTCTGTCGGTAATAAGCAAGAGAGTTATGTATCTAGGTCTTTTGAAAATAATGGCTGCTTTTTAACTGAAAGGTCTACGTGCTGTATTTGCTTGTCATCGTGGAATTCTGCTGGAATAAATTCTGATTTTATATTGTAATTATTAATGGCCAGGCAATATGAAGCACTAATAACATATAAACTATGTAACTACTACCCCATAATGCAAGTCGAGCGTCTTTTCCGGAGCACCAAACTGAAAGCGGTTAGCCCCAAACAATGGCGAAGAGAAAAGTTGACTCCGAAAAGTTGAAAAAAGTGAACACGGTGCAGAAGCTCCAAAAGTAGAAGAGTCAAAGAAGAATCTGACATCTCAGCAGACGTTTTCCACCCGAGCAAAATTTCAACGTGAAGCTGCAGTAAAAGCAAGTTTTATTGTGGTGGAGGAGATAGCCAAATCAGCTTGTCCGTTTACCAAGGGAGAGTTTCTCAAGAGCTGTATGATGAAGGTGTTTGATGTCCAGACAAAAAGCAGATGTTGGCCAATGTAAGCCCGAGTAGAAATATGGTTACTGAGTGCATTTGTGAGCTGGCCGCCGATTTAACAACACAGCCGTTTGAAAGAAGCAAAAACGTTGTTGCCTACTCTCTTGCTGTGGATGAAAGCACAGACG
This sequence comes from Oostethus manadensis, assembly GCA_024372805.1. NCBI lineage: Eukaryota > Metazoa > Chordata > Actinopteri > Syngnathiformes > Syngnathidae > Oostethus > Oostethus manadensis. The sequence continues at coordinate 2,433,828 of QODF01000003.1, read as the reverse complement.
TGAGGGACACCGCAGAGCCGACCATCTTCATACATGGAGTGGACTCCAGTTTGTCAGTTACAGAGGAAATATTGGCTTTGAAATTGATGTATGATAAAAGACATTTTTTTAAATTGTGTTTCGGACACGCAACTGCCCCCAGAACGACAACAGACGGAGCACTGGCAATGTGTGGGGGGAAAAGTGGACTCTGGGAAGGATGACAAGCGTACTAGTGTACAACACTGCATCATGCACTAAGATATGCTGAGTGGTAAAGTCCTAAAAATAGAACACGTAATGAGCACTGTAGCGCAAACTGTAAACTTCATATGAGCTCAAGGCGTCAATCATCAGCCGTTTCACGCTTTCTTGGGGTTTGTTGCCATTCATACAGAGGTGCGTTGGCTGAGTCGGGTCAAAGTACTCAATAGAGTAGTGTATAATTGAAAGGACAGAAGGGCACAAATGCAGCAAACGTGAGAGCGGTGGGACGTTTAAAAACCCTTGATGTAAACACCTCGGTGGGGGGAAATGGGGTAGTTTTAGAGTGTTACAGGAAATGTGTGTGTGAGGGAGGTAGCAGTGGAGTTTGAGGCACCTATAGGGGAGAATTTGGAATGGACATGGCAAATCAGGAGGAGGAAAAGACAGATATAGAATTTGGAAACCCCCCAAAAATGTGGGGTAAATTTTACCTCAAAAGTGACATAACGATCAATAAATCTTGCCAGCTTTCAGCAAAGTAAACATTGAAAACTTTTGCTAAATGAGTGCTGATTGCATGATTTGTTTGGCTCATTATTCTAAGCCATACGCCAATTCTGACACAACCTAGCATTTACCCAGGCTTGGGACCACCACATGTAAACATTTGTAAACATAATTAGTTTAGCTCATTTTTTGAAACTAGATGCCCTTCCAAACGCAACCCTCCCATTCATCCAGGCTTGGGAGCTCCAGCGGCTGGGTGTGATTCATTCACACGTAGTAAAAGTCCTTTTTTCTTTAGCCTTTTTTCTGTTAACATTGAAGATTAACAGTGATGGCATGAAAGTATTACCTCCATCTCCGTTCTGGTTGCTCAGTACAATATGGCCAAACCAGACCAAATCATTTCCGATTTTGAACTCCCATGAACTCATGCATCATTAAATTTAACATCAACGACACCATTTGTTTTTTGAAGGTATATATACTGTATATGTGTTGGTCTTATTATTACCCTTACAATTATGTCAAACAGTTCAAAGTCCACATGTTTCTATCTTATTTGTGGTTTTATATAAAGTGGTTGACTTATTTTTACACGGGTATGACAGTTAATAATGTTTTAATTAAAGCAATTGTTTTTTTTGGGGTTTCATGAAGTGTGCGCATATGCGTGAGTACCCGATGCAGATAAATTGTCGTTTTAAATCCATTTACAGTAAGTGTTCTTGGACATGTCACTAGCGCATGACAAAAGCCACAAACTGATCTATTGCCAGCTGCAGACCCCTGCAAACCAGCATCCTTTGTCGATTGCCATGTTCACTCGCAACATTTGGTGAGGCAAAACACTTGCATGCATGACAGCGGTGTGGCAATGAGGTAAAACTGCGACTTCTTTTTTAGTGCGCATGCGGTCGGATGTCCTGTTATTTGCGGGGAAGTGACTTGTTTTGGATTCATAAGGTACCAAAACTCAGAATTTTATTGCTAAATCTCATATGGTGGTCCAACAAACGATTTGGAGACATGACATCAGTAATTGTGTTGCTAGTGTTTTACTTTGATTTAAAGGCTGTGTTGGCTGCATGGCGTGTTGGCTACTCACAAAGAAAAGTGTGAAAATAAATGTGGATTAATAATCCAGCAGCTGACACGTAAGAAGTTGACAAATACAAAAAACAATAAAGAACAATTTTTCAATTTGTGTTCTTTTAGTAGATTTAATCAAATATATTGTACATATAAAATAACAAAACATACTTTTATAACTGTCATAATGTTATATTATGCACCATTTGTAACCATTTCATAATTTTACATATACAACAGCAATTCCAATATGGAGTGTATTTCTTGCAGCAATATTAATCAAATATGCTGCAAATAAATAATATATATTAATTTGCGGGCCGCACGGAGGCTGAATGGGTAGCACATTGGCCTCACAGTCAGGAGGTTCAGGGTTTGAATCTCCGTTAGGCATCTCTGTGTGGAGTTTTTGCATGTTCTCCCCGTGCGTGTGTATGTTTTTTCCGGGTACTCCGATTTCCTCCCACATTCCAAAAACATGCATGTTAGGTTAATTGGCGACTCTAAATTGTCCATTAGAGTGTGAATGTGAGTGTGAATGTTTGTTTGTCTATATGTGCCCTGCGATTGACTGGCGACCATTCCAGGGTGTACCCCACCTCTCACCCAAAGTCAGCTAGGATAGGCTCCACCATACCCGCGACCCTAATGAGGATAAGCGGTATAGAAAATGAATGGATGGATATTAATGTGCTGACATTAAAAATATATATATTATTTATCATTAATTATTTGTTTTGATTTTCATTTGTTTTGATATTACATTTATCATTTTATTTTTTGTATTATTGTATTATTATTATTTATTATTATTATTTCATTTCTTAACAGAATGTCCCATCATTTCATTATACAGCGTTTTATGCAGAATTTTCACATCAAATATGTAGATAAAACATAAAATACATATTATATTAGTATTTTTTAGGCTGCAGGGTGGTCGAGTGGTTATTATGTTGGCCACACAGTCAGAGATCTGGAAGATCCGGGTTTGAATCGTTGCTGCGTTTTCTCCGGGTACTCCGGTTTCCACCCACATTCCAAAAATGTTAGGTTAATTGGAAACTCTAAATTGTCCGTAGGTATGAATGTGAGTGTGAATGGTTGTTTGTCTATATCTGTCCTGCGATTGGCTGGCGACCAGTCCAGGGTGTACCCTGCCTCTCTCCTGAAGTCAGCTCGGAAAGACTCCAACATATCCCCGCGACCCTAACAAAGATTAGCGGCAGAGAAAATGGATGGATGGGTGTTTGTATTTTTACAATATATGTAATAATATTACGATAAAAAATTTTAAAATTCATCCAGCCATTGATCTTCTTATCCTAATTAGCGTAGCGGGTGTGTGCTGGAGCCTATCCTAGACTACTATGGGCAGGGAGCGGGGTTCACCCTGGACATGTTTTAATTATTTAATTATATTATGGGCCGCACGGTGGATGACTGGGTAGCAGGTTGGCCTCACAGTCAGGAGGTTCAAGGTTCGAATCTCCGTTGGGCATCTCTGTGCGGAGTTTGCATGTTCTCCCCGTGCGTGTGTGGGTTTTCTCTGGGTAATCCGATTTCCTCCTACATTCCAAAAACATGCATGTTGGGTTAATTGGCAACTCTAAATTGTCCATTAGAGTGTGAATGTGAGTGTAAATGGTTGTATGTCTATTTGTGCCCTGCGATTGACTGGCGACCAGTCCAGGGAGTACCCCGCCTCCCGCACAAAGCCAGCTGGGATAGGCTCCAGCATACCCGCGACTCTAATGAGGACAAGCGGTATAGAAAATGAATGAATTAATAATGGTATTATATTCATCAGCAATTCCAGTCATTCCGGGGTATAGTGAATTCTTGCAGCGTAGAATAATTACGTGCTCTGTTGGACTAATCCTTTCTGGTCGAAGGGAATCTGTCATTTGGGAATGTATAAATAAACGTCCCAGTGAACACAGACATTGTTTAGCACATTCACAAATTGATTTGGGATTAAATGAAGCATATCTGATTCCTGCGGTATGGCACGCCATTAATTACTGTAAACACATTTTTAGAAATTGTGGTAATTTACCACAATAAATTATGGTGGTAATAATAGCAAAGTCTAACAATATGTCTGAATTTTGATGTTTGCATTTGCATGCGTAAAAATTGTAGCATATTTTGTGTCCTCACCTCTGGCCCGTGGGATTGTAAATTTCATTGCTCTGGCAACCGCTGATGGTGATGGGGTCGAAGGACTGGAAGGAACGCAGGCCAACCCCGGAGATGGCCACCAGGCGAGAGGCGAACATGACCAGGATGGCCTTGGTGTGATAGAAGGCCACCGACAGGTCATGGCTAACTGGGATCACCAATGGGTTGGTACGGCAGCTCAGCCGCCACTCACCTGTGAAAAATAGACATAGGAACGTTTGAGAGTGATTTACCTAAGCTGAGATAATCAATAGCAGATTTATCAAGGATACAAGATCCATGGAAGAGGTTCCAAACAACTTCCACCAAGGCTTAAACACTTGTTCCACACAGATTCTGCAGGGCAACCGAAGTACTTCTCAGCAAGCTTTGCTGCACATTTTCAAATAAAGCCTAGAAATCTGTCAAATATCTGTCAGTCAGTGATATATAATCCATAAATATAGTGAAGCACAGCCTCTGGCTTGTAGAACCCAAGGCTAGCGATAGTGCCAAAGACAGAGCTTGAAAATCCTCTTCTGCCTATAAAGTCTCCTGTTTGGGAATCCTTAGATTTCCTGATGAAATACGCAAACGGAAAAAGACAAGTGGGTAAGATGTAAGCAGTGAATTAGAACAAAGATCAGGAACCGCCATTTGCATGATCACCATTTGCTAAAAAAAGAAATACAGTCGAACCTTTGTTAGCATCATTATTTCGATCCAGAACATCTGAAACTAAAATCTAAAATTTTGGCATAAAAATTGAATTGTAAAAAACGAAAAACAAAAAGGGCAGATGCAAACAGAGGCTCCAACGTCATTCACATTTTTCAAAACTATTACTGTTGCACTTGTCTGCATTATTATACTTTCCTGAACAAAAGGAAACATAGTCATTTATTATGTTTATTATGTTATTCGTAATTATTTCTGTTTTTTGAAAATTGTATTTATTGGAGAAATGCCAGCTATGTTCCTTTTTTAAAAATCATTAAAGCGGTTTACACAAAAGCTAAGCAGTTTTATGTTTTGCATATTCTTCCATTACTGTACCACATATGTGCCAACCGATGACCTTAAAACAGATGAACGTACTGAACTGCATTTATGGTGTACGTTGCCCCATTGTGTACATAAGCGGCTCTTACCAAGGCTATGGATGCCCTCTTTGGTATCAACCAGCTGAACGGTGATGTTACACTGCGTCTGGTCGATGTAACCCGTGCCGTCGGTTGCCAGGTGTAGGATCACTGCTGCTGCCACCATTGGATGAGAAAAGTGGGCCTGGATGAACGTAAACAAGGAAAAATGTCCAGTAATGCACACGGACACTGTGCTTCAAAGCCAACTCTGATCTTATACTACATCATATATGCTATGTGGCTACCTCTTATTGTATGAAAACCTATAAGTTGGTGTTTCATTAATGAATTCATTCATCCAGCTACTTACGAGCAGGACTTAGCAACTGATTGGTCAATGGCCAGTCATTGAACATTTAATGATTATAGAACTATAAGTAATTGTGGATTAGATGTATTTATGATTGCATGCCTTCCAAATCATTTTGAGAACAATCCATACTGGGTGACACAAATGTTAAAAACAGAGACAAACGGTATATATACAATATTTGCACGGTTAGCAACCAATCTATGTCAACCAATACATTAAATCAATGTGGTATTACCTTGAGCCAGTAGTTTGGGTATCCCCACGAAGTCTTGTGGGCCTCACGACAGGGGAACCATGCGTATTGGGACACCCCGTCAGAAAGGTCGAATACCTTGGACTGACATGTCTAAAGAGAAAGACAACATACAACTTGTAGTACTCAAAAAAGAAAAACTACAAAAATAAATAAACACAAATAATGTCCTTGTCTATGCTTCCCATGGGCAAAATGTTGTAATGTCATACCACACCTGCCCACCGGGAGGCCTCGGAGGCTTTCTACCTTTCCAGTGACAAGAAATTTGATTATAACAAAGCAGGTCAAAGGCTCCACTTTGTTTCACATATCAATATTTGCTTCTATAAGAGGTTGAGGCAAAGATGCTAGATACGCCGTCAACATAAGAAGGTGACAAATGGACCAGATACAAAGGTGAAGAAGGGCACATACCCCAAGGACGGCCAGTTTCGCCCACTGTCCTGAGCTAGTGAAATGTGATACCGGTAACCGGAGATTTTTGCTACTGTAAGATTCTGCCACCGTGGAAAAACTGTTCCGACCACTTATCTGCCCGTATATCTGTCCCATCAATCTGTTGACATGGCCTCTCTGCTCGAAGCTGATGCAGCATAAATGAGAATTCCTGTGAGAATTTTCCCATGAAGTTGTGATGATTGTCCTTCAACCTGTTTGATATATTTTTCCAAGAGGGGGCGTGTTTATGTATTCGTAAAGGTCACAAATAATGCAGAAGTGACTTTTTAAGGATGTTCCAAGATAGGGGTTGGGAACATTTTTGGCTAAGAAAGCCTAATGTAAAATGTATTTCCGTAAGACCCATATATATATATATATATATACATTGAAGACAAGTAAATGCACACATATTTAAGCAAGACCAATTAAAATGTCAGCAAAAAATAATGAAAACAAATGTTATCGTGTCAAGAAAGAGCCAGATATGAATTCGGAGCCTTAGGTTCCCTACCCCGTTCTATGTAATATGTGTCCCTACAGCCTGTTTATGTTTATGGTACTCATTAGTACCAAACGTGAGAAAAATCTCACTCGGTTGCTCCACTTTTGAGAAAAGATGCACTTTTGAAGTTCCGGCTTTTCATAAGGAAAAAAATGCAAACTATCTGTCAGTCAGCTACAAACATGACAAGTTCCGTCATTTTCTTTTGATTCAGCAAAAAGGCTCAGGTTAGCAATGACGTTGTAGTTAAAATGTTTATTTGTTTATTTTTGAGGATTTTATATTTGAGGAATATTGGAGAATTACCTGCCAGGAGATTTCAGTTTTATTTTTAGAATCATTCAAAATAAAAGCAGCATTTAGTTTCCATAGTGCACCAAAAATGAACCAAACCATGTCCTTAAAACCAAATTGAGGAACACCTAAAATATGGCAGCAAAAACCAAAAATACTGTATTGCATTTATGTATACAGTCATCCCTCGTTTATCGCAGTTAATTGGTTCCAGACCCAACACGATAAGAGATTTTCCACAGTGGAATTCAATATTCCACTTTCGAATTTAATATTAATAAACACGATATTTTGGTGAGGTGTTTCGGGCATGCCCAGGCGGGAGAAGACCCCGGGGAAAACCCAGGACACGCTGGAGGGACTATGTCTTACAGCTGGCCTGGGAACGCCTTGGTGTCCTCCCGGTGGAGCTGGAAGAGGTGTAGACTTTCCTGCCAGCCACTGTGTGTGAACAGCCAGCCTGGCCCTGACTACCACATCCTACAAAGCTATGGTCCATAATGCCTCTGACAGTAACTTTTGCCTTCAGGGGTGGGCCAACTAGTCAGTATTGATACAGTTTGACTGTGATAGAGCACGAAGCATCTGGTTTTCATTCAACACTGTGTAGTTTTCCTCCATTTTCTCATTTTTATTCAGTGGAGTAAAAGACTCAAGCAAGAACCTGCCTCAAATTTGTCAATAATAGCATTAACTAAGCAGATGTTTGTCCAGTGTTGCAGACTTCCAAATTGGTTGCTGTGGAATAATGTTAATAATTGTTTCCATGTGGTTTATTACTCAACTTTTTATAACGTGACTGTTGTAAAAATGTCTACAGTCATGTCCTCCCCTGATGCATTCACTAACAAACGTGCATTATAACGTCCCTTAGGAAACATTTTTTGGGAGTGTGTCCACCAGTACAAAATGTAAGATAAACACTTTAATTAAATAATTAAAAAAAACAAGCAATCATAGCTACTTTAGACACAAATGCATCAAAGGAAGCTATGAATGTATTTCACATTTTGGTTTAGCCCGTGATTTCAGATAAATAGTTGTGTAAATGTCAGTACCACGGTTGTATAATTTGAGTTTCGGTCCATTGATGGCCCATTTAACTGATTGCAATGCCACTGAGTCAGTCTTGCTGAGACAAATGTTGCACTTACTGCTGTGGAATTGGACTTTTTACTGGTTGTAGGTGTTTTACAAGCTCCAGTTTTTTATACCGAGGACTGTTTCTCATCCAAACTGTGTATTGATGCCGACATGGCATGTATCTGCTTGGTTTGGACTTCAGCAATGAGCTTTCTTGATGTAATGTTGATGTAAAATGAAGAAAAAGATTGTTTTGTTTTAGCTGTGTTTCCGAAGAGTATGGTGTGCATATAAACATTAGTGTTTGTTTGTTTTTTTTGTCTGTCACACTTAGATGTTTTAGATCATCATACAAATTGAAATATTAGTCAATGATACCACAACTGAACACAAATGTAGTTTTTAAAGGAAATGTTTTTAAGGGAGAAAAAATCCAAATTTACATGACCCCGTGTGAAAAAGTGATTGCCCCCCAAAGCCAAAAGCTGGTCCAGCATACCCACACGCAACCCTAATGAGGATAGGTGGTAGAAGATGGATTATTGGATGGATAGTTGGGCAACCCTTATTAGCAAAAAATGCAAGAAAATGTTGACGATAACTTGCAATGAGTATCTTACAGCCCTGTGGAGGATTTTTGGCCCACTCATCTTTGCAGAATTCTTGTAATTCGGCCATACTGGAGGATTTTCCAGCATAAAGCTCTTTTTTAAGGTCATGCCACAGCGTCTCAATAGGATTCAGGTCAGGGCTTTGACTAGGCCACTCCTAAGTGTTCATTTTGTTTTCTTATGCCATTCACTGTCCTGCTGTCCTGCATATTGTCCTGCTGCAGAAATCAAGTTTGTTTCAGATGGAGGTCACCAACAGATTCACATTCTCCTTCTGGATTTTTTGGTAGACAGCAGAATTCATGGTTCCACTGATCTTTACTAAGGCAAGTGACCCGCAGTTCTTGGATGTTGTCATGAAATCTTTTGTGACCGCTTGGATGAGTCGTCATTGCGCTTTTGGGGTAATTTTGGTCACTGTGGTTTGCTGAAGTCCTAATGCTTTAGAAATTGATTTATAACCTTTTCCAGACCTATAGATCTCAATTAAGCATGTTTTAACAGGGGGGTAATCACTTTTTCACACGGATTGTGATAGTGATTTTTTCTCCTTCAATAATAAAACATTTCATTTAAAAACTGCATTTTGTGGTCTGTTGTGTTGGCAGTGAATAATATTTAAAAGTATTGATGATCTGAAACATTTAAGTGTGACAAATAAAAAAAATAAGAACTCAGGAAGGGGGAAAACACTTTTTCACATCACTGTAGACCAGTGGTTCTCAGTTATTTTCTGTCATGGCCCCACTACGGGACAGAAATGTTTTGGTGCCCCCCATTTTAAATACTATTGACTAACTGATAACATCCATTTATTTATCTGTACTGCACAAACTGAACTTGAAAGCGCTGCTGTATACACACACACACATAAATATATATACCTACTGTGTATATATATATATATATTTGTGTGTATATGTGTGTGGGTGCGTGTGTATAAAATATACATATACACATATATATACATTACATGCATTTTGGAGTGACTAAAGCACACCTGTGCAACAACCATGCTGTCTGATCAGCATCTGAAAGTGGTTATTTGCTCTTGAAGACGACTCACCCAAGACTTGGCAGTTAATTGGAGCGTTTGTGGTAATCGTGTTAGACAAACATGTAACCAGAATTTGTGTCTGCAAAAAGCTTAACAAAACCAACTTTATAAAAACAAAAGACAACTCAAACCACACTTAAATGTCAACAACAAGCATAGACCAGCAGACTGTATGTCATGAATAATTTCACAAAACACTTGATCATTCCTGTCCTGTTAAAACTCACTGAAAATCAACTTGCTTTGCACTTACCCAGTAGCATGCATGGATGCACATCTACAGGAACAACCAAAATCTCTCTTTTACGTTCATACCAAGATCATCCGTGTGGACGTCGTACTTTTTTTTAAATTTAATTACCACTACTAGTTATCGTAAGAATTTTGCAGCAAGCTTTTTAGTTTGTTCTGTTTAAGTTTATTATTCATATTTTTGGGCAATGTTTTTAACAAGGCAGCCATGCCCAATCTATTGTCATACTAACTGGCAAACACTTTGTATATCCATAATCCATGCCTAAGAAATTGTTCATGTTGACTGTACAGGTGATTTGTGAAGACATTGGAACAAACAGCAAATAGTCCAGTTAATATATCGCAGCAAATACCCTAATTATTGACTTTCTTAGGAGTGGCATAGCATTCTATGGGTAGGGCTTGCCGACATGAAAGCAATCTTTTTCATCCAGAACTGTGTGTTGCTTATGCAAAGTAGTGTAAAGATGATCTAAGTGGAAACATAAATCATATAAATAAGAATATAATGAGAGTAAAATACATGCATGGTTAATTTTTCTAGCCGGACGCATTATATCGCACAGCAAGATTCATTCTTACTGTCTTTACCCTTTCATCTGCACTTCTTTGCTCTAATTGTACACTATATCTATGCACAGTTTTTCTGCTCAACTTCCTCTCCTTGTGATTACCCCTTTGGCTCCACATTAATGCTGCTGTTAGCTAAAGTGGTGTTTAACAAACGCTGGTGGGTACCTACAGATTTAGTAGGTATGTGTTGTCAGACCAGCCAGCTGCTAAAAATTAAGACCACATGTGAGGTGTTTTTTTCACAGCAAGTGGACACCTAAAGTTGCGTGTTGGATACAATATTGGTACCTTATCTTAATCTAGAATGTCTCGCAGGAGCAAATTGCAGAGATGTGGGGAGTTGTTCATGCATGCAGACATAAGACAGATACTAGGTAAATACTTAAGCAAAGATTTATACAGTAGTTGCTGATTTCGAAACATGCAGCCAGTAGAAGAGAAAAAACAAGTTCCACTTCCGCAGTTAGTCACATCAACGGTTTATTTAGAAGCTGGTAACACAACTGAGACAGAAGAGAGTAGAAAGGCACTAAAATGGGTGATAATGTGATTTTTTTCCCATTCATAATTCATCCATTGATAGTGTAATGGTTCACAAAGGCAGATAACATTCCCAGTTGTCCAGCAATTGCCTGGCCACCGCTGTAGTACTTCAATATCTTATATTGACACAATAAAAAACCTTTCACTCTCTAACTGCATGTGTGTGAATTAAATTCAAAGGTTGTATGGACATTGTAAAGAAATCAGGAATGTAAATATTTCCCCTTGAGGGAAGAAGAAGGGTGTTTTGTTTCTGTTTTTGCTCAGAATTCTCCCAAAAAGGATAATTGTAGGACCTGCTTTAACATTAGGGGTGTCTCAATCAGATCGATTGATGTAGGCCCAATATCAGGAAAAACAAGTATCGAATTATATCAGCCTGCATCTCAAATCTCAGATATAAGCAGTCCATTAAAAGCAGCCCAATCCAGACTTTGCTCCAACACTTCATTCCAGCAACATGAGCTAACAAAGTAGCAAAGTATAGAAGTGATGTCGGCAGTATTTTTTGATAAAGTCCGAAAAAGACTTGCACTAACAGGGGAAGTTTACTACAACCAAGCAGTGCACATGTAATGTAATGTAGCATCACAACAAACAGCATGAGGATTTTTGCAAGACCATGGAGACAAAGAAACAATCCTTTGGCTCCCTCAAACAACCAACACAGCCTCAAAATTTGCAAACGACAAACCGACTTATTTTTCTCGATGACCAGTCAAGGTTGTTGGTGAATAATGTTGGGTAGTGACTTTTGTACTCCGGGTAATAGCAATTGATCAAAACTTTCTAGGGTGGCACAGACGCAGACTCTGCAAGGAAAGGGCAGAACACTTGCATCTGAGGATCTTCCAGACGCTGGCCCAACACCATCAGCAACAGACATGTGGCAGCGTACCAACCAGCTGCCAGCCCCGATCCGGCGTACAAAAATGGGGATGGATTGGGTACACCCTGAGGAAGTCAGCCAGTAACATCACAAGGAGCACTCAAGTGGAACCCCCAAAGGAAGCGGAAAAGAGGAAGGCCAAGAAACACCTGGCGACGAGACCTCAATGCTGACATCAAGAAAATGTGAAAGACCCGGAGACAGCTGGAGAGAGCAGAACTGTCCTGAGCACTGTTGTGGGCCGTTTTCCACCCTAAACATACATAATAATAATAATAATAACAATAATAATAATAATAACAGCAATAATAATAATAATATTAATAAACGCATTTATGATTTGTGCTAATATCGTATTGGAGCAATGTCTGTATTGGTCATTACTCAACACTGCAATACCGGAAAAGTTCAGGTCATCCCATTTAACATTAATGACATATTGCATAAGAGCGAGCCCTTCAATGAATTGACAGTCTGTATTGATTTCTCTTCCTGAAATGAAATACGGGATGAACATATTTTGTCAAGGTGTTTTTGCTCTGAAAATCCCCCTAAAACTGCGACAACACTGCCTGCTATACAACACTGAACATTAATGATCATAAGAATATGAAATTCTCCGCTGATGAAAAATAAAATGTCAAAAAATACTCAAAATAATCTGGTGATGTTTCTTACAATATAGTCCATGCACAGATATGTTAATAAGTTAATTTTGTGGTTTAAGTTAAAAAATAATTTTGATATTTATTGTTCGTCTTGTTCGTATTGTGTTCTGAAATGCATTTTACACATAGCAATTGTGTGTTTTTGTCTAAAAAGAAGACAAAATATAAATGAGCATGGTTTAACTTCAATACAAGTAGGTGGTGACTCAATGACCATCAGAAAATTTGGGTCCCAAGATGACACTAGTTGAGAACCTCTACAAGCTGCTTAAAGGAATTCTTCATCTGATGTTCTACCATTTACCTGGTATTGCATCCTGTCCCCAACTGTGGTCCCTTGATGATACATCATCATGGGCATACCAGTTTTTAATCATGCATATGTGTTGACTCCTCCCCTTGTCTCTCAGCAGCAGCCTTGCGACCGTAAATATTCTGTGACCCGACTGTTCCTGCTGTGATATTACGACTGTTTTAATCAAGCAATCAATTGAAAGGTCTGCTAGCGGTGGGAGGCAGTCTTTTGTAGTACTCAGACATAAGGAGGGTTATTAGGATACTTTCTTTGCATAAAACTTTTTTTCCATTATGGTTTATGTTGGTGTTTTATACAAACTACTGTGTAGACCCCAGATCCTCAATAGGCTGCCCGCAGGCCACATATGGCCATCCAAAGCTTTTCATTTGGCCTGTCACACATCACCCAAATAAGAAAAGCTTTAGGTCTAACTAGAGAATTTGTCATCTATGCAGTACTTCCTTCAATATGCAGGGGCCAACAGTAAGGTGTACATATCACATTGAAGAAGACTATCTAAAGTGCCATATTTATATGGTTAGAAGCACTGTCATCCGGGAGAGACTCCCTGGGGAGGTGTTCAGAGCACGTCCAAACAGTAGGAGGCCTCGGGGAAGACCCAGGACACGCTGGAGAGACTATGTCTCTCAGCTGGCCTGGGAACCCCTCGGCATCCGCCGTGAAGAGCTGGACCGAGGAGAGAGACGTCTGGGCTTCCCTGCTTAGGCTGCTGCCCCCGTGACCCAACCTCAGATAAGCGGAAGAAAATGGATGGATGGATGGATGGATGGATGGATGGCACTATCAACTCAAAAAAATAATAGACACTGAAAATCTAAGCTTTAACAGTGACTGGATTGCAAAATATGCAGTTACCAAAAAACAGAGTGGGGAAGCTGATGCGTTTACTTACTGTAACAAAGTCAACAAGGAATATAACCCAGTAGGTATATGACCAGTGGAGGCACTTTCAGACAAAAAAATCAACATCCCCCCGATTGCAATAGGTGGGGCTGTTTTGGATTTTTAAATATGGACCTGTGTAAGATTCTGGACCTTAGTGTCTTGCTGCTACAAAATACAATACATATGACCATAACAGAAATTCCCAGTTCTTGAGGCTGGCAGTTTTAAGCTTTCTACCAGTGCAGAAGAACAGCACCTTGTTTATCATCCACAGATTTTATTTTTTGGTCTAGTCCTCAGATTTTTTGCGACAAGTATAGATCTAAAGCATGAACAAAAAGAACAAAAAGAGAAAGAACAAGCAACAAAGTAGGCCCGGTTCCCAAGCACCATGCCCTGGTTTACCACCGGATTGCTGGTGAGCGCCTGGCGTGTGAGGTAATGTCCTGTCACCCTGCCCCACCCTTAGCTGCTGAGCTTTACCATCTCATTGGTGCGGGCGGGGGAGCTAATGGTGGTGACGTCGGTGGCGGCCTGCTGAGAGCGAGGCCGTTAAAGCGCTAACGAGAGGGCAATTATGCAGTTTACCTATGCCCGTGTCATCAGGAGGGAGACTGGGTGGTAGCGAGCGAAGACCGCAATCTAACGTATAGGGTGTGCATGCGATGGCGGCAAGTTGAAAACAGATGGGTCTGCTGAGAGGATAAATGTCCCTCAGTCAGTGGTCCCCCGCCCCCTCCTCTGTGCTAAGCAGAACAAGGCCAAAACCTTGCATATTAACAGCTTGAAAATGTTATGTGGGGTCAACAGTGCCACGAAAAAAAAGCACGGCGACCGCACTGAGGTTTGTGCATGGCAGAGCCACAATAATAATTGAAACGGGAAAAGCAAAAGGGGGAAAAAGGAACGCCATCCCAGAGGTTTCTTTTTAATGTTACCACACGCTTATGTCACTGGCACTCTGCCTGACGAGGTCTGTGCGGTTTGAGGGAATGTTGGCGAAGGGAGGCCGTGCCAGAGGAGCTGGCTTTCCTCTCCCGCTGAAAGCAAGCAGCTTGGCTACTGTTGGGTTTTTTTTGTGTATGCGTGTGTTGGAAATGTGAGTATGTGCTCCGCAGTAGCCTTTACACAGGACTTCCGCTTGCTTTTTTTGGGTGATGTAGGACAAAAGTGGCCCACCTATTTTCTTCCCTTGCTTTTCATAGCCTTTTGTTTGCTTGTCTATTTTGTCTGGATGGCACACAAAGCTTCCAGGCTGTGTTTGGTGAAGGTCTTTACTCCGCAGTGATCTTGGATGTACATGAAGTTGCTTTTATAGTTTAGTTTATACCGTCACGTCACCAGTTTTGAAAAATGGAAATATGCCTGTGAATTATGCATATTTGCCTATTGCCTTTGTGTTGTTGTGCATCCTTGATTTTGCCTACTTAACATGGTAAAATATGGTATTTTTTTTCCCAGTCACAAACACCTCAAGACAGATGAACTTCATATAGAAACACTTTCTGGCAGCGTGAGAGAACTCAAATGTTATCCCCTTCTGTCGCTTATGTATAATTAAAGGTAGCGTTCTCAAGGGGCGCCCAAGGGTTTGCGTCAGAGATTGCCTGGGCAGCAAACATCTCAGGAGAAATCACCTGCCTTGCTGCCTCATCTTAAATTTGAATGCACATGAGCCTCAAAGCTGTACATGCAAACAATACACAGAAAAAACACGTGTTAGCCATCAGGGTTGGTATGTTCCAGTGTATGGAGGACATTGTGTTCTGCTCCTTGAAGACAAAGGCATAACATTTCATTTCCCATGGGGCTATTTTATAACCTTGCATGGAGTCAAGGGTGTGCTTGAGTGTGTCTTACCAACAATACAAACCACTTTACTCACAGTTAGCGTTTTATCTAACTATTATTAACTTAACTAGTTTTAACCTCCCTAATGTAACATCATACGTTCGCCAGTGTCCACGTGAGGACTTTTTACGAACAAGAACCTTCTTCAACCATTTTCACTGCAGCTTTTATTCAGTGACGTTATTCGTTTCCACCAAAAACAGCAAGGACTGTCAATCAAACTAATTCCGCTTACAACCACTAACCCCATCTGTGCCTCCATCTGTCAGCAAGTCTGACTCCCTGCATTATTGGTGATGCCATTTTATATGCATCATTATGTGTTTCATTCACTAATGAAAACATTTCCTGGATACTGCATGTTAATCGCGTCTTTGGTTTTAGTTTCAGCAGGTATTGTGAACTATAACTGTAAGGAAAAGCAAATAAAAACTAGCTGGAAAAGGGTCGGTAGAGGAGAGGACAAAAATAGCCAACTGCAACAGAAGGTCTAATCAAAAAAGCCTTACAAGCATTTACTGTTGTTGGGTTTTTCGTTTTTTTGTTTTTTAATTGAGGTCAGATCATTTTTTAAATGAAAAAATAACACCACAAACTATACCAATAAAATACCTATATAAAAGCAATATATCATGTATAAATCCAAATTATTTTTATACATGCATATGTATCAATTCAGTGTTTCTATGTATTTATTCAGTTTGAAAATTGAATTAAGTTAATAAAAAATAATTGATTGACTGGCGACCAGTCCAGGGTGTACCCCGCCTCTCGCCCAAAGACAGCTGGGATAGGATCCAGCATACCCGCGACCATAAGGAGGATAAGCGGCATAGAAAATGGATGAATGAATGAATAAGTTTTGCACTACGGTTCTATCCATCTGTCCATTTTCTATGCCGCTTATTATCACTAGTGGGCGAGAGGGGCGGGGTACACCCTGGACTGGGTGATAGCCAATCGCACATCTTGCTTTTAGCTTATTTTTTCCCAATTATTACAAATAAAAAAAGACACAAATGTAAATGCACAACAATGCACGCACATGCCACTGCAAGGGACAACTTAACTGATTGTTAATTATATGTCTTAATTATATGTCTTATGGGATTTTGATATGTTGTCTATTCACCATTTGCTTGTATGATCTGCGATATGCTCAATAGCATGCGATTTTTACACAAAAATAAACTATATAATTTCAAAACGTCAATAATTAATATAAAGGAAAGTGATTCCTTATCGATTTGCTTGTCTTAGAGTCAAAAATGTTGACCAAACATACTTTAACACACACATAGTGCACTGTAGATTTCGTGCCGACACACCATCTTCTTTTCTACTAAAGTGCCTTCTTGTGCTGTTTTTGCCTTTCTTGCATCCGCAAAGATTCCTATCACAGCTGCCCGCCTCTGCTGCTCGCTTTTTAGCCGAGACACACACACGACATCAACACTGTCCTGACGGGACATCAAACGCAACTGATCCACAAAAGCCCACGACAGGACTTGTTTACTAGATGGGAGGGGAATGATGTCCGATCTCAACAAGCTCATTCAGAATATAAAAAGACAAAAAGGAAAACGTGCCGTCCCATATCAGGACATCTCTCTGCAGACATTTATCAAAGAGCTTTGAAATGAATCCACGTGGGATGAAGCGAGCTATTAACAGGACAGGTGACGTGTGTAGGGAAAAAGAAAAAAGAGGCTCATTTGCAGAGCCAGTTTTTCAAATAGTGCTCATCCATGCTGTAGAAAAGAGACGTATAGAACCCATGCCAAGAAGCACTTAAGATGCTGAGGTACATGTTCGTAACGGGTATATGTCACAAGAAAACAAACAATGATGCATGGAGATGGATGCCCGGGCAGCCAACAGAGAGCTTTATAACCCTGCATTGGAATGACCTTAATTTACGTTTAGTAAATTTACTGCACTGGGATTAGGAGAATGAGTGAGATTCCATTTATATATTAAAGTGTATATATTTATATAGTGCCAAATCACAACAGCGGTTATCTCATGGCACTTTACACATGAAGGTCACAAATAGAGAACCTCAAACTGAAACCCTACATGAGCAAGCACTTGGTAACGGAGGGAAGGAAAAAGTCCCTCTGGGGAAGAATCCTTAGACAGAACCCAGGCTCTGTGGGGCGGCCGTCTGTCTCGACCGGCTGGGTCGTGATATGAAAAGAATAGAAGGATAGAAGGTAGATCAAGGCAGAAGTCTTAGTTTAAAATCAAGGTACACCGAGAAGTGTCTCTGATACATAACAGCACATCAGGGGTCAGGTCAAACTATATGCTTTAGCAAAGAGGGGAATTTTGAGTTGACTTGTAAATAAAGAGAGGGTGTCTTCCCCCTGGATTTAGTCGGGTAGATGGCTCCATAAAAGAGGAGCCTGGTCAAAATTCTAGGAGTTACAGGCAAAGTGTTCTACTGGGTTTATAGGGTTCTAGGAGCTCTTTAAGATATACTGGTGTCTGACCATGTACTGCTTTATTTGTAAAAAGGAGAATTCTTAACCTCAATTCTAAATTATACATGGAACCAGTGCAGTGAGGCTAATATGGGTGAGATATGATCTCTTTTTCTGGTTCCAGAATCTTGTTCTAACTAAAGGGTCTTTGAAGATTTAATAAAGTCATCTGTAACCAGAGAGTTACAATAATTCTACCTGGAGGTCACAAAACCATGAACTAACTTTGAATTAAACTTGGATATAAGAGTGTATGTGTGTATAAAATAAACTTGGATGTAACTGTATAGAGCAAAATAAGTCAACACACAGACATTGTCTAAATAGCTGGCAAGGCAGTACCGAGATAATTGTGTGTACTGTCAAGCATGGGGGTGATAGTGCCATGGTTTGTGGTTGCATGAGTTCTACAGAGGTTTGAGGACCTGTGATCCACTGATGGCAAACATGAATTCCAACATGTACTAAGAAATTGTAAAGCAGAGAGCTGGCAAGCGCCTTGCTGAGGAAGCTGAAGATGATGGATTGTATGTCTCCTCCAGACCTGAACCTAGATGAACACTTGAAGGCAACATCAATAGAATAAAGGAAGAATGGAGGGGTGCAAGTTGTCTAACATCCACTAGTTCCACCAGTGAATTATCATGTGGAAGACGAAGAAGATACCAGTAACAACCAGTGCAACTCTGGTGAATCACATGCCCAAGAGGATTAAGGCCCTGGGTGATAACAACGGTGCTCCCACTAATTACTAACATTTTAGAAAACCGACATGTTTACTGTGAGGTCTATTCAATTGTATTGTCAAATATTTAGACAATAATCAGGTTTAATATAACCAGGTATCATATCTATAGTACTATAGTATTTGTACTAGTACTATAGTAGTATAGTATCGGCTAAGAAGTTACTGCCGCATTGAATAAAAAGTGGAATGCTTGGACACCCTCAAGGCTGCACTGACGAGACAATGAAAAGAATGCATAACGAGTCCAGGGAGATGGTTTTATGTCCAACATGTCAACACTCTACCTACACAATACGTGAGGTTTTTCAGTCTTCTTGATATCTGCTTCAAAGCAATGATTTGTGCCATCGGTCCCTCTTTTCCACGTCGCAGCGGCAACAGATCAATGCTTCTGCTACCCTCGGGTGGAATCAATTGCGTCTTGTCCCGTCTTGAAGAAGCATTACTTTAATGAGAGCGGCAAATTTATGCATCCATCACGAACTGGAGGAGGCGGGGGAATGTAATTAAATGTCTCAATCTCTGAAATGACTTAACTGGCAAAGTGGCAAAAAAAGGTGTTTGGCATAAAAAAGATGTCATTTATGGATTGAAATACGATGGTTGGTAGATAGAGCAGAAAATGCAATATCTTGCATTTTTAATACATTATATAATATTGTCTGTCTGTTTTTATGCCATTTTCTAATTTGATCATTTTTTATCTTTATTATCTCGATTTTAAATTATGATCTATTTATTATTTATTGATTTCACATATATGTGTAAGACATCTCTCTTTTTTCATGTTTTACTTCTTCTTATTATTATTTTTTTAATGTCTCTCAATTGTTACTCATTTGATTGTCATTTTTCCCTCCTTTTTAGATCTTCCTGCTCCTTTTCGGAGATGTTGAATTGTCAGCCAGTAAAAATTCACAATGTAAGTTTGTTTTGTATGTCTAAAACCATGACCATTACCACAGGATATAGGACCTACCTTCCCCGTTGATCGGAATGGACCCCCTCTGGAGCCAGGCGTTGAGGCGGGGCATGATGGCTCCCACCTGGTGGCCGGGCCTGCACCCATGGGGCTCGGTCGGGCACGGCCCAAAAAGGCAACATGGGTCCCCCTCCCATGAGCTCACCACTCGTGAGAAGGGGCCAAAGCGGTTGGGTGCAGAGCAAGCTGGGTGGCGGACGAAGGCGGGAGACTTGGCAGTCCGATCCTCGGCTACAGAAGCTAGCTCTGGGTACGTGAAATGTCACCTCACTGGTGGGGAAGGAGCCTGAACTGGTGCATGAGGTGGAGAAGTTCCGGCTAAATATAGTTGGACTCACCTCGACGCACAGCGAGGGCTCTGGAACCAGTCCTGTAGAGAGGGGCTGGACTTTATCCACTCTGGCGTTGTGGGCAACGAGAGGCGAAGGGCAAGGGTGACAATTCTTGTTGCCCCCCGGCTCCAAGCCTGTACTTTGGAGTCTAACCCGGTGAACGAGAGGGTAGCTTCCCTCCGCCTTCCATTGGGGGGACGGTTTCTGACTGTTGTTTGTGTTTATGCGCCAAGCAGCAGTTCAGAATACCGGCCCTTTTTAGATACCTTAGAAGGAGTGCTGGAAAGTGCTCCCTCGAGGGATTCCCTTGTTTAGTAAATGCGCATGCAAGGCCAGTTGGTGCTTCAGGCCGTGTAAGTGCTTCCCGGCTGGCTGCAGCAGCGGGGTCAGCATAAATGACCCCCGGTCCTTTATCCTTGGTGACTGAACGTTTGTATTCTGCTCTTCTGATTGTAGCCTTCTTCTCAGGGATAGACTACTTCGACTCCAGCTGCTTGAGCTAGTCTCCATCCATCCATCCATTTTCTTCCGCTTATCCAAGGTTGGGTCGCGGGGCAGCAGCCTAAGCAGGAAAGCCCAGACTTCCCTCTCCCCGGCCACTTTGTCCAGCTCCTCCCAGCGGATCCCGAGGCGTTCCCAGGCCAGCTGAGAGACATAGTCTCTCCAACCTCTCCCCAGGGAGGCGTTCAGGAGGCATTCCGACCAGATGTCCGAGCCACCTTATCTGGCTCATCTTAATGCAGAGGAGCAGCAGTTCTACTCAGTCTGTCTCCTGGATGACAGTGCTTGTCACCCTATCCACCCCACAATGCGTTTGGGTCTGCCAAATCTGACCGGCAACCTCCACCATCGGAACCAACTCACCACCATGTGGTAATCGGTTGACAGCTCCGCCCTTCTCTTGACCCGAATGTCCAAAACATGTGGCCGCAAGTCAATCAAAGTCAATCATTGAACTGCGGTGTCCTGGTGCCAAGTGTACATATGGACACCATTTTTCTTGAACATGGTGATTGTTATGGACAAACAGTGACGTGCACAGAAGCCCAGTAACAAAACACTGCTCGGGTTCATAACAGGGGGCCGTTCTTCCCAATCATGCCTCTCTGGGTCTCACAGTCGCTGCTAACATAAGCGTTGAAGTCCCCCGGGAGAAAGAGGGAATAACAAGGAATAGGATAATTTGGTGAAAACGCTGCAACATACAATCATGGAACGTTTTGAGGAGAGAATTGGTAAAAAGTCTGTAACAGAAAATCCTGGCAAGTATTGCGCAGAAAATGGAGAACAATGAAAGGAAAACAGAACAAATACTACAAAACCTGCAGAGGCTGGATAACTTAAAACAGAGGTTCAATACCTGAGAGAAAAAGTTGTACACCTGACAGTGGAGAACAAGGGATTACTGTAGAGGATAGTAGCGCTGCCCTGAGCGCCACAAAATAATAAAGCAAAGGAGAAAATCATTGAGCAACTGACAAACAATTGATGACATGGACCAGAATACACGAATGTATAATCGTGTGATCGTGAAAAGGCTTCAGATTTAAGCCAGGTCGTATACCGGGGAAGTCGGGAATAAAGAGAAACCACATAAAGGGGCTGTCCCTACAATGAAGGAAGAAGTTGTTACATTTTTACATTCAAAGGAAGTGGACGGAGACATCAAAACCATTGATACTTGCATCCCATTGCATGACAGAAAAAACACACACCACTGATCATCGTCAGGTCACCAACGGATAATTTCAAACTGCTCTGCTGAAACATGGCATGAAGCTGAAAGGAACAAAGGTCTCCATGATCCGAAGTACTTGGTGTGCCAACTGTAAAATTTTCCCCAACTTAAATGGAAGATAAGAGGCCAGAGTGCTTGTTAAAACCATCAAGGAATTGGAAAATACTAAAGTTCATATTACCATGAGAACACGGAGAAGGGATACAACTCAAAAACAAGAACGAAGCAGAGGGAACGATGATATCCATCATCATTTGAAAACACCATCAGCCTGCCACAAGAGACTGATCCACAAAAAGCACTAGATTCAGGAACCCACTTAGAGTATCTACATTTAAGGACACTCATAACATGACCCTACATCTTGCAGGACAAAAAGATGGCCAAATGGATACCTTTCGCTTTACAGACCACAAACAACTAGAATTGGAAAAAATATAGACCCGGGTACAAACATTTTTTTTTTCTCCAGATCAGAAATGACTGCAGTTACTACACTGAGGAAGAATACAATAATAAACTTAACATTGGAAATAAGTTGTCTATAATCCACATAAACAGCAAAAGCATTACAGAAATTATAACACCACCAGATAATATCCAAATCCATTCAAGGAACCATTCAACGTAATAACAATCTCAGAAACTTGGATTAATACCAAAAAGAGCATGGACCTTGAACCGAAAGGGTATGAAATTAACTGCATCAACAGGAACAACAAAAGTGGAGGAGTAGCGGTGTACATGGACAAACATTTGATCTACAAAACGGTGAAGAACATGTCATTTGCTATTGATAACATTTTAGAATGTATAATAAACTATTGTGGATATCCAATGCTAACTCTTCGTTCCTTGTGCATACATTATCCAACTATGTTCCATTCTTTATTTGTCAATGTTATGTCTAATCACTACTACACGTATTACTAACTGTTCATTTTTTTGTGAGTACATAGTCTGTACTCATCCTACATAGTCTGTCTAATCACCATTACACTTATTCTACACCTCATTCTTTGGCAAGCAAATTGTCTTATTCACCCTTTCTCCTATGTACTGCTCAGTCAATTTACTTATTGCCATTCATTATGACTTTTATATACATTACTCAAAAAATTTGAGGAACACTTTTTAATGAGTTAAGTAAGCTATCAGGCAAACGTCTGGGATATTGATCTGGTCAGTTAAGTAGCAGAGGGGGTTGTTAATCAGTTTCAGCTGCTTTGTTGTTAGTGAAATCAACAACAAGTGCATCAGATGGGCAACAATGAGACAGACCCCAAAACAGGAACTGTTTTCCAGGGATAGGTCACTGTATTCTCATCTCTTTTGGCTGACTTTTTACTGACTGACTTTCTACTGGTGTAGTTTTTGGCTTGGCTTGGATCAACATCTCTGTTGATAGCATGGTGTGGTGCTGTTGCACACAGTCTCAAAGCATAGAGGAGATTCCAGAGGACAGGTAGTTACTCCAGGAGAGCCGGACAGGGCCGTAAAAGGTCCTTAAACCCTTATCAAGATCGGTATCTGCTCCTTTGTGCAAGGAGGAACCGAATGAGCACTGGCAAAGCCCTACAAAAGACCTCCAGCAGGCCACTGGTGTGAATATTTCTGACCAAACAATCAGAAACAGGCTCCATTAGAGTAGCCTGAGGGCCCAACGTTCCTTAATGGGCCATGTGCTCATGCCCAACACCGTAGAGCTCGATTGGCATTTGCCATAGACAACCAGAATTGGCACAAGCGCCATGTGCTCTTTACCGATGAGAGCAAGTTCAACCTGAGAACATGGGACAGACGTGAAAGGGTATGGAGATGCTGAGGAGAACATTATGCAGCCTGCAACATCATTCAGCATGAGCGGTTTGGTGGTGGGTCAGTGATAGTCTGGGGAGACATATCCCTGGAAGGACGCACAGACCTCTACAGGTTAGATAAAGCCACCTTGACTGCTATTAGGTATCAGGATGAAATCCTTGGACCCATTGTCAGAACCTACGCTGGTGCAGTGGGACCTGGGTTCCTCCTGGTCCACGACAATGCCTGATCTCATGTGGCTAGAGCATGCAGGCAGTTCCTGGAGGATGAAGGAATTGATACAATTGACTGGCCCCCACTTTCACCTGAACTAAACCCAATAGAACACACATGGGACATTACGTTTAGGTCCATCCGGCGCCACCAGGTTGCTCCTCAGACTGTCTAGGAGCTCAGTGATGCCCTGGTCCAGATCTGGGAGGAGATCCCCCAGGACACCATCTGTCGTCTCATTAAGAGTATGCCCAAACTACTGAGAATCATTTGGAGTTGCTACAATGACATTTTGGCAAAATGGACCAGTCTGCTGCATCATTTTTTCACTTTTATTTTTGGGGTGTCTTTGATTTCCCCCCCTCTATAGGGTGATCATTTTCATTTCTATCAAATTATGTGGCATCATTTTGTTGCTAATACATCACCTACTTATTATCAGGAAAGATATTCAAAATAATTTTTCCCTCCGTTTAGATCTGATTTGTTTTCAAAGTGGTCCTCTAATTTTTCTGAGCTGTGTATTATTTACTTGTAGCGACAAGACCTTAGACTACTAGTTTACCACCTTGTCACCTTACCTTATCATTTTCTAATGTATTTTAAACTTGCAAAGAGTATATTTATAATACAGGAAGTGAACAAAATTATTGCAGTTGATGTGAAACGTATGGGGGTAGGATTAATGGACTCCTTTTGGACACGTGGAACTGTGAATTCTATTCTATTATGTGATAATGCAACTTGTATGCATGTTCTAATAAATTAAACCATTACCATTACCTTGGTAACAGCAGGGTATCCAGCAGCCACCTCGCCAGAGCAGTAGGGTTTCTTCTCATGGGAAACATCTACACTGGAGGCCCACTGGTCCAGGAACCCACTGGGGGTGTAAAGCCCACAGTCTCGAACGCCGGTCTCTCGCTCAAAGTCTTCGCAAACGCCATCGCCATCGTAGTAGTAGCACATACTTGGCTCCTCTGCAGCAAAAAACAGAAGACATCAACCTTCTGGTCACCAATGTGAACCATATCTCTATTCAAGTTGTGGAGTAAGAGAACATATGAAAAAAACAAAAGGAATGAATTATAAGTAAAGAGTGATAACACAAGGGAGAAGAACCAATTCCAAGAAGAATCCGCTAATCAGTCATTTTTGCAGACATCCCACCCGTGGTTCAGGTCTGAAACTGGGGGCCTATGGTGCTTGGAGGAGAAAAGGCCACGCTTGCTTCCAGCCTAAAGTTGTATCAGACGAGTTGGTGGGGTTCCATTTAGGAGGAGGTGAGGAATTGGGAGGGGGCTGTATTCTGTGCCAAATTGGCCAGGCCTCCTTCTCAAAATTCCAGTCCTCCACAGCATGGAGCTACCGAGGGGGCAAAATGGGACTTAGGAGGGCTAAAGAACAAACCAAAAGTCGTGTCAGGGAACGTTACTGCAACGGTTCAGAGAACCGAATGTGAACCAGAGAAGCAAGGGGAACTTTGACAGAATAAAAAATGTAACCAAGTAATGTTTTGAAAATGAAACAAAAAATGCTGCCACCAAAACCTAACCCAAAATAAGGGAATGTAATCAAAACGTTATGGCAATGAAAAACTGTTAGCAGAGTAGCAGGGTTAATATGAACAAAGAGAAGGGCCCGGGATGAAGAAAATCAGCTCTTGTACTATCTGAGAATGGATCAAGCTAATAACTTTTATGACATACAGTATGAATCTCATTCATGTTCTTATATACTGTACTGGTCTCAAGTCATTTTATATCAATTTATAGTCAACTAGCCAATGCTGCTAAATAAAAATTTACAGTGGAACCTCTATGTTCTCAATCAAATCAAACAATTCCAACATTGAAACGTTTCGCATTCCAAAAACTGCTACTTTTTCCACAATCCCACATTTTCAAATTACAAAACAAATGGAGGATTACTGTCAACTTTCCTTCTCAACCAGTTCACACCATTACAAATTCCACATTTTTTCTAGATTAAAATTCTTCCGCTGCATTTTTCTTATTTCTACTGTAACTGAGTCCTATGGGAAATATTTTGAAAAAAAAAAAAATGGACAGTGGTTTGACTTTTTTGAAGTTCCATTTTATAAATGAATGCAAGACTACCTTCGTGGTGTAACGACATAATAATGGTAATGTAAATAAAACGACATATCTGTAGAGGCAGACAGAAGGTGCCATCATTATATTGTCCAAATTCTGTGCATGACTACAAAAACACACATACACACACCCTTGAGCCCTGCAGTTGGTGGAAAAACAGAACGGCCAATGCAGTCATCCAACAATCCGACAGAAATTAAAAGCAGCCACTTCACAGAGGCTCCTACACGTACGTGTGTGCTTGCACGTTGCGTACATGCATAAACACACATGCACGGTCAGGGGAGACAGACATGGTGAAAGGCGGGAGGGGGTTTTGAAGGGGGATTGTAGCAGGAGAGCGGCACAGGAAAACCAGCCATCTATTGGTGAAGAAGAATGTCGGATATGCCAGTCACTCAACTATGTAAAATAAGATGAGTCACCCTTTAGGAAGTGTAATGATTTCCAGACTTGTTTAAAAAAATCTTTTATGTTGTTTGAGTGTGTATGGACTTGAAATTATGAACATTCATTGACTTACCAACACAGTTGAAGAAAGTCTCTTTCTTGCACTGACTGGAGCAGCCATCACCATTCATGGAATTCATGTCGTCGCACTCCTCTCCTTTGGAACTAACACATCAGGAGGCGGTTAAAGAAACATCCAGACAGAGGCACGCCAAACAACCTACAGCACGTTACAAGACTTTGTATATACACAGGCCATAACGCTACCAGGAAAACATATTGTTAAATTAAAACCAAAACTGAGCAGTATTGTTTTTGTAAAGGACTTGTGTCCCATTAGATAACCTTTTAAAAACAAAGTCATACTTGGTGGCATACATTTGCTATGCATCCATGGAAAAATCACATCAGTAGTCAATCAAAAATATAATTTGGACCAAATTTGTCTTGAGTGTAGGCATATTCAGAATACAAATTGCCTTGCAATGGAGGAGGGACGTGTACTTAAATAAAAGTGTACTAAAAATAAAAATTTGAAAATAAAATCCTGGGCAGGTTTTATACAATTAGAAAACACTGAAACATTAAAATATTGACCATAAAACCAAGATTCAGTGTGAGGAAGGCATCAGCCTCTACCAGCAGTAGATAAGTGCATGTACTATGTAAGAAGATTTATTCATTGAAAATGTCATCGCATGTAACGCTGTCTTTTGCAATTTTTCAGCTTGGAGCAGCCCATTTTTAAATATATATATATTTATATAATCTGTTTGTACACACACAACACATATATATATATATATATATATACATATACATACACACACACACTGGAACGTCCACTTACCTTATTATAAGAAACATTCATAATACCAATTTGGCTAAGAAGACATTTTTGTCCCATTTAACAAAAGAATATTCAAAATGCAAAAATGAAAATCAAAACTGGTGCCCAGAATTTTGAATGTATTGCACCGCCATACAAGCTGTGCTCCTCTGGGGCGGGAATGCACCAAAGTAATGGATGCCAACCTCCGTAAAACCAAACAAGCAAAAGAAGACGCTGCCCTCCCATCGGTTATCTCGGTTATCGCCCGCCATCCTCTTCCTCCCAGAATCCCCTATGATGCTACGTCACGGCGTCCCTTTGCTCAACATACCAAAAATAAACAATACAAATAAAAAAAATTTTTTTAAAAATCAGTGTTAAGTTTAGTATGTAATGTACTGTATTCATTTAAATAAACGTAAGTACCTAAACTTACATATGATTTCTGCCTGTCTGTCAAAACTCTGTTCACCTCCTCCTCCTCCGCCACCATCAAGCTCACCTCGCTTGACCCGAAAGGTAGAGGGTCATTATTCATAATAACATTTATTATTATTTTGTATTGATTTTCTCATTTTCTCCTTGTTTTTTTTACATGCATACACATGTTTATGATTATGACGTCATTAATGAACATATTTCTGTCGGGTGGGTACAATATTTACACTTTATATGACAAATTATGCCATTTATTAGGTAAATATTGTGTCATACGACAAAAATTCCAAGACAGGAAAAAGCCCCTCAAGAACAAATTCATTTTGTATCTGGAAGTTCCACTGTGTATACAGACTTAATAATGGGATACACTAGGTTCAGGTTACCTCTGGATCCGTCCATCCCCGCAATAGGCTCCCCCAAGTTCATGCACCAGAGGTGGGGAAGGTTGGCTCTCGCTCCGGCTGGAGATGGTTTGGACCTGATAGGTGTACGCCACATGCGGCTCCACATCCCTAGAGAGACAAGAGAAGACGGTGAGATCACAAACATGTTTACGCATTTAAGGGAAGCAGGAAACCTTGGCGAAATGTCAAAGCGAGAACCACAAAATAGAAGAAGATTACACACTGATGTGAAGATACTTGGACCAGCCTTGAGGAAAAGTGAAGAGAGCTCGGGGGGGCGCCGTGTGTTGTGGCAGCCTTTACTCCCACCAGCCAAAACACAGAAATCAACACATGGCTCGTGCCCTGTTTTTGCGTCTTCTTATCACAGCGGCTCAAAAAACCATCATGATGTATTCACACAGTGGAATGGTCTGATGAAAGTGGATTATTGAGGACTACTCACTTTACAGGTGTATGTCGCCATGATGGTTTCTTGAGTCGGCATGATAATGAGGACTGAAAATAAAAGTTCTGAAAGCAAAAAAAAAACTTAAGAGACAATGCAAAACCCATAATCAACCCAAAAGAAAGTATAACTAAAAATAAATTTAATAAAAAATAAACAAAAAAACCCAATCAGCAAATAAGGCAGAAAAGTGCATGTAATGGTGTTGTTCTGTCAAATATAATAGTTCTTTATTATTTATATTACATATAACAAATGCGAACAAAGACAAAAAAACAGATAATCATTCAGCACCGACGATTGCAATGAGAGTTTATTTACAGTTGCTTCTCTTATAGATTTGGTTTATAATTTGAAGTTTTCATTTGTGCTTTCTCATTAATTTTGGGTTTCAGAGGGTTTTGTGCATGTGCGTCAAAATATTATGTGGCTACTATGTCACTGAATAGAATATCAGACAGATATTTAAGACGATCCTGTCTCTGGCATTCTATTCACCATCTATTTTTGAAGAATTACCAATATTTTGCCAACAAATGCTGTAAAATGTAAAAGTAAAAGAATTATACTATGGTCTAATAATGGTTGACTCG
The DNA here is from genome assembly GCA_024372805.1 of Oostethus manadensis. Taxonomy (NCBI): domain Eukaryota; kingdom Metazoa; phylum Chordata; class Actinopteri; order Syngnathiformes; family Syngnathidae; genus Oostethus; species Oostethus manadensis. Next base: position 2,404,593 of record QODF01000003.1, on the reverse strand, counting down.
GTTTTCTTATATGATCCTGTTTCCTGCATTCTTTTTGCCAAATTATTTAAATTAGATTAGATTAGATTACATGTAACTTTATTGATCTCCTGAGATGTGCTCTCAGGAAAATTTAAGTTCCAGTAGCAGCAACACTGTATACAGTACTCTGTAAACCTGATTTACTTGTAGGTGTTAAGTACCTTGTAGGTGTCACAGATGTCTGATACACCTGTGACACAGCTCCGAGTTGTAGCAGAAGTCCGAGGTGTATAGTGTGCAGAAGATTGGCGGGCGACACAGTGCTTTGAGGCTGCACGCTGCAGCCTGTCCATGAGGTCGCTGAATATCAAGGACCTCAGGCAGTGGTCCACTCAAGCACCCTCATTCACCTTTTTGCTGTTCTGGACCTCCTCAAGACAGCGCGGTTAGTCTCCTGCTGGGCTGCTTTTACTGCCTTGGCTCCTAAAAGCCATCTTCTTAGAACAGCCTTGACTTCTTATGGCATCCAAGCTTTGTTAATAGGGTAGCACTGAACAGTCTTAGGGGGGAGAGTAAATCTAGTAAATCAAGACCAACAAGTTGAGGTAAACCACCAGACTGTGTGTCAGCCCTTCAATGTCTTCATCCTGTAGGGTTCAGCAGCACCTCCCAGTCCATACATCCATCCATATTCTGTACCGCTTATCCTTATTAGGGTCGCGGCTATGCTGAAGCCTATCCCAGCTGACTTTGGGCAGGAGGTGGGGTAGACCCTGGACTGGTCGCCAGCCAATCGTAGGGAAGACATACAAGCATTTACACTGTAATGGACAATTTAGAGTCTGCAATTAACCTAACATGCATGTTTTTGGAATGTGGGAGGAGTATTCGGAGAAGCCCACGCACGCACGGGGAGAACATGCAAACTCCACACAGAGATCACAAGTTCTTGCAAAATATAATATGGCAGCAATTTTTAAAAAATTTTTATTTTTTTTTTGGTTTTTTTAATTTATTTTTTTGTAAATTTTTCTAAATTATTCTTTTTTTTAAAAAAAAAAGTTTCAACCTGGAAAAAGTGTTTCAGCCATGCATTGTTGTTTTTAAATCCTGTCCTGGCCTTTCCTGAGGATCCTGTCTCCTTGTTATATTTGATCCAACTATTTTTGTGTTTTTTTTATATTTATATTTGTTTGACAAATGCATATGTTGTAAAATTCTGTAAAACGATCAGTCTTGTGTGTAAAAAATGCTTTGTCTTGGTTTCAGGCATGTCTTGCTATGTTGTTTTTCTTTAGTTTTAGTTCTTTAGTTATATTTGCCAACTATTTTGAAATATTGCTAATATTTGCTTAAATCGGTGTGCCAAATGCATATGCTAGAAAATGTAATGCGCCCAGTCTACTGTCTAACTGCTCACAGTTTCCTACTCAGTGCTCCTATATTCTGTCTATATTATTGAATGTGTAGCAGGAGACGGATGTATACATGTATATGTTTGGTTTAATCATCACGAGAGTATACATCGTTGGGTGGGCAGCATTTGTAAATTAGGCCAAATAGGGCCTATAGATGCATTCGATTGTTTCAAGCGGACCATCAAGTTTTTTTTCTACAAATGGAATGTCCTATGCAGTGCCATGCAGTTACAAAAAGATGCAGCTACTTGTAGAATGTAAATGTGCAAGAGACTTATCATTCTTTGAGCTTTTGGCTACATTATTATGAATAATCAGCCTTGTTCCCAATTTCCATTCTTGGCGTATGTAATATTCATTTTCACAGTAAAAAATGTTGACTATGATGTGTTGTTAAAACAATATCCTTCACCCCAAAGGCCCTCTTCAATGCATCAGCATGTCCTGTCCTGCTGTATTGGCGCGCGGTGGCGACACTCAAACAAGTCAGAATTAGTTCAGCATCTGGAAAAGTCAGGCTGAGGGTGACTTTGAGGCAAGCAAAAAAACAGAGATTAAGTGCCAAAAACGAAATAACTAGCATTGGACAACACAGTGACACATGCTCAAAAGAAAGTATGTTCCCCATAACCACAAGTTTCCGTTTTTTATTCAAGGTTCGTGTCCGCGCTGATCAGCTTCTGTGATGCCCAGAAGCCATTCCAACAATACAACACAAGTCAGATGCCCACTGGGTCATGACTCACATCCTGGCTTTGACCACAGGCAGCCAGCACCACCTCCATCACAATCTATGATAACCACTGTGGGTAGCAAAGCTTCACACGCACACTAAACTATCATCACTTGGATGATTCAATAAGAGAGTCCCACAGAAATGACCACAATACATCCTGTCCTGGCAACAAGAATGAGTTGATGGAAGACAAACAGGGAAACAATAGGCTGTATAGTCAATGCGGTTTTGTCGAGTTGAAGTCTTTATTTCACGGTCTTTGACTGGAATTACTGAGAGTACAGATTAACTGTGGGATTGTGATCGTGTTTGGGGAATTTGGCCTTACACAATCTCCCAAAAGTGAATACACCCCTCACATTTTGTTATGCAGTATCTTCTCAACACAATATGATTATTACAAATTAAATTGGATTTGACTTAAGAATAGCCAGCGTACAGTTTAGAAAGCAGTCTAAATTTACTGTGCAGCCATTACTGTCTAAATAGAATATACCTTTGAGTGAACATGTCCAAACTGTGTCCAAACCAAAACTTTAATATTTATCGTGAGCACCATTGTTTTCTAGCACTGCCTTAATCCTCTGGGAATTCACAGAATTGCACAGGTTGTTTCTTACAGATTTGACATTCAAAATTCCAGACTTTTCCCAGACTCGGTAAATAAATGTGTATCATTAGAGCGCCAATGAAACTCAATCATTAATCGATTATCCAACTTAACACTATTTCGGTATTCGATTTCAAACGTAAGTATCGTCCTACTTCAGCCTCTCAAATGTGATTTTTTTGTCATCCGTGAAAACAGACCTATTATCTTTTTGTTTAGGCCTGTGGTTCCCAAACTTTTTTGCAGCGCCCCCCTTTTGGAGATAAAATAATTTTCTTGCGACCCCCAAAATATGGTAATAACGACACGTGTTTGTGGTAGCCCCGCACCTCCCCTGTCATAACGCCGGGCCCCGTAGGGGACATGGCCCCCAGTTTGAAAACCACTGTTTTAGGCAAAACAGGATTTTCACGCACAGCAGCTCACACATCAGCTTGAAAAACAGTAAACAACATATTTGGCTCTTGTGATATGTTGCAGACCAAAACACTAACGGGCTGGCTCATATTTATTTGTTGAAATATTGAAAAATATTTGAAATACTTATGTATTTATTGTTAAAAAACAATTAAACATGAGAACCATAAAAACAGCAAGGAAGTAAAAGAATAAATAATTCTATGATAAGAAAGAAAAAATATTAGGAAAACAAAGTCATAATAGACAAAATAGCAAAAAACATTAAAGACTAAAACATTGTTTGGGTAGAAGTCATAATATTACGATAATGACAAATAAAAAATCATTATTCTGATTATGTATTCCATTATGCTGTGACCCTAATGAGAATAAGCAGCATAGAAAATGAATGGATGGATGGTATTCCATTTTGTCCCCATATAATTTCCAGGAGATTATACAGCAGCAACTTTGGGGTTTGGAGGAGCAGAGGGCTGGCCGCTTCTTCCCATAGCACCATCTTCCCAAATGTTTTCTGGGGCAGGTCACCACTGTGCGCTCTCACACAAACATCTTAGCTACACTAGCAAGAGCCTTAGAAAAACAGATTGATTCATTTATTTTTTGATAGTTATTCATAATCGTATTGAGAAAACTTTAGAAAACAGAAGCGTGCATGGTAACAGTCTTGTGAAAATGAATATTTTTCCATACTTGAGTTCCCATTTCCCATACTTTCACCACCAGTGCAATCGGAGGATGTTGGACCCCTTGACACACTTCACATCTGCTCATTTGGATTCAGGTCTGGCAACTTTATCACATTCATCTTCGGCTTCCTCAGAAAGGAAAGTCATCCTAGAGGTGTGTTTGGGCACCTTATATCAGAACACTGCCATACGGCCCAATTACCCGAAGGAAGTGATTATGCTCTGCTTCAGAATGTCCCGGCATGTTCGAATTCATGTTTCCCGTAGAACCTCAGCTCCTCAGCTACAATTACGCTACCATGCAAGACACAATTCTATTGGTACTCACTTGTGTTGCCAGCTATTAAGGCAACAATGGCTGTGTTGTTTCAGTGGATCAGTGTGTGTGCGTATTCAGTGGAAAATCTATAGAGCTATCCTATGCGGTCATCCGAGACGGTATAATAAAAACTATATACTGTAGCACTATAAATACAAAATTTATTCAAGATCTCATTAGAAAATCAAATAAAAAAAACGCTTTTAGAGATTAGAGAGTCTGACACATTCGGTTTGTATTACAAAAGACTGAAGTTGTGATGAAGCAAGCATGGCAGGTTTATTTATATACCGTGCTGTAAAGTGCAGCTTGTTTGAAGGCAAATACATTGCATAGAAATAAAGATACTATGACAAGGCGTTCAATTAGTGTATCCATGCAAAAGTAGTAAAAATATCTTGGTTTCTAACCTCAATTGCAAGAATTTACAGTACATTTTGCGCTCCACTTTTGGATTTTAGGGCGGTTGTAAGCCGAGCTTCAAAATGCAAAAAGGAAAAATGAAGAAATCAGCTACTCACACTGTCAAGCTTTCTCTCTTTGAAAGTGGTTGCATTGGTGAGCTGCATGAGCAAGGCCTGCAGCCATGTGAACCATTGCTAGTGAGGCTGGATGTTGTAAGTCCTTTTAAGTCATTTTAAACTTTAACAAAAAAGAAATTTAGTTATGGAACAAAAAAGTCAAGTGGTACACCCAAACAAATGTCAGCCCTGATCTGGAGGATCCAGTTGGCTGTCCGTCAAGACACGGGACGATCCTCGGCACAAATGAATGTTGTTACTGGTGCAGTAAAACAACCATCAAATAAGAACAAAAGATGAACAAAAATGTCTTACGCCATAAAATTGCCTGTTTGTAATTTGCACAAGAGCAGAAGAAAGTTTTATTGTCTGATGAAGAAAAAAGTAACCTTGACAATCCTGATGGCTTCCAATGTTAAAGACATGGCAAGATCCCCTAACTGACATGTTTTCCACACGACACAGAGGAGGGGCGCCATCATGATCTGGGGTGCTTTTTACATCAGTGAAACAATGGAGCTTCAAGTAGTGCAGGGGCGTCAAACGGCAGCTGGCCGTGTGAAGATGTTCAGGGGACATCCTCTGTGACTGAAGGCACTTGTCTATGTGGTAAAGACTGGCTTTTGCAACAGGACAACACTGCAATGCATGCCTGACAAAAGACTTCCTCCAGAAGAAAAACCTCACTCTTTTGGACCATCCTGCATGTTATCCTGACCAAAATCCAATTGAAAACATTTGTGATGGATGGTAGGGGAAGTTGACCAAAATGGACATCTGTTGCAGACAGTGGATACCCCGTGTAAAGCCATCTTAATTTTCCGACTTCTTTAACTATGATCTTTTAAACCTTTCATCAGTTGATGAACAGTGTATTTCACTTTTTTTGCAATCAATTGTTTACTCCATTTTTTGTCTCAATCCCATTTCTTGTTTTGTACATTTTGAAGCTCTGCTTAGAACCTCATTAAGATCTAACAGTGCAAAATGTAAATTCTTGCAATTTTTGAATTGGTCTTAAAATTTTGATTAGGAGTGCAGCGTCTTGGGGCGCTTGGGCTTTCTATCGTGCCTTGTGTAAACCTCGCAATTTCCCTTGTGGCGTATTACTAATATTAATGATTATGAACTATATTTGTGATTATCAACAGTCAATTACACAATTTCTGAAAGATTTTGGCAAATGACAAACTTGAGTTAGCCACTCCGAAAGGTGCAACGATGTATTCCTCTCTTGCAAACACTCACTGGAAATAAAAACAAAACGGTGCAAAAATGACCATTTATGATTAGAACTCATTTTACCTTTGCTGTTTATGTTTATGATTTTGTTTCATATAAACAAAGTCCAGTTTTTATTGGTAGTCCATTGTTTGGGGTTACATTGAAATGAGTTCGACCAGAAACCATGACGCTGCGATCGACATATAACAGACATGTACTAAGTTGACGTGTAGCTTAACGAGATTATATATTCCTGTGACTTATCCCGGGTTAATTTCTGATAAACCTATGAGCAATTAGAAATCTGGATCCGGAATCTGGTTTCTATTGTCAGAAAGCTTTAAAGTGACATGTCACCCATTCCGAGCAGACAGAGAGACGTATCACTATGGAGCATGCATCATTTGTGCCAAAATCTGTTATTCAGTGCCAAGCATGACTCACAGTATGTTCTTTTGGTTGAAAAAAAAGTTGATTTACACCAATTAATTCAATTTTTTCCAGGCTGTCTACAAATGTCACTCGGCCGCCCAGCTTCAGCTAAAAGCGCTATAATGTTGCTCTGGTTTATTTCATTAGCAGCAGGGTTTGCACGGGTGATAATCAGATGTGTTCTTATAATTTTGTGAGTTTTTAGACTTCCACACCATATTACATATAGGCAAATTTAAGTCCAAATTTCAGATTTCTTTCGTTAAACAAAAATCAAATGCATAGTCTTGACTTACCCAGTGTCAAAACATATGTACAATGTCACATTGTTACAAATGATTATTATATTATGTTATAATTTGGGTTTAGATTTTTGGGGGGAAGAAACATAGTGTACAACAAGAGGTGGCGGTGAAAACAAATGCTAAAATGTCCTTTTGTAGATAGAATACCCAGATTCATTATTGATCTCAAATAGGTATGAGTCAATCCAGTAAATCAGTCAGTCAATCAAAGACCTTGACACTTCATGTGCATAATCGTCATTCAGTTCCGGAACATCAGGCCTTTTTCTAAGCCCACACAGCTGGTGTACTTAGAGGAGGGAGACATGTTTCACTGCTGCTGCTTACAGTAATCTTTAGGGGGGAAGGTATAGATGAAAGGTAAAACAAGACACTTGTGATGTGTTCACGTGCCTTTGAAGACTTGATATGATATGATTTTATCCTTGCTCGTTGTGGATCTAGACAGTGACTAGGGGTTTTATCGTCCAAGTTTGGCACAAGGTGATGGAATATTGCTCGCTTATTTTGGTTTCATGTGAAAAAAGGTTTTAATGTATGTGTCCAGCAACTCAGATTGTTATCATCTTGCTGATCTTTTCTGAAGGCTCTCAGATGACAAAAACAGATGAGAATAACACAAAAACAATTTTAGTGATTGCAAGAAAAACAAACAAGGCAACAAATCTTTTGTCAATGCGGGAGCAGATAATCATCTATGGTTTCAATGCTTATCAGCGTTAAATGGCCTGTATTTATCTTATACAGCATCATTCAGCCTAACTACCTTCACATTTGTGTCCTGGCATTACAGCATCGCCTTCCATTGTCCCACATCTTTTACAGCTCTGATATCCGTATGGAACCTCAGGAGTGCCAAAATTAAAAGGAAATGCATGTGGAAACAAAGAAACAAAACATATACAAATGTAATCGTATTCTTTGCAAGCAGTGTAAAAGGCGCTAATATCTGAATGTTCCATAGTTTTAAAGGTCTTATATTATACTATTTCAATTTCACATAACATTTTATACTATATCCAACGTCAAAGACTTGTATATCACATACAACAATCATCATCGACAATCATTCTAGGCCAAAAAAAAGAATCAAACTTACAGCTCCCACATCTATAGCTCACTGATAAACTTATTTTAAGATGTTCAGTGAAGCCTGTTTCCTATTCATTATGTCAGGAAAACCAGAAAATTCCAAAGCAACTGTTTTAGCACCTCTTCTCTCAAGAGTGGAGAAAACAAGCGAGAAAGATGATAAGATTTTTCACAAATTTGCTGCCCATAAACAGGCTCTATGACACATACAACCCAATTAAAAAGTCAATTTCACATAGTTGGGATTGATAGGTGCTATGGGAAAGTGGGTCTATCCCAATTACAGAGGGGGTGGTCGGGTCGATTGGAGAGTTTCTCCCTTCTCTGGGAGGTCTCCTCACATCAGCTCTGAGATAGCCTTTGACCCAGTGACAGCTCTGAATCTCACGTCGCTGAAAGGATTAGTCCACTGGCAGGGGTGCCGGGGGAGGTCACACCAACTCTATCCCCCCCGCTTTTTCTCCATGCTTTCTCGACCCCTTAATGTTCTCCTCCATCACCTATTGCCCCTCTGCAGAGCGTTGCAATTGATTTAATCCCAAATAGTCCAACCTTTAACCTTACGCATCGCCTCTTCATTTCACACGTCTTCATTTTGTGCAATAATTCATCTTCTCGCTTTGACTTTCCTTCGTTAGGCCATTCCAAACAAAGCGCCACCCATGAACGGACACAAAGAAATCCAATTGCTCCTTCTGCTCGATCTGACCCGGCTCAGGTAAAGGCCAGCGGCCTGACAGTGAAGATCAATCACCCAAGAGGAACGTAGGCTTGGCTTACTTTGTGGTTTTAACTACTTGCTTTTGGATTATGTTTCTAGAATTCCTTTACATATGTTCTGTTTTTGTTGCTGTAAACTTGCTACTAACTCCCTTCCTGACCAGTGACAACATTCCATATGTACTCAGGAAGGTAAACAGTCCGCCAGTGCCACCGACCTTGACCACGGGAATGCGACCGCAACTCGTGAAATCCACCGCAGGTTCTAAACTACCTACAGTACGTCAATAATCACAGATGTATGGCAAAGCCGGCCCCCTCTAATGAAACGGTAATGTTTTTATTTGTTTCGGACATGCTTAACAAGTTACTATGTAGTACATCACATGTTTACACTTACAATTCATCTTGCATGAAAAGAAGTAGAAAGAAGTACAGGTTATTTAATCCTACATCTTCTCCATGTCTCAGCAATTACTGATGACTTACATCCAGTCTTTAAATGCAACACACAACAACGATGCAAACATTTGGGCACCCCTGATCATTTTCAATGTTTTCCTTTATACATCATTAGTTGTTTAGATCAGCAATTTTAGTTAAATATATCATAAAGCAGACGAACACAGTGATATTTGACAAGTGAAATTTAATTTTTAGGAGATACAGAAAGGCAGGTGCATAAATTTGGGCACCCTTATGGTTTTATTGATTAAATACCTTTATCACTAATTATTGGAACTCAACATGTGTTTGGTAAGCTCATTGACCCTTGACCTACATACACAGGTCATGCCAATATTGAGAAAGAGCATCTAAGATAGCCAATTGCAAGTTGTTCTTCTGTTTGCATTTTCCCCTCAAGTGTGGCAACATGGGAGCTTCAAAACAACAGTCAAATGACCTGGAAACAAATATTGTTCAACATCATGGTTTGGGGGAAGGATACAAAAAGCTAGTGCATGGCAGGAGGTGCATGGCGGAGGAAGAATACAGCATTCCAAGACAAACACTTGCTATCCACAGGAGAGTTTGGTGGTGGCTCCATCATCTATGGTTCTGTGTGGCCAAAACAGGTACTGACAATAATAATAATAATAAACTTGAAGGTCGCATGGATTCCAGTCAGTATCTGCAGATTCTTGCAAACGTTCAAGAATCAGTAACAAAGTGGAAGTTGCGCCGTGGCTGGATACTTCAACAAGACAACAACCCTAAACACTGCGCAAATTCTACGACGGCATTCATGCAGAGGAACGAGTACAACGATCTGGAATGGAATCTTAGTCCCCAGACCTGAATATGACTGAAAATCTGTGGTGTGATTTAAAGCGGCCTGTCTATGCTCGGAAACCACCAAACCTGACTATTTTGTAAAGAAGGGTCAAAGATACTGTCAACCAAAATCCAGACACTCATTGGAAGTGTTCGGAGGCTGTTATTCCTGCAAGAGGAGGATCTACTAAATATTGATGCAATTGTTCTGTTGGGGTGCCCAAATTTATGCACCTACCTACTTTTGTTTAAATAATTATTACACACTTTCTCTAAATCCTAAAAGCTTCATTTAACTTCTCAAATATCACAGTGTTTGTCTGCTATGATATATTTCACAGAAAATAATGATCCAAACCACTAATGATTTATAAATGAAAATCTTGAAAATTATCAGGGATGCTCAAACTTTTGCATACCACTGTGTTTTCTAAAAGAATGGCAAATTCGCAACATTAGATGGACATATAATAATAATAAATGAATAAATAAACAAAGTAATACTAAATACATATCTCACTTTTCGTCTGGAGGACCTCGAGCTGTACAAACTAGGAAGTATCACCGCTCCATTGTGCGTAACGTGCATCCTCTTTTGCATCTTAGCAGACCCTCTTTTTTCCTTCTCATGTGAACCACGCCGCTGCAAGATGGCACAACACGCCAATCAGTGCCACGTATTGCAGAAAAAAATTCTTTGAAGACTCAGCACATTCCACGGGAGCAGAGCCCTAAACTCTCACCGCGGCGTGCACATAATACTTTCAACAAGCCATCTGTTTGCCCTCGCTTCACGGAACGGGGGAAAAAACAAATGTGGGCAACGAATGACCTGCGAGTTTGGAAATAAAAGTTGAACCGCAGGTTTGAAAGCAGTGGTGGTGGCTTGAAAAGGATATCTGGTATTGCGAGAATATGTTTGTGAGGGTAATAAACAAACACCCACTCGCTGTCAGCCTGAAAAATCCCTAATTAGTGAGCCTTTAAGAAAAGAAAGAAGAAAACACCAACCCTGTGTCCAGGGACACTGTCACCCATTCCAGGATTTTTTACAGGTACTAAAATTGGAGTGGCTGTAAACAAACCTTGCTGTTGTCCAAATGTTTTAAAAGATTTTCCAGGGAGAACATATCACACGGACAGTTGAGTCAAAATGTAATTTACCTACCAGGTCACTCACCTGTCTGTATACCGCCGACTGGGTTCATTGAAAATGAGCCCATGTGGTGCGTGGGTGAAGGGCGGCTGCCTCAACAGGCGGTAACGCAGAGGTTGGCAGTCGTTGCAAAGAGAGCATTCCGGTTTGGACGCTAACAGGGTGGCATCAATCTCCAGGTGTTGCTCCATGGTGAAAAACTGCACCCCATATACTTCCTCCTCTATGTCCAGCTTCAGAGTGAGCGCCGTGTCACAGAAGACATTGCTGGGACCCAAAGAGATGTTGTTGCCACTGACGGTGAGGAGAAGGATGTTGTGGATAGCAGGAAGGGCCGTTTCTTCAGGGCTGAAGAAGGTGACCCAGACGGTCAGCGTGTCCGGCACCAGCGGGAAGGGAAACTCCAGCTGGAGCATGCAGCCCTGAAGTGGGCACTCGGACAGGCCCACGATGCCGTGCTCGATACCTGCGTTGGGGCTCCAGGTGCGCACGCTTGGCTCGCAAACTTGCTCCACGTCTGGAGGACCTGTGGGAGAAATTACCCAAAAACAACAACAAATTGTTTACAAAGGTCAAAATAATAATGGATACCGTCATCAAAGAAATATTTAAAATATTTTTTAAATAATTAGAAATTTTCATGAAATCTATTATAATATTTATCATATTAAATAATGTCTGAATAAATATACTAAAAAGATTAATAAACTGTAATGAAGAATTCACCATGGCCTCTGAGAGCAATGTACATAAATGATCGAAATTTACAAAAAAAACAAAGTAATCATGGCTTGATTTATTCAACTACATTATTACATTATTATTATTTTTGAATATTTAAGAGTAATTTAAACTAGCAAAACTATAAAGTATACATACAAATATTACTATTATTCTAAAATAATATATATATAATAATATCTTTTAATGTATGTATTTTTTAAATGTATTAAAAATAAATAAAATAAATTTTTAGTTTTAATTATAATACATATTATATATTATAATACTATACTAAACACTTAAAAATATAAAAAGTATGAAAAAATTGTAATAAAAACATGCAAATAAAAAATTGTGGGTTTGTGCGTGCAGTAGCAAATTAATATTTCAGTTATGTGTTAGGATAAAAAAATACAAAAAATTAGAAGAGTAACGTTGATTTAGTTATAACAGCAGATTATTGTCATATGAATCCCCATATAGCCTGAAAACATACTGAATGTCTCGTGGAGGTGCTTTTAGTCATACTTGAGATCGCCACATGGGTCATAAATGTATGTTCGTCTTCAATTTTAGTGTTAAGTGTTAAGTGTTGTTTTAGTGTTAAGTTATGGCATTTTTTCCCCTTGTAAAAATGTCTATCATTCAAGCTGACCTTATGATTCGTGAACAACGTGAATTCCAAATGGGATACATTGTGGTTGTCTAGGACCATTGATATTTTATGTACTGCATGCATTGGTTCTCTTGAAATGCGTAACGATGAATAGGCTATATAGCGATACAAGTCGCTGAAATCCTTGTAAGATGCCGATGTGCCGATTAAGGCTGTGCAGCATATTTATGAGGGCGGTTGGATCAAGTCCGTGCATCACTACGTTTTTCTGTAGTGCACCTCTTGCACCACAAAGTTAGAGGTGAAACTGAGAGTTCATTGTGAGTTCTTATGCACAGAGTGAGAGAGGTGTGTGCGTTGCGAGAAGGGGGCCCATCGTAAGGGCTCAGCAAAGTCATTACAAGCCCAAACAGTTACACTCCCTCCATATTTGGAGTCACACACACACACACACACACAGCTAACTCGCATTATCCCAAGTGACGTACACTAACATTCATCAAGCACTCTGAGAAGCCAGTGAGTGGCAGACACTATGTTCTCCCTCCCCCCTCCGATTTCCTTTTGTGCACTTCCAAGCTGGCAAGCGACGAAGCCATTTGCTAACCTCATTTCTGGGCATCGTGCAAAATTCCACTGTTTAATCAAGTGAACACTGAATATGCTTTCCAAGCCACATTATCTCAACACATTTATTATTGTACTGTAACTGCGTGTGTGGCCAGAGTGGAGGTAAATGAAAGAAAAAAAAAAAAGAACGTGGAAAAAAGACAGAGAGGCTGGTAGGGAATGATCTAGTGAAATACTCCAAGAGTAGTTTTTTTGGAGGGGTTACTCTGTGCGACCTCCTCTGCAGGTCATGCTTGATGTAATTTAGCATGTAGAGCGGCACTGAGAACACTTATGTCAGTAAAATCAGCTGTTATGATGGGCTCTACTCCTGCTTTGGCACGAGTGTTTAGAGATGTAAGGGTAGATTTTTATTTCAAACCTTCAGTACATTACTGGAAGACCTGGGAGACTGACCAGTCCAGACATTTAAATATGAGCTCCAATACAGGTTTTTTCTAAAAGGTGGTCAGTATATTGTTTGTCTATTTCTGTTATTTTGCAAAAATATTAAAATAATAATAATGTAAAAAGTCATTTGGACTGTCTACAAAATATAAGTTCAAGTCGGATCAGCTTAATAAAAAATACTCATAATAATAATTGCATTTTAAACAAACCAATAAAAATATGTAAAACTGCCACATTTATGATGCCTTTTCTGTTTTTTTTACATTAAAAATATGAAAAAAACATTGAAAAATGCAAATTTATGATGACATTTTTAGTATAATATTTCTTTTATCTTGTTAATTTATTTAACTAATGTATTCAAATGTAACATGATATTTTCTAACATTCTCTTTTCTACTCTTTTTTTCCCCCCAATGTTCTGTTACCATTGTCTTTATACATTTCCCACCTTCCACATTTTGACTGGCTAAAAGTTAAATTTTCCTTTTCAATAAAAAGTTTAAATCATTCATTCATTCATTTTCTATACCGCTTATCCTCATTAGGGTCGCGGGGATGCTGAAGCTTATCCCAGCAGACTTTGGCCGAGAGGCGGGGTACACCCTGGACTGGTCGCCAGTCAATCGCAGGGCAGATATAGAAAAACAAACATTCACACTCACATTCATACCTATGGACAATTTAGAGTCACCAATTAACCTAACATGCATGTTTTTGGAATGTGGGAGGAAACTGGAGTACCCGGAGAAAACCCACACACGCACGGGGAGAACATGCAAATTCCACACAGAGATGCCCAACGGCGATTTGAACCCAGGTCTTCCAAATCTCCTGACTGTGTGGCCAATGTGCTAACCACTCAGCCACCGTGCGGCCAAAAGTTTAAATCATTTAAATTAATATCTAAAAATACATCATAATTAAATATATATAAGAAAATAAATACAAAATATGCATGAATTCAATTAAATTTAAACATAATAAAATTTTATTTATTCAAATTAGCACAATTTATGAAGTTAAATTTTTTATACTCATTACTTATTATTTAATAATTAGTAATGAGTATTCCCCTCCGTGAATCACCACCTTACCGCAATGGAGGGGTTTGAGTGCCCGAGTGATCCTAGGAGCTATGTTGTCGGGGGATTTATGCCCCTGGTAGGGTCTCCCAAGGCAAACAGGTTCTAGGTGACGAGCCAGACTAAGAGTGATTCAGAAGACCCGTATGAAAAAAAAACAAGAGGAGTGACCGCACCTCGCCCGGACGTGGGATACCGGGGCCTCACCCTGGAGCCAGGCCTGGGTGAGGGGCTCGCAGGCGAGCGCCAGGTGGCCGGGCCTTCACGTGTGGGGCCTGGCCGGGCCCAACCCAAATAAGCAACACGGGAGCTCTCCCAGCAGACCTGCAGGGGAAAGCATAAGGGTTTGGTGCAGTGCATTTTGGGCAGTCTTCGAGGGCGGGTGTCCGGGCAACCTGGTCTTCGGTGGCCAAATCTGGTTCTTGAGACATGGAATGTCACTTCTCTGGTGGGGAAAGAGCCACAGCTTGTGGAAGAGGCGGAGAGATTCCGACTAGTTATAGTCGGACTCACCTCAACCCACAGTTTGGGCTCTGGAACCAAATTCCTTGAGAGGGGCTGGACCTTGTTCTTCTCTGGAGTTGCCGCAGGGGAGAGGCCGCGAGCTGGTGTGGGCTTATTGTTAGCCCCTCTGCTTGGTGCCTCTGTGTTGGAGTCATCCCCAGTAAACGAGAGGGTTATTTGCCTACGCCTTAGGGCTGGGGAAAGGGTCCTGACTGTGGTTTGTGCGTATGCGCCAAACGGCAGTTCAGAGTACCCAGCCTTCTTGGAGTCTATCAGAGGGGTGCTGGAGAGCACCCCAGCTGGTAACTCCATAGTTCTGCTGGGAGACTTCAACGCTCATGTGGGCAATGACAGTGTGACTTGGAGGGGCGTGGTTGGGAGGAACGGCCTCCCTGACCTGAACCCGTGCGGTGTGTTGTTGCTGGACTTCTGTGCGAATTACAGTGTGTTCATAACAAACACCATGTTCGAACATAAGAATGTCCGTAAGTGCACTTGGCACCAGGACACCCTAGGTCGCAGGTCTATGATCGACTTTGTGGTCGTATCATCAGACCTGCGTCCGTATGTTCTGGGCACGCGGGTGAAGAGAGGGGCTGAGGTGTCAACTGACCACCACCTGGTGATGAGTTGGATTAGATGGCGGGAAGGATTCCGGACAGACCTGGAAGACCCAAACGCGTAGTGAGGGTGTCCTGGGAACGTCTGGCAGACTCTCCCATTCGTCGAGTCTTTAACTCTCATCTCCGGCAGAGCTTCGCCTGCATCTCAAGGGAGGACCGGGATATTGAGTCCGAATGGGCCGTATTCCGTGCCTCTATTGCTGAGGCAGCCAGTTGTAGTTGCGGCCGCAATGTGGTCGGTGCCAGTCATGGTGGCAAGCCCCGAACCCGATGGTGGACATCTAATTTATTGTGAATTTGGGTTTATTTGCAACAGAGTATCAGTGTCGGATGAGTATCGCCAATAGCAGCCAGAATTTTCCCCAGTACCTTATCTAAAAGGAAATCAGTGGTATCACACATCACTAATTTTAACCACAAAGTTTTTTTCTGGTCAATGTAAATACATGAATATTCAAATGTTAATTTGAAGTTTCAACTACCCAAGAGAACTATTGGTAACCCATGGATGCATACAGTATATGCTGATGCCCGTCCACCATACCATCATAATCCTGCTCCTATGGAGCAACATCCTGACCCATATAATGCCCAAAGAGGCAGGAGGGTGAGTGAACCAAGAGGGGATTATGTCACGGCATGCATTATGCTTTTTAAGAAGTGTCTCACAGTTCCACACTCTCACTACGGCTTGAAGACCCCCTGCTTATATAAAGCGAAAATATGGTTGGGAAACCTGTGTGGTATCACCACACTTGAGAGTGCTTGTAATCACTTGGAAAGTTGATTCTGAGCCTTACTTTGACATTTTTTCGCCCCACACATTGCAGTACATATACAGTACATGCTGTAGGTTGCACACGGCTGTTTCCAATCAAGCCAGTCTGCTTACTTGTGAATAACGCTAACCACACACAATTCTCTTGGGCTGCGTTCACCCTTCTGGCTCGGTGCAAAAATTTAAAAATGTATACTTGCTGCACACTTTGGTGTTTGGTAAACTACATATCCAAAAAGCAGTGGTTCTCAATTATTTTCTGTCATGCCCTCCTTAAGTGAATTGCTACTAAAAAAGTATCTTATCTATTTACTTATCTGTAATGTACAGACTGAACTCAAAACTGAAACCAGTAAAATCCAACAAAATGGTGAGCTGTGAAGCATACAAGCGTATTCAGTCAAAGTACATGTTCCATCCATCCATCCATTTTCTTCTGCTTATCCGAGGTCGAGTCGCGGGGGCAGCAGCCTAAAGTAAGGAAGCCAAGACTTCCCTCTCCCCGGCTACTTTGTCTAGCTCCTCCCGGCAGATCCCGAGGCGTTCGGGCCAGCTGAGAGACATAGTCCCTCCAACGTGTCCTTCTCCGAGGCCTCCTATCGGTCAGACGTGCCCTGTACACCTCCCCAGGGAGGCGTCTGGGAGGCACCATAGGTGAGGGTTGAAATGCAGCTTGACAGGTAAATTGAGAGCTTTGCCTTTCGGCTCAGCTCTCTCTTTACCATGACAGACCGCTGCAGAGTCCGCATCACTGCAGACGCTGCACCAATCCACCTGTCCATCTAGCGTTCCATCCTTCCCTCACTCGTGAACAAGACCCCAAGGTACTTAACCTCCTCCACTTGAGGCAGAACTTCATCCCCCACCCAGAGATGGCACACAAGAACCATGGACTCTGACTTGGAGTTGAAAGTCACGGCTCGATGAAGCCAACAGGGCCACATCATCTGCACAAAACAGAGACCGAATCCTGCAGCCACCAATCCAAAACTCCTTAACGCCTACAACGAAGTCCACAAAACACATGTAGACTGGTTGGGCAAACTCCCATGAACCCTCAATGACCCTGCCAAGAGTATAGAGGTCGTCCACAGTTCCACAACCAGGGCGAAAACCACACTGCTCTTCCTGAATCCGAGATTCTACTATCCGGCGGCTCCTCCTCTCCAGGACCCTCGAATAGACCTTACCGGGAAGGCTGAGAAGTGTGATCCCACGATAGTTAGAACACACCCTCTGGTCCCCCTTCTTGAAAAGCGAACCACCACCCCGGTCTGCCAATCCAGGGGCACTCCGGGCGTATCTCATCAACCCCCTGGGCCTTGCCACCAAGGAGCTTTTTGACCACCATCCTCTCATGAATTTTTGTCTCAGTGACCACCAGAGCTGCAGATCGCTTGACCTGTCGGTACCAGTCAGCTGCCTCCATAGTACCATGAGCCAAAAGGGCTTGATAGGACTCTTTCCACAGCTTGACAGCATCTGTCACCACTGGTGTCCACCAACGGGTTTCTGGGATTACCGCCACGATAGGCACTGACCACCTTGCAGCCACAGCTCTAATCAGCCACCTTGACAATGGAGGCACAAAACATCACCCACTCGGACTCAATATTTGCTGCCTCCCTCTGAACATGGTCAAGCTCTCCCAGAGGTGGGAGTTGAAACTACTTCTGCCAGGGGACTGTGCCAGAATTTTCCAGCAGACTCTCACAATGCGTTTGGGTCTGCCAAGTCTGGCCGACATCCTCCCCCCACCATCGGAACCAACTCACCACGACACCAACGACACGACCACAAAGTCAATATATATATATATATAACATAACTAAATTATGGCAAAGACCGTTTGCTGACTTCAATACAGTAGTTTGTTTTTATATTCTGCAATATTTATCAAAGTTGATTTTTAAAAAAGCTTGTAAAATATACTTTTCAAAATCATCATACACAGAGGGAGAGATCAGAGCACTTATTTTTCACTTTTATCTTATTTCTGCCCTCTATTTGCTAAACTGAACCACACCAGAGTTCACTTGCAAGCAGATTCTCTCCGGGTGTGTTCACACTTGTCAGTTTTGTCAAAAACCTCTGCTAGAATGGTCTCTTTTGGTGATGATCCAACCCCCGTGTGCACCAAACAAGCTGACCGAGATTGACTGAGAGATGGCTCTTGATCGGCTCGGTTCAGTTGAGCGCTACACGAAACAAAGACGCAGACACAAAATGACAGCAAAAACCATGCAGATAAAACATGCAGTTCTACTCTCTCCCTCTGCATGTGTGGCAACGGTGCTCTTTTAAAGCATATTTTAGAAGCTTTTTGTGAAAACTAAGACGGCAACACCAGGGTTCCTCTCAGCCGAACCAAACATGAAAATTGTGAAGTCAGCCTTTTAATTTTGCTTCTACCTCACACAGTCTGTCTTCCTGTACACCTCCTCCCGGGAAGGGCATTTTCTTTTTTGGGTTTTCCTCCAGCCATGTCTCTCCAAGGGCATTGAGTAGTAAAAATTTATGAGCGGTACTCGATGACCCTCTATGAGAAGTGCACCTCAGTGAGGTGCCACGAGCATGCATGAACGCTCATCTCATGAATGCACACACATGCAGCTCGCTTATTTCCCAAATAGTTTACATGCAAATGAATGGTTATGTGTGCATTAGAAGAAGTGAGAAACTTCTGCAGACAACCCCGCCACCACCCAAAAAACACAGACGCATACACACACACACACACACAGAAAAACAGCAGCTGCGGAGTCCTCCAAGATGCCGGGCTGGGGCAGAGTTAAGAGGAAATGGGGAGCTGACACAAACAGGGAGACCTTCCAAGAAGGAAAATTGAGTACAGTTTACACTGGGAGCACGTTGGACAAGCACAGACTTGCCTCTGGTACACACATTATAGCCAGTGTTAAGACAAGGTTCATTGACTTTAAATAATCTATAGATCACACACACGCAAGCAGACATCAGAGGATAAAACACATTCATTTTGTCTGTTTGGCAATGTGCCTGACGGACTGCACACTGAGAGTTGATGTGTGGAAGAGGGCAGCTCCCAAGTAGTAAATAGGCATAATAAGGCACGAGCAAAAGGCCTCCAGTTTCTTTCCTCCTACTTTAAACTTTAACAACATCATAATGACTGCAACTCTTCATCTAAATATTCCTCAGACATTTATGTTGAATATTTGGGGTTTGTTGGATCATTATGACTAAACTACTCAACCTTATGCATTTTTTTTTTTTTTGTGTATTGCTTTTTTTCGACATTTGCTTTTGTTTTTAGATAATATTGTCCAAATTCAGCCATATGGTAGTGGTAGTTGTGGTAGTTGTGGATGTACAATGTGGTGTAGGCTTAATAGAAAAATATAATACCTAAAATAAATCTTCAGTTTTATGTATTTATTGTAGGTAGTTTTTTTTTTTTTTACAATTGTGCTTTTTTTCCACCTAAATTTCAAATACCCCTTTTAACTGCAAAATGTGTGTATATACAGGAGGCTGAAATATACAATTTAACAATGATTCATTTAATTTTAGTTATTTGATTACCTTTATTAACAATGCAATAAAATATCAATTAAAACAGTTAAAAAAGTGTTAAAATGCAGTGTTATGCATAGCTTATTAATAAATATTATATACATAATTATATTCATTTTCTATGCCGCTTATCCTCATTAGCGTCACGGGTATGCTGGAGCCTATCCCAGCTGACTTTGGGCGGGAGGTGGGGTACACCCTGGACTGGTCGCCAGTCAATCGCAGGGCAGACAAACAAACATTCACACTCACTTTCATATCTATGGACAATTTAGAGTCACCAATTAACCTAACATGCATGTTTTTGGAATGTGGGAGGAAACCGGAGTACCCGGAGAAAACCCACACACGCACGGGGAGAACATGCAAACTCCACACAGAGATGCCCAACGGAGATTCGAACCCTGAACCTCCTGATCGTGAGGCCAACGCGCTACCCACTCTGCCACCGTGCGGCCAATTACAATAATATGTATTTGTTCATGTTTAACATTATACGGCATTTCATTTAACTATTACTATTTTATTATTTAATTTGTATTGCTATTAACAACCTACCAAAAATGTAAGTACAGCTGGATACATTTGCAGATGCAGAATTATACTTGGTGAAATAGTGTTTTTTTTTTCACCTTAACTTGCATGCATCATTATAAAAATTAGTCAAGTGTACGCTGGAGATGAGTATCTATGGAACTGAAACGGTGGTGGTGGTTTACCCCACTCAAGCTCACAGACAAACTGCTTGATGCAAGCACAGTGAAAGGCTCAGTGCTGCAGCAGTGACCAGATGGGACAAAAAGTATTTTCATAGCATAAATACCTTATCCCTGTAAAGTTCTTAGGTTATAAAAAGAGCACCAAAAAATGTCTCAAATCCCACTTTTGTCAGCTTTTATTGCACTTACATCCCACGCAAAGAGGGAATTCCATTTCTCACATGGGAATTGGGAATGATGCTACCTTAAGTCCTGATCCCCATGAATGCGTGCGTGTTTTAGAGATGAGTCAGTGGGCCAAATTTTTGCATGTTAGAACTCTGACTCAGAAAGCCAACAAAGGATAGACTTCAATTCGGTGTCAGCATATTTTACATTGTGAAGTGCGGCGTCTCCATTGTGTATTTACAGTATATAACAATCGAGAACACTTGTATAGGACAGAGGACACGCTACCTTCAGCCTCGAGTGGTGACCAGTGTCCAGAGGGAGCACACGGTCGTGGGGATGACGAGTTGGAGGCGTACTGCAGTAGAACTCTACCCTCAATGCATTTATCGCACACTGATCCCAATTCTCTAGGAAACCAACAGACAGGCACAGCATCCAACTTAGATATAGGCCAAATATACACCATGCAGACTGTATCAAAATAATAATAATAAAGATGTAATAGTTCCATAAAGATGCTGGAAGGAAAATTGTTTCAAATTTCAGGAAATAAAATTGTCATATTACAAGTACGGCATCATAATTTTACAAGAATAAAGTCATAAAGCCACTTTTAATGATCATTATCAGCTTAGAAGACAAATATCCTGTTTTCTATGAGAAGAAAAAAGTAATATAACAATGTTGTATTGTACAAAAAGGTGTAATCTAAACAGGGATAAAATATTGTTACTAAAGATTTGTATTTTTTGTGTGTAATTTTACTAAAATATTAGAATTGTAACCTTTTATGGAAAAAAAAGTAGTTGCATGAAAAAAAATACCGTTACAAAAAAATGTTGTAAAAAGTCCAGTAACCAACTTAGATACAAAAAAATTTGCAATTTTAAGGAAAATGTAAATACTTTAGTTTTCTTTAACAAAAACATTTAAATGGTAAAAAACATTGAATTTTATGAAAAATATGTACAATAATATAAAATAAGTCATAGGGGGGAAAAAATTATTTTACGACAAAAAGAAGAAATTCAAGCCTATGCAGGTAATTTCACCTGTCGTAAAAGTGTCCTGAAATGGGTGGAAACCATTCCAATGTGAAGGAGTTGCGATGTTGGTCCACCACCTGTGGAGGCATTGCCACCGGAGGAGGTTTGGAATTCGGTTGCCAGGTTTGGTAAACCAGGTCAAGGTAGCAATGCATCCTTGCCACTTGGTTGAGGGTGAAGGAGTCGGTGCAGGAATCATCTTCAGGGAAAGAAAACGTCTATTGTCTTGACTTTTTATAATGAATACATGATACAGTACATGGGGCACGGCCCTACCTGCATAACTCATGTAGTTGTTGAAAGGCGTGTGAATGAAATGTGGAGAACCACAAGTTTCGTTCCCCGGTTCTGGATCGTGGCAGCCTTTAAACTTGGTCGTGGGATTAGTGTCTGCACACAGATCTCCGGTCTCCATGGAGGGCTCCGTCTCCAAACACGCATCATTACATGATTCAATCTCTGAGATCCCTCGAAAAACATGGTAGAGTCCTAGACTGTGGCCAATCTCGTGCACCATGGTGTCGGTGTGGCTGAAGGTACCATAGAAGGACGGGTTGAGCACAATTCCACCTGAGGGGGGGGAGGGATATATATATATACACATTTACAGTATTTATGGTACACACAGTATCTATGGTACACACTACACTACATGTTGGAATTCATGTGACCGCAATGAACCGCATTACCAGCAGCACTCATGCAGCCCCAGACCATGGCCTGATTGACATAATAATGTTGCTACTCACTAATTGTAATAAAGGCTGCATGTTGAGTCATTTTCACTGGATAGTAAATCTATATTGCTATACAAGCTGTACACTAACTACTCTAAAGCACATCCTTGTTTCCACGTATTGTCGCTTGGGGAGATCAATAAGGAGCTAATGCATTATTTACAGACCGCATGGGCTTCATTATTCATTCATTAATTAATTTTCTATGCCGCTTAGCCTCATTAGGGTCACGGGTATGCTGGAGCCTATCCCAGCTTACTTTGTACACCCTGGACTGTTCGCCAGTCAATCGCAGGGCACATATAGACCAACAAACATTCACACTCACATTCATATTGATGGACAATTTAGAGTTGCCAATTAACCTAACATGCATGTTTTTGGAATGTGGGAGGAAACCGGAGTACCCGGAAAAACCCACACACGCACGGGGAGAACATGCAAACTTTACACAGAGATGCCCAGCGGAGATTTGAAACCTCAACCTCCTGACTGTGAAGCCAATGTGCTACCCACTCAGCCACCGTGCGGCCGGGCTTCATTATATTCTTGATAAAGACGCTGCTTGGGGCTCAAACTATAATTTCCCCAAATCAACAGTCGGGGCATGCATGAATATTCTACAGTCTTCTATACCTAAATGCGTGAGGGCTTCTTTGTCCCACGGCCAAGTGGCAACCCCGGCTAGATCTTCATCAGAGGAGTTGGCAAAGAAGACATTCAGGTGAGTGGAGCCATCCAAGTGCAGAATCTCCTTCAGCTCTTTCACATCCAGATAGGCTCTGGNAGAGGCTTGTTAATACTAAACACGTTTCCATTTGTAAAAAAATAAATAAATACATACATAATTAGTACAAGAGAAAAAAGCTTTATTACCAACACAAATGCTGACATTTCAAAAGAACAAAGGTGTGGTTTTCCAAAAATGAATTTGCAACATTACAAGAAAAGGGCATCATTTTATTGCAGTTAATTGGTTCCAGACTCGACTGCGATAAATGAATTTCCGCTAAGTACGAGTCAATATTAATAGATGGAATACGTTTGTAGTTACAGCAGGGAAAACCTCTTTATGACCAACTAAAAACATTTGTAAACATTACTAGAGCTCTGTAGACAGGAAATAACATCCTATAGTCATCTATATACTTGTATTACCTAATATAATAGCAATGAATTGATAGATAGATACTTTATTAATCTATAGCGATAATAAGACATAATAACTTACATTAGCACTGGGAAAGTTACTTGTTGTAGTATCGCGAACATAATTTGGGTCAATCTCGTGGCATTCACGAGTCTATGATTCATCCACACTATGACAATCTGTGTTTACACCACATTGTGCAACTCATGCACTAGTTACGGGTTCTCAACAAGAACATAGGAGACGGCCACTGCTTTAAGCATTAGCACGCTACCAAGCTAACTTGGTAGCCTTCAATGTATTTATTCTAAATTTAAGAAAGAATTTGATACTAAGTGGGGAAGAAGAACAAAGTAAGAAGCCACAAAAGTACCACTTCCACACTAAATACGTTTTTTTACTCTGCATCCAATGCTGACTTCATAGTGCAACGTGACCAGAATACTAAATATGACTTGTTTTTCAATATTTCTGACTAATAACAGGCCATAGCCAACCACAAAACAGCAATCAATATTTCATTAATTCATTCTTGAAAAATGATAGAGCGCTAGAGTAAGGGAGTGATGTTTGAACTGCAATGTAGGAAGCAAAGAATGTATCCCAAATCATAATTTACCAAAGCAACGTTGTAAATGGTTTTTTTTTCTTGTATTAATTTTTTTTTTTTTTTACGAGGCCACTGTAACATGAGCAATATTACCAGAAGAAAACATACAAATAACATCTGAATTTTATAGGAATTTTAAAAATCAACAGACAAAATCATGATAAAATTAAAAAACAATAGAAGGCATAATTTTATGTGAATGATTTTGGGTCTTAGACTACTTTTTTCTTTGCTCTTTAAAATTACATTATTATACTTTTATGAGAATGACATAATAGTACAAGAAATATACATTTGAATCATACAAAATGAGTAATTTTACAAAACATGCACTTTATGTATTGTAAAAAAATACAATATTTTACGAGGCTCGGAATTTTTCATTTAGTGTTTTATTGACATCCAATTGTTTAAAGTCCTTTTTTAACCTTCTCAAAACATTATCTCAAATCTAACCTTATTCTTGTAACTTGATCATTTTATTCTTGCAACATTGTGACTACGACTTCCTTTCTGGAATTGGAATATGAACATAATAAAAAAACATTTGCTCAACTACAGTAGACAAGATCAATGTATTGTGCGACTTTGGCTGTGTCGCTGGAGGACTCGTGAGGATTCCCAGGAACACGGCAACGCAGTTTCAATTTGAAGCCACTCGAACCATTTGTCATCGTTGCTTTTAAATCCTCGCTATTGCACCCATGTGTAATAGAGAGGAAATTGAACCATGTTGTCTAGGAAGTGCCAGCGACCAATAAACAGTAACCCAAAATGCAAGCAAGGGCCTTCATTTCCCTTGTTTGTAGCAGCGCTGATAGCCAAGCCGCAAGTCCTTGTGAACATCATGGTGACACATGTTTTATGTTGGGAAGACAACCAGTTCAATAAAACATTTGCTGCTATTATTCCGTTTGATTGGGATCCTCTCCTGAGGCGTTCGTTTTCAACAAGCCACCAGTGAATTGTGAATGTGTACTCAAGTATTGCCTTCCAATGTGTGGCGGCGCACCGGTGGGTAAAAGGTGGCACTGCTAACTGCATCATTATTCAGCGCTACGAGACAGTCAAACTTAATGAATAAATTAAAGGCTGGCCGGTGGCCCTGGCAGACTGTATCAGTGAGAGCAGCCATCTTTTCAAAGTGTCAATAAATGCTTTGCATCTGCTGGAGTAGTTGATGCCTTGGCGTTGTTGAAACAAAGCTGCAGAATGGACTCAAGACAAGCACCAAAGACAAAGTCACGGCCTTACTAGCACAAATTACCAGGTGTTTTTATCAAGTTTGTATCATTTACTGCCCCTTTTCTATTTCTATAATCCATGTTCTTGAATTGTAAGGTTAAATGCAAAAACCAGAACGTTTGGACCGCCAAGTAAAGATGTAGTACTCCCACAAAATCTAAGAACATTATTTTGCTAAAAACAATACCAGAAAACTAATTTTAGTTGTGTTGTTACAAGGAAGTCAACGTTTTCTAAGAAAAAAAACTGTAAAGAAAAAAATTGTCAAAAGAAAGAATTGAATTAAAGTGTAGAAGTAGAAATCATATTTTTAAAGCATATAAAATATAAAAAATGTACAGAAATGAAATTGCTAAACAAACGTAATCTTACCAAAAAAATACTGAGAACGTTTTTTTTTTTTTTACATTTACTTGTTAAAATTACATCATTATTTCTGTAACATCAATTTTTCTGTTTTCTGTCAAAGTTCTAATATGAGAAATATGTAAAATAAATAAATAAATAATAAACTTAAAAACGTTTTTTTTTTTTAAAAAACAAAAAAAACAAGGACATGGCCAAAAAAAATTCCAAAAAGTCATAACTAACTATAATTAATGTCATAAGTAGGAATGTCTGATAATATCGTCCGACCATCGAACACACGCACTTTTGTAGGGTTGTCACAAAACACCCGACTCAGCAGATTATACCGTGGGATGATGTCCATGAGAACAGGATGAGATTTTAACATTAATTCAAAGAAATTCAGAATACTGTCTCGTTCGTGTTGAATATTCCCATACAGGGGCTGTGGCATTTGGTTTGCAATCATCTTTGTTCCTCCTAATTTCTAGTACATTACCTTGCAAGAGGCTCCCTTGTTGTACTGCTTGTGTGTGTATGCTATCAGCCCCGCATGCCCACGGAGACAAAATGACTGAATGACTACACACAACATTGATGAGACATTACCTTACATTGCATTACCTTAACACTGCATGAAGTCATGAAGTCAGCCATGGCATGTCCGTTATGATATAGTGGAAAAATGTCTCATCACATGTGAAGTTTTTGGCTTCTTAGGTTAAGGATAAATGCATTCTAGTTGCAATACGGTGTAAATAATGAATAACAGGAGTGTAAAGGTGACTATGGGGGTGTTTCCTAATCTCTCCAAGGCTGTAATAATGTTAAAAATTGTATTTAGAATAGTCATAGACAGGTTTTCCATGTTCTAACTACGAAAATATTCAATTATTAACACTGAATCCTGTATCGCGGATATTAATTGAATGCGGTCCGGTCTGAAACGGATTAACCACGAGTAACGGAGGGACAGCTGTATAACATATTGCGGTATTTGGCTTATGTTAGTGTTTGTTTATTAGCGAGATGCATCCAGTGGCATCACACGATAAGGTGTCCAGTCATTACACAACATTCATTTGAGGGAAGAGCTGCTGCCTGTCTCGGCACGAGTGTGGGACAATATCAGATATTGACAAGAAAGCCAAAATCGAGACTCTCTAGTCATAAGGCTTCATTTTTAAAGAATAAAGCTATAACAAAAAAAATGAAGTGACAAATAGTACAATACAAATTACTACCAGAAACACTGCAACTTTACAACACAAGTTTATGTATGTAAGATAAGCATAACTTACGTAAGCTTAGGAGAACAACAACAAAAACCAGAGCAAGTCCAGACTGGGAGTAGAAACTTACTAGGAAGAAAACGGTTCCGACCCTTTAGTGTGGACTAAGTGGTCACAATAATGCAGCATAATCTTTCACTGGAACGCACTGATGGCTTTTTGTGAATGACTACTTGCATTTGTCCATTTACACATTATAGGTCTGTGGTAAAGTATTGGAATAATATTGTTTGGGGGGGTGGGAAAGCAGTGGATTATGATGTAATTCTGTGTTAAACAACAAAACGCTGCTACATCGAATTGTTTCCAACCAACAATTTTTTTCATTACATTCACTTACTGCTCTGTCTGTGCTGTTAATTCCTATTCCAGTCTTTATACCGCAACACCCTCAGTATCATTTATTCCATTCGACGCTCTAAAAAATGCAGCCCCCGACATGCCAGCGTGCTTTTGAGTGAATAGTTACAAAAGCAAATGTCTGCATAAGATATTAAAATCCAAATGTAAAACCAAGCTGACTGGCGGCGTATGTTCAATGTCACCTAGAGGAAGTAATTTAAAAGTGGCTACCAGCGGCGTTTGGCAGTGGTGGGGTTTTTTTTGTTGTTGGTTTTTTTTACAGGAAAAATGCCTGTGAGAAAATGGTCCCTCCTGGCAATTTGGTTAAGGTATTAGCTACCCGAGACATTTAATAAATAAACTCTATACAAAGTTTTGATGGACAGATCTGACTGCATCGCCAGTTGTATCGTCGTAGAAGGGCTCAGGAAAAATACAGCAGAGTAGTTAGTAACTTTGGGACTTTACCAAAATGAAGTCATATTTTCTGAAATACATTTGATAATTTTAGGCTTAAGATGCAAATATACAAGAAAAAAAAACATATTTTACAAAAAGTAGTTGACTGAACATTATGAGTATAAATGTACACTCACCTCAAGATGAGGACAGTTTTTTTTCAAGTTGCGCAATAACACATCTTACGCACATTTTTCCATAATTGTGATTACTCGTCACAATAAAGTCATGCTTTTTTCCACGAACAATGACGTAACCCTTCATTTTCCAATAATAAAAACAATCAAATAATATACAATAATAAAGGCATAAGGAACTTATGAGGAGAATACGGTCCTATTTTTGGCATAGAAGATGGATGGATGAATGACCGTTATCAAACAGTCATTATGGTAATACTGTTGATAACAGTTCAACGAAACGGAAGTGAGACAAAAACATTTGTGAGTAAGCAATTTACTGCAAACAACCTTGAAACCGAAATGGCTGTTCATCAGCTGATCCAAAGTTTAAGAACACAGCCTTTAAAAGACAAAATTGAAGCAAAAATTTGGAATGAATGCCAGTTTCTGTCAGGAATTATCACTGGCATGATCACTTGATGGCAAAGGCAAAAAGTTTCGCTCTTTGAATGTGCTCGGATTGTTGGGCTGCATGAGGAAAACTCGCAGAGCGCCATTGCTGCACCTAAGACACTTATTTTGCACTTCTTAAAAGATCCTGAGGGTTATGAAACAAAAAAAGTCAAGTGAAGTCAAGACACGGGACAATGCTCAGCCCAATTGAAGGTTGTTACTGGTGCCGAGTGCAGCCCGGTAACCATCAGACGGCATGTGTGAGAGAAGGAGTTTAAGAATTAAAAAACATCATGGAGGGCTCATCCGACAATGAAAAGGACTTCTGCCATAGGAATAACCTCACTCTTTTGGACCATCCTGCATGTTTCCCTGATCTAAACCCAATTAAGAACATTTGGGGATGGATGGCAAGGGAAGTAAAAATGGACATCCGTTCAAGAAGGTGGATGCGCTCCATGAAGGCGTCTTCACCAGCTAGGGCAACTAGCCGCCTGACTAGTTTTATGCTTGTTTGCATTAAACTTTAAAATTTGTCTCACTCCCATTCCATGTTTTTGCACTTTGAAGCTCTACTTGGGACCTCCTTAAAATCTAACAGTGCAAAATATAAATTGCAATTTTTCCAACTGGTCTTTAAAGTGCATGCTCGCATTAGGCACTTGTTACACTTTATTCTTCTAGAACCGCATGCAAAAGTAAAAAGAATGTGATCATTTTTAACAAAATAAAATCTGATATTAGTAGCATAAATGTAAAGCATAATTGTCTGTAGTCAAGTTATACTTGTTTCACAATCAATGACATTGAAATGTTGCAGAAATATAAAGTAAAGCCTCGAAATATAAAGCCAATTATAGCCCGTATAGAAGGGAAGAAAGACAGAAAGATCCATTTGGTCTGTTTCTGAATTATTTCAGGAATTTCAATATTTTCTTTTTGAACTGGGCTTGGTCAAAGAGTTTGATACTTAACTGTTAGGTCCAACTGACAACCACCAATAGCCAACAAAACACAACGCATTAAACCCATTCGAGCCGTTTACAATGAGAATGATTCAAGTGTCCCCGGTGCGCCTCAGTTTGGCCATATGCTCTAGATTTACAAGCTTTGTCTTGATACTCTTGCGAGAAAAGACGCTTTGATCAGCTGCCACTTTGCCGTGTCTATAGAAGCGTTTGTGTAGCATGAAGAGTTTGGAGCGTTCACTGCGTCTTTGTGTCTGTCCGTTCACATCTTCCTCAAAGATCTGCGCCAATGACCCTTTACCCCGACCCTGTCACTCTCCTCCTCTGAGCTCCGTCACATGGTCATGCCTCACCACGCCTCCGAACCACACATCAGACGCCGGGGAGGGAACAATTTTGCGTGCGTTTAACCGTGACTCTTTTCA
The DNA here is from genome assembly GCA_024372805.1 of Oostethus manadensis. Taxonomy (NCBI): domain Eukaryota; kingdom Metazoa; phylum Chordata; class Actinopteri; order Syngnathiformes; family Syngnathidae; genus Oostethus; species Oostethus manadensis. The sequence goes on along the minus strand of QODF01000003.1, from coordinate 2,374,724 downwards.
GCAACTTTTTTCAATGGAGAACTTGGAAAGAGAAAAGGTGGAAGAACCTGTTAGAGGTTCACTGAAACTGCTGCATTGAAGTTTTTAAAAGGGAGATTATGACTTAATCCATTTACACCCATGTATAATTCATATAAAGCCATAAATGTGCCTCGTATACATTCCGTCAAGTAAGTGCGGGCCAGCGCTGGAGGGAGCTGGCGAAGCAATGACACACTGGCGGCCAATAGAACTTCAAGTGGGTTTACACCACAGCCTCTAAACCCCATCGTTCATCTTGGCCTTTATTAGCAGGCTTGGGCACTCGTTCTCAATCTTTACATTCTACAAAGGAATGGGAGCGTTGGATTTAACAAGACAAAAAGTCATCCTTTTGCAGGAGAGATGTAGTAGGATAAAAAAGTTGTATTACAAAAATAAAGCCGTAACATTAAAAGAAAAACATCCCTCATTCTTTCATTCATGTTTTATACCGCTTATCCTGATTAGGGTCGCGGGTATGCCGAAGCCTATACCAGCCGGCTGGGGGCGGGAGGCGGGGTACACCCTGGACTCTAGAAAAACATCATGATTTTACAAAAATATAATCATTAAAAGAAAAAAAATTAGAAATAAGCCAGAATTTGACGAGGGGTGGGGGGCAAGTTTGTGTCAAATACCATTATTTTTATGGGCGTCTCAAATACACAGGGACTTTCAATTATCTACTGCATTACTTAATTGCATTACTGAATTCCAGAACCATTACGATATTTTCCTTTTACGCTCATGCTGTATAATTTATATAAAACCATAAATTTGCTAGCGTCAGGCGCGTAGGTGGTTACCAGCGTTGAAGGCTTGCAGCAGGGGGGAGAAAAATGCAACTGCTTGTAGTACGAAAAATACAGTAATAATGAAAAGTGTGCAAAGTAGCCCCAAGCCCCCTGTCATAATGCCGTGTCCCCTTTGGCGGCATGCCCCCCAGTTTGAGAACCACTGGGTTAACAAGACAGCCCCTAAACGTGGACACTTGTCCTCAACCTTTCAGCGTTGCAAAGGAATGGTGGTGGATTCCAATTCAAAGAGAAGTTGGGAGTAATAATAATAACAACCAAAAGGATTTAACAGGACAATGGGGCCCCCAATTCTCTGAAGTGGACGCTCTTAATCGAGCAGAAATTTGGCAACATCCTCATGGCTGCCTTTCCGCCGACTTAACGACCGCCATCTCGCCAGGCATAAAGCGGTGATCTCCCTGGTGTGACATACTTTGAAAAAAAGATATAATCTGACAATCCATTATCCCATCTAAGTAGGCTAATGGCACCGAATGCACAGGTGAAATGTCGACAACAGGTGCTTTATAAGTGCGCTACGGCTTTAAAGGGGAAGTGCAAAGTCCTGGTATTTACGAACAAGCACTCCATTACGTTTTATGGGACGGCGCTTAATGGTTTAGACGACTAACTGTAAAACACCCAAGTCAAGGGCCCGAGAGATTAGCTCCCTCCGCTGTGCTAAATACAACGCCGACGAAGGCGACGGCAGAGGTGCAGGGGAAAGTAAGTGGAGGATGGAGAAAGGGTGCTGCATCCATCATTCTGCCACGCTGACAGGTATTGACTCATGAGAAAGAGAGACAGAGGCCAAGGAAAAACAGAAGACCTATTAGCCCCTGACAAAGCCTGGCCAGAACTTCATTTCACAAAACATACCGAGGCACAAAAGGTTTATGTGGCCATCAAGCCAGTTTAGGAGCTACTTTCAAAAAGCCCATAAAAGCTAGCCTAAGTATCTGTATAAAAGCTTCAACTATAGGGTTGAAGAATTCAGCTACAATATTGACTCTTTAATCGGCGATATAAAGCATTCTAAAAATTTACATCAAATAATAACAATTTGAAAGGAATACATTTAAAATACATGATTACAAAACATTTAATTTTACAAGATTACAGCTGTAATATTCTAGCAAAAACTCATCGTTTTATAAGAAATACAATTGTGGAGAAAAATATAATATATAAACAAATGTACAGCAATCACTCGTTTATCTCGTAATGAGTGAATTTCCGCGAAGTAGGATTCCTTTTTTATAAATCAAATATTTTCATAGTTAAACCACAGAAAACCTGTTTAAATATGGGTTTTAACATTATTTAGAACCCTCTAGAAAATAAATAACACCCCTACAGTCAATATTAGATATTACAAGAGTAAATAAATCATGTAAGAAATAAACAAGACCGGTGCCTGTGTATGTTGCTATAAAAGTGTTAAATGGTCTAGGGGACCCACAGTGATGTTGGGGGTTTGAGCTTCACCTTGCTGTGGGTTATGGCTGCAACAGTAGCCTGTATTTCCATTGGGGATTGTTTTTTTAAGCATAATTGTGCCTGTTTTGACATAATTCAAACATGCAATAAAAGCCTTTTGTTCTGGCTATCAAGTCTGGTGTGTGTGTGTGTGTGTGTGTGTCTCTCTCTCTCACTGAACATTACAGTAATGTTACTGACATCGTTCCTTCACAATAATGCACTTTTTAAAAAACGTATGCAATATTATCCAAGAGAATACAACTCTAATGATATAATTGCAATATTTTAAGATATAAGAGCACATTTTAAAGAGAATCTGCAGATTTTACAAAAAATAGCATAACATGTTTTTTTAAGTAATAAAAACTATCAATATCACAGGATAAAATACAATAATGAGGACATGTTACAAGAATAAAGACATTACAGGGGGGAAAAGTCTTAGACTTTGCCCTTCGTTTTTTAAAATGACATCCAAATGTTTTTAATACTTAGTGTACCTTTAGTCTAAATGTACCTTTGCTTTGAAGCACTGCACTATTTTCCATTTCCCCCTATTTATATTGTTATATTGGAATGACTGCAAGAATGTTTGACTAAAAATGTTGACTGGAACCATCAAAAGCAACTGAAATGTGTTGAAAAGAAAGGCTGGGACAACAATGCACAACATACAAAGTGCATTGTCCATGCAGCATTCCACAAGCGGGAGTGCAAATATGTGTGTAGCGCATACCACAGACATACCAAAATCCATTCAACACAAGGGGCCACTTGAGGATGATGATCTGAATGAGACTATAACGCTGTTTTTCTTTCTTTCTTTCTTTCTGGTATGCGTCAACACCCCCACGCCCATCTTTCAAATACCGGGAAGATTTGGATACAAGCCGCCAGTTGTTGACGGCAAAATCTAGCAGATTCTCCCCAGCCGCTTGATGAATGAGCTTCGAACGGTGATGACTAAGCTGGAAGGGATGTGAAGTCCACCTGCTTTTGCTCTCTTTTGTTGTTAATTAAATGTCATCATTTATGCTTTTCAAACTAAAGGGATGTGGCGGACTGAGCACTCCCAAGCTCAGCCACTGTCCTTGCTCAATTTATGCTATCACATATAATCTGACAAACATTGGTGACCTTAGCCACAGTGCTAACGTCAGTTACGTTTTTATTCTAGGTTAGCCTGTTTACAAAATAAAAAACAAATGGTGAAACTTGCAGCTCCGACCTCCACAGCTGACTGATAGTTGGCAGAGGTTCAGGATTTATTTTGAGACGTGCAGCGAAGCCTGCTATTTACAGGGTTGGGCTCATTTAGCTAGGGGCTGTTCAGCGGATGTATCATGTCCATGAGGAAGGAGCGTTTTCAGTCAAGAAAACCCTGAACCTAAAAAGCAGCAGTTTGAGGGCCTTTTCTCTCAAAAGGTCACAGAATGTCTCACATTTGGAGCTCATAAACGGGCTCCAGAACCACAAGGTTAAGCGTGTCTGAAACAAATAAACGATGACCATGACATATTGCTGTGAGAACATTGTTAAAAGTCCATTTTGCCAAATACAATGATGCAAAACCCTGTCTTGCTCTCAGTCAAGGCTGCTATGGCTTGTGCATCTGAAAGAACAACTGGGTTGGCAGAAACCTTAAAAATTCCAAAGATGTATCATCCCTGCTGACTTTTACTCATCATTTACAAGCCACAATAACATAAAAAAAAGCTCCAATTGATTTATCAAGGAGACACATAGAACACCACAAAGTTTCACCTGAAAGAAGAAGACTGGATCCTCACAATTTTCTCCAATGTTTTTCATTGGAAAAAGTCTGCCTACCCATGTTTAGGGACCCTCACCTGCCTCCCAAGGAAACGCGTCTGTGCGGTTTCCTCGGGAGAGCCGCATGTCTAGAATAATTTCCATAGCTACAAGCGAAAAGCCATTCTGCTCTGACCTCTATTTGCTCTTGCACGGTTTACAATCTCACTCTTTCCGAATCAACCGCCGCCTCCAATCAAGGCTGCTTAATTAGGACCACTGGCCCCAAGTAGAAAAAGTCGGAGGGAGGGAGTTGTTGAAAAATGGATCCAAAAAAATGATCTGTCTGCCTTGCATATTTGCTAATAGGAGAATCATCCTGTTGCATTTGTTGTATGCAGCCCCGCTTGAGTGTGGAACACTGATTGAGCCAGGCCAAAGGAAGATTGGACTGGCTACCCCCCGGAGGATTTCCCGGGCCACACAGACTGGGAGTTGAGTTACAAGTCAGCCGCAAACCAAATGGTCAGGAAGCAGTGTGACTAGACTTCCAAGTCCCTCTTGCGGGGCCGCGTACATGGAAAGATTTGTCACTTGATTAATGGAAGAAGTCATGAGAGGTGTGGTGTTGATTTACTGGAATTGTTTGTGAAAAAAAATGAAATAAAGCAAAAAGCAAGGATTTTTCTTACTTGTGCGGCGAGGAGCGATTGAAGCAGGTCTTGGTCACATCCGTCACATCGGGATTGCAACAGTCGCCGAGGTCGTAGAAGAAATTCTCCCAGTTACATTCCGCATCGCACACACCATTACCCTGCTTGCTCTCTGGGCAGCGGCTCCGGTGCCCCGACACGCAGTCTCCAGCGTCGTACCCGGTTAGTGGGTGGTTGCACTCTGGGTTACAGGCATCATCACCGACTTTGTTGATGTCGCAGTTAGCGAGAATCAAGCGATTCCTCAGGGATGAGTTGGTGACATTGTGAATGCTGAGCTCCCAGGTGATGTTGTAGGGGCTGAAGGCGTCGTTAAGCTGCTGGTGCTGCAGGATGATCTGGTGGTCCGACACGGTTGGCTTGGTCCGAGTGTCATCCCAGATGTTTATCACACGGTATCGTACTTTCTTGGGGCGACGGAAGCTCCAAAATTGGTTATAGTTTGTGATGACCTCAACATTGTCACAGACAGTTTGACCACAGGCTGGAGGCTCCAATGTGGTGTCTAATAATCCTTCACCATTCCCACCACCACCGCCTAGAAAACCTATCCGTCCACTTCCCTTCTGCTCTGGCTGAGGGAAGCTACCATCTTTCACAGTAAGCCACTTCCTGCCTGGGTGCTCAAATGTTTCCCGTATGACCATCTGAGGTAGATCTTGAGGATCCTCATGGCCCTGCATATCCCTGATAATATGCCTCTGACCCCGAGCCTGCCTCCATAGAGCCACTCGCTCTACCGCCCCTCTGTAGTTGTGATTCAGAGCATTCCCGCCAATCATCAGCACTTTGCACTTTTTGGTCAGGTGGCTGAAGACGTCGCCAGATTGCTCCCGACTCACTCCGACTTGGGCGCCATTAACAAAGAGCTTCATGTAGATGCCATCGTAAGTGACAGCCAGGTGGGCCCACTGATTGGGGGCGTAGCGGTTGTTGGAGTGTATGGTGGTCGCCTTGTGGGCACGGTCTGTCTTAAGGGAAAAGAAGAAGCGAGGGTCGCGGTTGCCTTGTTCGCTGACGGACTGGATGCCAAGCAGCCAGCCTCGGTCACTGGAGGCATAGAAACATTTGTCATAAAGGCCTGGAGAAAGAAAGAAGAAGAAGTCTGTTAGTATGAGTTAAGACCAAAGCTTGAGGCAATGGTGCTCAAGACACCCGATCTGTGCACCTCCTTAAATTAATGTAACCTTAAGGTACAGAACATAAGGACCATAAGGGTAGTGGTTGGTCGGCTTTTAGGTCATTTTTTCCAAGAAGGATGTATGTGACTTGTTAAGAAGACATACTGTAGCTTTGTTCAGCTTCACTTCCTCTGGATCAACATTTGCAACAAAACCTTTTATGTAAAAGATGGAGATAAACATAGTAGTAGTATTAGGAGAATCAATTATACAAAAGTGCTCATATCCTTTTTCCTTTTCGTCATTGCTTTTCCTGTTTTGTCTTTGTCTTTTCCATTTGCTTTCTTGTCATAGCATTAACTTACTAGCTGGTGAGTAAAAGCAAAAGCAAAACAATGACCCAGGGTGAGTAGTCCCATCCAGCCTGTTAGCTGCCTCGTTCATTAGCTTCGATATGGACTCCATAGTCCAAATTGTTTGAGCAAAGTATGTGCATGGTGGCATGATAGTGTCGTTACTTCATGTCCGTGAGATTTTTCTCTGGTCACCCACGCTGAGAGCTACATGTAAACGTAGCTACTACATAGCCTCTGCAAGCAGGAATCATGTGATCAGGTATGGATTAGTCAGCCTGGCCCATATCATTGTTTCGCCTTTGCTTTTACTGGCCAGCTTGAGCCATCAAGTAAATGCAATGACAAAAAAGCAAATGGAAAAGACAAAAGAGGAAAAGCAATGACAAAATGGAACAATCAAAGGCAACATAGAAAAAGCAAAGACAAAATAAAAACAATATGACCACATTTGTAATTTTTTTTAAATTACTGATTCTCTTTATATTTCCACATGTATTCCTTTTTAATTTTCGCACTGCTGTGATTCCATACAGAATGACGTAGGAAGTTAATGAGGTAAATAACTGATGAGTGTCATGGCTGTTCTGTGAGAGCGAGTGAGACTCTATGGAAAACACAGTTCCTAGGATTTTAGTAAAGAACTCCCTCATAACGTAATGCTAACCATGTAGAACCTGCAGCAAGAAAACAGGAAGCTGCAGCAAAGTGGAGACTGTGGAGAATAATCACAGCAAAAAAATGTCATTTCTTGCCATGTTAGGGACCAGTGAGCAACCCATTATAGTTTATGTCACCCTTTTGGAATCCTGGATGAGGTACCAGAAAGAGTACCTCAGAGTACCTGGCCGTGCTGCTAAAAAACAATGCTGTGTCAAGCCAAAGAAGGTACCGAAGGTCTTGAGGTCTGACATGCGAGACAAGTGAAATGAATCCCCCCTTTGTTGAAAAAAAAACTGGAGGAAAACTAACAGCAGCTGCTGTGGATTGACAAGTCAAAAAACTTGAAATATTTGGCACCAAAACAAGGCAGTCAGTCTATTAGCCGGTAGGGATGAAGAGTGGTAGAAATATGTCTCAGCAGGCAAACGTGAAGCACGGCAAAGATTCCATGCCGATTTCTCGAAATAGAGAGGTGGATTTAGTGGGATATTGTGGTCTTGTCTTATCCGTCACGCGAGCGATGCTTGCAGATTCTCGGTCAACATGCCACACAGTGATGTGTGTCTACATAACAAATGCAAGTGTTTCAATAGTCAGCGATGCTTTTTTAAAATGAATTTAGGAATACCACGTAGAATCGAGCATGGAAAGTAGCAGAGAATTTGGCAAGCTCCACATACCGTGCCTCCCCCATAAATATTCATTTCAATCCTATACATTTTAAAAATCGAAACTGTAACACGCCACACTCGGGTAAGTGTTATTTCCAGCGGTCCAGACGGGAGAGCTGATGCATAAATAGGATTTTTTTTCCTCCTATATATCTGAGGGTGTCTTGCTGGAAATTGGGTTGAAGTGCGGGTTTGTCTAAAGGAAACTCCATGGAAATCTCTCTGTATAGGCTTCTCGCGAAACACTGGGCGCATTTAAAGTTGTTAGTGTAAATGTCCCTTGCCAGCTAAGTAGCCAGAAAAGGCCAGTTTTTCTGCTGAGGCCTTGTTTATGTAGAGGCACCAAAACACCTTTTTCCTGTTTCACTTGGACCGTGTGTGTCAGCTCCAGCATGGTAATGTGTTTTCACTTCTTAGGGAATCTCTGAATGCTAACTGTTTGTTTGTTTAGTTTTGTTGAGGTACGCGTGTGCCGGCGCACACCTTTGGCTCCACGAGGGTTTCAACCTAAATGCAAGTTTGTGCTCGTGATGCGGGACACGTTTACGCACGCTAGGGCTAATTTGGAAAGATTCAAATATGTTGTACCATATTGTACCATCCATCCATTTTCTACGCCGCTTATCCTCATTAGGTTATTGATTATTACTTGATTCTTTTTATTACTTGACTATTAATTACTTGATTATTATTAAGTTCAAGTGACACTAGGTGGTTGAACAGTCTAGTTGCAGGTTTGGCGTTCATTCATTTTCTATACCGCTTATCCTCATTAGGGTCTCGGGTATGCTGGAGCCTATCCCAGCTGGCTTTGGGCGAGAGGCGGGGTGCACCCTGGACTGGTCGCCAGTCAATCGCAGGGCAGATATAGACAAACAACCATTCACACTCTAATGGGCAATTTAGAGTGGCCAATTAACCTAACATGCATGAAACCGGAGTACCCGGAGAAAAGCAAAGCACGCACAGGGAGAACATGCCAAATCCGCACAGAGATGCCAAAGGAGATTCGAACCCTGAACCTCCTGACTGTGAGTGTGCTACCCACTCATCCACCGTGCGTTAGCATATTAACAATAACTCAACACGTGCATGTTCGATTGCTAACGAGAAGTGCTAACTGTGATCTGGTTCCCATTAGACGTGAACACTCCAGGATACAATCATTAATTGGCCAATTCAATGGACTAATGTTCAAAAGGACAGAACCCGGCTGGGTTCAGTGTCAAGGTCAGCGTCTTGGGTGGATGACAGATGCAGGGAAAGGAAAAAGCCCTGCATCTGTCAGCTCGTGCACTCATGGCTAAAAAGTGTGCTCAAATGCTCACTGGGCTCCCAGTGTAAACAGCTGTCATAATTCTGCCATGCTCAATTAATCTAACACACTATACTTTTCCAGAACCTGCCTCGGGACTGTCCTGGCTTGCATACAAACATACATAGGCTTAAGAGCGATGTATACTGTATGTGATATGCATCCATTTGTGTCCACATACATTGAGGGATTGGCATGCATTCCAAAGGCCGCCGTCCATTTGTCTTCCTCCAAGAAAAACACCCTCAGGAAACAAAAGAGCTGCATTAGCACCAGCACTACAAGGAAAAATGTCAGATTGACTTGATAACAGAACTGTTGGCTCAGTACTGGAGGACTTTTAAGTGACCGTTGCATTTCCCTATTAAGATGATGGAAATTTCCACTGATGTTTGAGCAAAAACCTGACGCTAAAAATGTCATGACATCACATACTTTAAACTTTTAACTAGGCCGTCAAGCGCTAAATGGGTCCACTACTACAAGTTTTGGACGTCAGTCTTTGGAGTTTGCCAATAGATTCAGGTTGCTTTTATTGTGACACGGACATTCCATTATAGGTAGTTGGCGGAGCTCATGTTCGTTCAATGGTCAGACTAATAAGAGAGTTCAGTTTGAGGTAATGATTGCTAACGACGAGTGTGACACTCCAAACACTCACGCTTTTATTTAGTGCAACGGTCCTTCCTTTGGGTATTCAAGCAGTTTGACAACATTGGCTCCGCTTGCATGCTTACATGGACTTGACAATGACAGTATTATTATACATTCAATTTTTTGTCACGGTTTATTTATACCTCCTTCCAAGTATCTGATAACATCACTACATGGTTCAAGTGACTCAATTCTCATTTCAAGGGAGAACTCACGCTGATCTGCTCTAGAGTTTAGGCTATCACTCACAATGCTGCATTACTTTCTTGACTTTGTGACTTCTTTTATAGTGGTTTGGTGTTTTTCTGTTATCAAGGCAGTGCTTGTCATTAACAACTGGCGGGAGGGGCGATCATAACAATGTCATAGGTTTGCATGTGAGAGTGTACCTGTGCAAGAGCGATCGTATGTGGGCTTTCTGGATCCTTTCGAGTCTTTCATTTTATTTCCATGAAGCAAGCTGGTTATCGGTAATAACTGGTGGCAGGAGCAGTCACGTTAATTAAAGGACACATATGTTTGCGTGTGTGCACGATTGAGCATAACGTGGGCATTGAGTTTGCGGTTTATTTCGAGTCTCTTATTTTTAACGGCAAGGTGACGCTGTGTGTGTGTGTGTGTGTGCCTGTGCATATAATGAGATTCGCTGTTGTGGACTATTTCAAGTATTTCAATTTTTGGTGGTGGTTACTATTAATAACTGGTGGGAGAAGCAGTCACATTATTCTGTGATGATATAGAGGGCCTTGTACGCATGCGTTTGCGTAAGACAGAAAGGGTGTATCTACCATCGGTTTTGACTTTATGGATCATTCCAAATCTTTCCTATTATGTAAGGTGGAGGTTGTCATTGATAACCGGCAGGAGGAGCAATCACATTAATTTTATGACTCCTCACGCATTTTGGTGAACATGCAGCAAATTTGAAAAAAACAATTGGACAGAATGTCCAATTGTGATGTCATGTTTCACAGGTTTTACTTCCTGTACAAATCCCACACACAACTGAATGAGCTAAAGCTCAAAGCTACAGCTGCTATCTGAGCAAATATCAGCGGACGTTTGCAAGGAATTCTCCCCTTTATAATTTATTGTCTTTTCCTTTTGATGCGGAACCCGTGTACGGGGGCTGATTGTGTGCAACAAGGTTTGCGTAACATTTGGACATGGAACTATGGTCTGATATGTGAGACAGATACAGTGAGTAGAGGGAAGAATTGTAAAACCTGGGATCAATTCAGACCACATGTAAGTATCACAGCAGCACAGAAAACTACTTGCTGGAAGCTTAAGAGGACAAGACGTACTCTGACGTCTGTTGACTGTTAACTGTTGCCTGCTGACAACGTTAAACAAGGAAGAAAAATGACCTCTCTCAGAACACTCGAACAGCTTTAGCGATACAGTAATGCCGCTTTTGCACTGATCTACTCGGTATTGACACTTTTCCAAACTACCAAGCACTATTTCAAAACAAAAACAAAACACATGCTAACATTAGTTCCGCCAGTTGTTAGCCAGCTCCAGACAAGGGGTCGCCAACCCGTTGACAAGATCAACCAGTTGATCTTTGGGACTTGTCGGTTGATTGCTGTTGAAAAAATTCCCCTATCTGTAGATTCATATTTAGTACAAGCACTTTTCAAGGTGGACTTCACGTTTTTTATGGTAGGCACCTTGCAAGGCAGCTAAGCATCCTTCTAGGACCAATGACACATTTGAGTCTTCCCGGCAACTGCTGTTAAAATGCTCATGTATGTTCATGCCTGTCTGTGTTGGTGATGAAAGATACCAGACAATACATCGGACATGATATCAATGTCAACGCAGCCATCAGTCTCCTCTTGGATAAAATGTGTCTTTTTAACATACACGTAAATGCAGCAGTTTCTCAATCTCCTTCTTTGTTGTTTGCTAGTGTGTCCTTCTGATCCATGCGTTCACAAAGTGGTATGATGATGGACCTAAGAAAGGGCCTGGATGGCGTGCCCTCTCTGTTTTAATTCACACTAAAGGTGTTTAATGGCGTGATAAAGCTGCCTTTATGGAGGTTCCACAGTCTCCACTCTGCTGCACGGCTCGGTTTTCTTGTTGCTGTCAGTCTACTCGTCTAAAAATCTATCTTCTTTACCAGGACGGAAATACAGGAGACACTCGATGTCCTCCTTTTCCGGTTTTGCAAAGTACTATGAACAAATGTATTGGGACAAGTGGTCATTCCGCCAACGGGAAATGTAGCAATAACCGTTCGTCTAACTTTTTGGATTTTGCTGTCATCTTTCCAGGTTCGGAAATTTTCGCACTTTAGCAAGGCTATCTTCTTTTTTGTTCACCTCAAATGTGACTTTATGGTGATTCCACAGTCTTTCCTGCTTTTTCTCCTTCATTGTTGTTCATTAACATGTCTTGGTGTGACTGATGCAGTCAATACGACTTGGTTTTTAGAGTTTCATATGACCATAGGTGGACATAAGCATTGAAACACCTATACAGTACCTTACCGTGTGAGACATTAACCCGTTTGTGAGGTCAGGGATCACAGGATGTGGTATTTGGACCTAAGAAAAGTAAAGTGGGCAAGCCTGCCTTTTTGGAGCTTGTACTGTATAAACGAAGCACTTTGATGACAGAATTGAGAAAAAAAAACTCCAAGGAAGAGACTCAATATCAGGCAACCATTTGCCTGGACTAGTTGGATTGAATGAGAGGTGATTCCCAATCCTTCCATCCACAGAGTCCTAATAATTGCTTAAGGGCGCTGAGGTGACTTGTTTGTTCTGACTGTCTGTGACGTCATGCACGGCTTCCCCAACTTTCCAAAAGGCACAAAAAACAACAGCATAAGTAAACAGGTCAAAAATAAGAAACTTTAGAAGACTGAAAGGGCGGAATAAAAAAAAAAACACACAGGAAAAGAGAAACTGCAATGGTCAAAACAAGTCAGACTAGAAAACAGCTGCTGCAAACAAGCCAGTGGATCAAAACAAGAGGATGGGATTTTTTGTGTGTGTTTTAGATTTAAAAGATTAGGCTTTATTGGGAATGTTTGGGCATCTTCTTTTCCCTCTTTGGGGTCACTACAATAGTGAGAGACAGCAAAAACACTATTGGTGCTGAAGTCATGCTAATTCCTTTAAAAGTGTTGTCCTGCACTGCTTCCTAGGCCATGTTTGTACTGTCATTAACACACTCTTACAATGCTTTCCCACTTTTTATGCCTTTGCAGAGCATCTCCCTGCCAACTGGCTGCTCTATAAAGTGTGCTCGGCAAACAAAACACACACCACAGTGATTATTTAGGCAAATGTGTGAAGGCAGACAGATAGATGGGAATAAAAAGCAGCAAGTAAATTTGCTCATATGGTTGAGTTAGAGCCCTCCAGTATGTATGCTGAGGAGAGGGAGTGGGTTCATTCCAGTTCAATTCGGTTCAAAGGCAAGCAGCCATCTGCACCGCAACACCGGCAGGTAACGTGTGTGCAACGCTCCCTGTCGGCGAGAAGAGACAACGCATGTAGTCCTGCACCGTAAATTGGTTTAACGCCTCTCTCTCTCTCTGTGCTGCTTTTACACACGGCCGCAGACCCAAGTGGACAACCCACTCCAGCCCCCTAAACCACGCCTCCTTACCGCTAAGGATCATCCTAATCTATTATACACTTAATTTAATTAACACCATTAAGAGTCTAGCGCAGGGAGGAAGAAACGCTGGTGCGCCAAAGTGCGCACTTTGCTCCTCATTCCTGCAAAAATGAATGCGTAAATGTGCTATAAGCCCATGAATGCGCACGATTCAAGCAGCGAGGTTTGAGCGCCTCCACTTCTGACGTGCTCGCTCCGGCAAACTTTTGGCCATTACGTCATAGTTTTAAAATAGCCAAGTGGGGCTTTTGGAGAAATACATTTGAACGCACCAGCTGAGGCACTAAATCTGCTCCATCCCTGCTGGATGATGCAAGCAAATCAAAGTGCACCGCTTTGTAGTAGATGGAAGTCAAACGTAATGCATGCATGACATGGTTTTGCAGCGTGGATTCATTCACGTAAAGTGCGAAATGCACGGCTAAAAATGGTTTCAAATGGATACCTGCGATGAAAGTAGGCGATCGCTGACCCCCTTCCGGCTTGATCCACATCTCAAGTGTGAAGTTTCCTCTCGGGATCTCCACGCCAGGCTTCAGCCGGAGCTGATCGCCCCTGCCGGTGAAATAAACAGCCTTCCCTCGCTCAGGGGAGCTCACCTCCGGCTGCCAGGAGCGCCGACGCTGCCGGAGCCCCCGGCGTTCCAAGCCGGCCAGGGAGCGCTTGCCCCGGGGCAGACGCGTCGCGCAAGCCCCCGGGATGGTGGCTCTCGCTTCCCTCAAGCGCACCAGGTCCCTCTTGGATCTGCCTTTCCTCCGGACTGTCCCGCACTCTGATGCAAAGCAGAGGATAAGAATCACCAGGCAGGACAGCCAGGGTGATGCCCAAAGTTTCATTTTTTGAGAATGGGAAAAATGTCACTCAAATGTGACATAAAAATGAAAAAAAAAAAAAATAGTCCACACTTTCTCTTCTTTCCCTCTTCTTCTTTTTTGTGGTGGAAAGTGTCTAAATAAACCTTCCTTCTCTTTATATTGCTAAGCCACGACCCCCTCTCTTCTTAAGCAAAACTACTGTGAGACATTGAAGGGACACGTACGGGAATATTTGATTCATGTATGTGTTCCACGGTGCCTTTTCAATGGGTCCCATTTAGCCAAAGGGATGACTAATAACTAATCAATCAAGGAGAGGGGGGTACTGGCCGATGCCCCCCTCATCCTCCCCCCTTTTGGACGGTAGTAGGAGTTACTTGCAGAGATCCACAGTTGTCACACCTTCTTTCTCCTTCCCTCTCTTTTATCCCACCCTTAAAACAGAATAAGACATTTCAGCAATTAAAAGGCGTGGAAAAGTGACAGCAAACCGACCTCTCATATTTATTAAAAGAAGTTCCAATGGGGGGAAAAAATCCAAACTTCCTTTAAGGATGTGTTGCGGAAAAAAAGTTGGAGAGAGCGGGAGAGGAGGCACAGAGCTGCAGCATCGCCGTCCTCATGCGCGCCTAAAGCGGACACACTTGTGCGCACTAGTCGCTCCTTGCTCGCCTGCTTCCCAAGTGTATGTGAATGTGTGTGTGCGTGTGTGTATTGTGAAAGAACAACTCATGTTTCAAATGTTCCGGCTCTGTGTGTGTGTGTGTGGGGGTGTGTGTGTGTGTATCCGTGTGTGGTTTTATTCCCCCCTTCCCCTCCTCAAAGTGGGAAGTCACACGCACGCTCGCGCGCACAGAAACACACACACACACACACCCAGGCAGGTAACTCACTGTCCAGTGCATGCCGAGATATGGTGATGTTTACTCTGAAGGCGCGTGCGCTGCATCCCCCTAGTGGTTACAACCTGAACTCCCTTCAGTAAAAAATAAATAGTGGAACCCCCGGGATACGAAATTAATTCGTTCCAAAAGGATTTTTCTAAGCTGAATTTGTTTGTAACCCAAACAACATTTAACAAGTAAATTGGCTAATTCGTTCCACAGACTCGAAAGACCCCAAAACACAGTTCTGCACATTTAATACGGTATAGATAAAGAGTATTGTATTGTAATACAAATGCAATGTAATAATGAAATAGAATGTATATTGGCTTTCAATTCTAAAAGTTTCTTACCTTTTAATACGCAGCGAAGTGCAGGACAGTACGGTACGTACGCTGGCAGCGATAAACCAATCAGAGAACTTTGCGTCATACGTAGCGTACGTACACTTCCCTCCACCATGCCTCCAGTAGGTATACTACCGGTATGCTGAAAAACAACATTTTTGCAGAGCGCTGGGAGAGTTATGCCACCATATGTGAATGGATTGAGGATGCCTGGGCTAAGGTATCTGTTTTAACTCTTGTCCGAGCTTCGGCGAAAGCCGGCATCGTTGCTGAACAGCTTCACGTGTACTGTCTTTCCATAGACTTTCCATGTACCGTCTTTCCATAGACTTTCCATGTACCGTCTTTCCATAGACTTTCCATGTACCGTCTTTCCATAGACTTTCCATGTACTGTCTTTCCATAGACTGTCTTTCCATAGACTTTACATGTACTGTCTTAAAGGCAGCCTTAAAGACAGTTGAGGATATCTGTATTACATGTATGCTAGGATGTCTTCAAAGGCATTGTGACCACAACCCACTAGGAGCATTGCAAATGTAATTTACAGTGAAATGACTTTAGTGTCTTTACATAGTGTCTTCCCATGTAGACTTCCCAGGAACTGTCTTTCCAAGGAGACCGTCATGTGGAATGTGTCTTCCTGCTGTTTGTTTGGAAATGTGTGTTGCCACCTACCATGAAGGCAAGAGCGAACAAACAGTCAAATATTTGCATTCTTCCTTTCTTGTGTTGTTGTGACTTTGGCCCAAATATTTCTCTTTGTGTCTTCAGCTAGGGTGGGTAGACGATGGGTTGTCCTGGGCGGGGAAGGGGGAGTTGTGACATACTGACATGTTTAGAAGGTATCTGACCTTGAAAAGGAGAAGCATACTGAGCAGATTTTCTTGTATTAGATCTCATTACCTTGTGCAAGTGTACCTACTGTTAAGTGATCATTGTGATGCAAAGAGATGGTTTAGCCTTGCAACCACCATGGGGGGGCTTGGCCATTAAAACGGTGTTACAGCATCTCGTCAATACACAAGATGATCAGTGGTTATTTTAAGAAGTTGATGGTCCAGGGAAGGGCAACAGTTTTAACCTAAAAATCTCCAAGTGTTCATGGTCTTCAAGTCAGGGCCATGAACCAAAGAAAGCAGCCATACTGCTTCTACAAAAAAAAACCCAGTGGTTAAGACCAGCGATGTGGTCACTTTGAGTTTAGAGAAAAGTGCTTGTGGCGGCACGATCCCAATAATCCCACTGCGTCATCCCACCGAGCCACTGTGGAGCAGCAGCAGATAAATAGGGAAAAAAACACGCTCCCATAATCCATTAATACACTGATCTTAATCTGTGACTGTTTTAAAAGCGCAAACCTAAATGCTTTTCCCCTCTTTTTTTTACTTTTGCATGATTTACTCCCAAATGTCAACAATGTTAAAGAAGAGCGATGGTGAATATTGAATATTTTTGTACAAAATTCCATGAGGGCTGCCAGGACCTTGCTAGGGCTCTTCTTTCTAAATATAATGCCGTTTGAGAATAACCCATTAAAGCTCTTAAGAATATAATCCCACCTACAAACTCATCGCGGGCTCAAAATTTCAGCCATTCCGTGAAAACTGTCACGCAAGACCATTTTTTCTTTTCTTTTTCATTTTTTTGCTCAAAAGAAACCACTTATCACACTCACCAAACATGGCGGAGGTGTTGTTTGTTACTTTTAATCAAATGATGAGAGATTACGGACAATGTATACCTTCACATAAATTGTGTTAATCTTTTCTAATGCTTTCGACAGCTGTCATTTTTTTATGCGCTTAACATGAAAGGGCAGCCAGTTTAGATGTAACACTAGTATTTATACAGTATACACACTGGGCAGGCGAAAGAAGAGAAACAAGTGATTTGTTATGCTGTATAATGCATTCCGCGGCTGTGTCGTTTTTGTTTCCACCAAAAACGACTCAAAAAATGTACGCAAATTAAAAAATTTTAAATAAATGCTTTGAATAATTCTAACTATGAATGGGTGGAAACAAAATTACAGATTTGTTGTAGCTTGATGACAGTCAAAATGATTGTGAAAATGTTGTTTTTTTTACCCTAAAATTTGGAAGTAAATTCTTTTGAATTTGCATTTCATCACTGCCTTATAAAAAATACCTCCAAAACTTTGCAACGTTACCATGTTTATGTAAAAAGTGGATAAAGTGCACAATAGCGCTTCTGGGAGACACACACTCTGTCAGACAGGCACGGACAAACACAAATCATTAGCAATAAAGCTACGGACACACAAAACAGCGTGTTCCCATTAGGGCTTACTGAAACCACTTTTAAACTGTCTAAATTACAGCATTAAGGCAAGATTTTGGCCAACACAAGGTATTGGAAGCATATAAAATGATTGAAGCGGTAACTTGACGGTTTGCTGCTGAGCACACAGTAGATCACAGGGAGGAGTGAACATCACACATCCCGGGTGTAGCCAAGCAATCTCATCTCTGATTTCTAGACTGGACTGACATCTCCCATGAGTGTTCCGGTCCCCATTTCATGATATATTACATTTTTGTGGGTTTTTTGCAGTATTTTATCCCTGCACCCTGTAACTCCCCCTGGACGGCCACTTGATCTTCTCCTTGTCCACGTGCGCCATCATTCATTCATTAGTCATAGCTTCCAGCTGCGGTGCAATAGATGGCAACAGAGGGGGCAGGATGCTACTGTTGTCATTTGAGCAGCACTCGAGCGGCACTCGAACTGCACAAACAAGAAGAGAGACATACAACCAAATAAACTTTGGAGTCCCAAGTCTGTCAGGATTTATTCTAGGCTTTTTCTTTTGTTTTTTTGTAGCACTTATTCCTTAGGCTTGATTTGTTTTACTTTGATTATCTTATTTTTGCACTTGTACAACAGCTAAGAATGATTAAAACATGAAATGTTTTGAGGCACATCTCAAACATCGTTAAAGTTTGAAACTTCTATTGCTTTCACATTTACTGTAATGGAGGCTGACACTGAATAACTTTTTTTTTTGCAAAATTACAAATATGGTGATGTGGGCAGCGTGAGGCACATCGGGGGGGTGTCTCAGCATTACGATGTCATCTTTTAAGTTACAAAAGAGTCTTTCTTTGTTTTTCCTTTCAACTGTTAACAGCGTCTTTTTACAACAGTTATTCATGTTGAAATGTTAACTTAAACATTGACCAGTTTGACCTTGGAAAAGGTGTCCTTTCTTTCCAGTAGTAATGGTGGTTAACTTCTTTTTACACTAGCATTGTTACTTCCTAACTTTAAAATGGTTCGACTGGGTGTTTTTTGTTTTTTTGTGGTTAGTTTCTTTTTACACTTGTATGCCAAGAATGTAACTAAAACATTCTTTCCGAAGGGAAAACAACAGATTGTATTCCACCTTCAGAGTAGTTTAACGTCTTTATACACTTTTATGTTAAGGAGTGAAAAACGTGAGGCGTCCTGACTCATGATGACATCATTATTCATCTTCAAAGTTTTTTTTTTTAAATTGCTTTTACGTTTAACTTTCAATGGTGGTTAACATCTTTTTACGCTTTAGTGGCGTATCATCCTAAATTCAAATAGTCCTTATAACGTTACAATTGTATTAAGTGACGTACTCCAGTGTAATTTATATGCCTGTTCAAATAAAACCAAACCATTGCTATAAAGGTTTCACAATGACGACAGTTGGGAGGCTGGAACAGGTTTCTATTGTCCTCATTTCTGATGGAAACAGTGCTTAACTTCTTTTTACATTATACACTACAGTAATTTAATTTAATTTAATTTATTGCGGTTAATTGGCTCCGAGCCTGACTGTGATTAGTGTATTTTCACAAAGTAGGATTCGTTATTCATAATTGGAATATTTTTGTAAATACGTTTTTTCACATTAGAGCCCTCTAGATATGAAATAACACCCCTACAGTCATCTTTAAACTCGTTATACCCCATATAAGTAATATACACATATACATAATATAAGAAAATAAGACATTTATGACATAAATAAGGAACATGCTCGTGTGTGTTGCTATAAATGTGTTTCTTACGGGAGCTGAGTGGCGAGCAGATAGTAGGTGTCTTTGGGGGTTCAGTTTTACTTTGGCGTGGGTTATGGCCGCAACAGCAGCCCACATTTTTATTAGGGATTTTTATTGCTATCGATAATTCAAACCTGCAACAAAGCCTGTTGATCCACTGATCAAGTCAGGTGTATGTGTGTCAGTAGCAATACTGACATGTACTGATCATTGTATAATGCTACATATAATTCACAGCATCTTTGATTGCATCTTCTGAATGCCTTATGTTTGTATTTCAGTTCATTTAGTCATTTGTATGCTCTAAAATGCTTAATTCCGGCAAAAATAATAAAAAATGTGCTTCTTTTTTTTTTTAACCAATAATAGGCCACATTCAACCACAAAACAATAATTTATATTAATGAATATAGTTTTGAAAAACCACGATAGAGTGAAGCCGTGAAATTCAAACCACTATGTGGTCCGTAATAATCAAATAGTACTTAGATGGCAGAAGTTTGGACCAAGAACAGGTTTCTATTCTCATTATTTCCTATAAAAACAGTGCTTAACTTCTTTTTACACTTGTGTGACATCGCTTTATGCCTTTGTCGTTCATTTTATGCACTTGCATGACAAGTAAGATGTTAAAAGGTAACTTTGCGTGTGATTGGACATGCAACAGTTTAACCCTAGAGCGAATTATTTCTATTAACTAATGGGAACGCCGACCAAGTGGGAAGTTCCGGACGGATAGTGTTTGACTTTGGAGCTTCTGGTCCATAATTTCAGGTGATAAATTTGTCCAAATGTTTCATTTCCTTTCACACTACAGTTTAAGAGGTATTTTCCAGTGAATGAGTATTTTTGTGCTGGTTCATTACGAAAATGAATGAGCTCACAAAGTTTATAGCCACTCCCGCGTGGTTAAGTAATATAGACGAAAGCATTAAGGTGCCAGGGTTTATGGGACTTTTTGAGAAGATCAATTGTTTTTCAAAAGGGAGAAAGTGTGATGAATTAGTTGAGCGGCTTGAAGGCCTCAAAGTTGCCGTCATCCCCACATCCTGGAATTTGGCTGCTGTCGCGAGGCGTGTAGTAAATAATATTAATCCATTATGGGTCCCCGACCACAACCAAGGCTGTTGGCCCTCCTTTTAATTCTGCTGCTTGTGGGGAAGAATTATATGTGCCGAGTACGACGCAGTCAGCACACCGCCGCTCACGACCACTACTGCCCCTCCGTCTAGACGTTAGGAAACGTCCATATGGAGATGTTTAAAGCGCTCATTAGCCGGCCTACTTGAAATACACTTGCAGTGACGCTTGTCCATAAAAACACAAAGCCGAGTGGTTTGTGCAGCCGTATTAACCAGGTTGAGGCATCCAGGACTGACAAGCATTTGGCACAAGGCTGCAACGTTGCCAAGTATGGGTTGGAGGAACATGCTTTCCAAGAAAAGAAATGATTCCCTTGGAAGGCTTTTTGAGGTAGTCTGATCCATCTGGGTGAGGACGAGTGGAAAGTGTCTGCTAAGGTGAATGGGATACGGCCCATTGGAAGAACATACAAAAAGTTTGGTCATAGTCGACCAAAGAGAGGGAAAGCCTTTCCGCATCGTTGCTACTGCATTGTCCTTTTATAGAAAACTACTGCTTACTTCACTCTACTGAATGGTTACCAGTGCAGATGAGCCTGATTTGGATCTGCACCAAATTGTGCATCTTCATTCTAGTAATTAAGATTTGAATATTTGCCAAAAATGTACACAGATCTATAACAAAAACATAAAATGTGTAAATGGCATGTTTTTTGTGTGTTTGCAACTGCATTGCTTAGTACATTAAAGTGTATACAGTTTTTGATGTTTTTTATAGCTAAACAACACCTATCGCAATTTTAGGGCCAAAATGAAAAGGGAAAAACAATTATATAATAGCAATTTTATAAAAGTTCTCTTATGAGAAAAATATGTATTGTGTATAGGTGTGATTGTGATGCAGCGAGTATCTAATCATGCACTAACCTCGGTGCAGAATATCAAACAACTTGTAAAAGGTTTGTCTATGAGCTTTAAGTCTTGAGCTACCCTATTAGCAATAGTATACTTTGCTTCCTCAATGGGCAAGCTGTTTTTATGACACCCTTGACAAACAGGATGTAGGGCACATCACGTTTACAGTATGTGAAGTCCGGAAGTGTGTTGTGTGGCTTGAAAAGGTCTTTTGATTTTTCCTAAAAGAGAGGCGCTGACATACATTGACACACACATATCATACATACAGTCATGGTTCTAGTCCTTTATCAACACCAAACTTTCATGCCATCAGAGGGCATCTTGAAACCGTCGACTAATTTAGCCGGGCGTAGAGACAATTTTGTGCCAAAAGGCTTCGCCGGAGGTGCACTGCAAGCTCGCCGGCACCGACCTGATCTACTCTCAGCGCAAGGCGAAGCACAGTCGGTCTTGTGGTAATTTGGCAGGCTGGTGCACACGTCACCAAAACCCCACAGGCCGGTTTACACAATGTCAGGCACATTTGAATGCATTTAATAATCACAACAGCCACTGTTTAAAGTAACTATCTGAATCAGCACTTACATTTTGATCCATATTGACTGTCCCGTCTGCCTCTGTCGCGCCGTCTCCACCTCATCTGTCCCAAATTTATGGATGTGGTTGTAAAAAAAAAAAAAAAAAACGGTTATTCAAACGTATTGACATCATTGATTGTGTAACCGAGAATTGCAAAAATGATGATAATGAATTGGGTAATACAAGTTCATCTCACATGCAAACAGGACCAAACCACGAGCTTGGCAATGCTTCTTTTATGCACAGTTGCTTTGGATTTCATCCCCGTTATGCATAGTTTTGGTTTATTCATAGTATATACAGTACACATATTATATTATATTATTTCAACTAGCTGCTGTTCTAGGGAGACCATTTTTAACATCTGTCCAAGTACAACATCTGAAAAAAGCCTTTTGGTTAATTCTGGTGCATGTGTAACAACTCTAATGAATGCACACTGTCTCTGTCAATTACACCAATTCATTAAAAATTAAAGTCCCCCATTCTTGTAATTACAATTCCATTTTATTTAAAATTCCACAACTTTACTTACTATCCACAAATGCAAAGTTCTCACAACATTAGGATTTTTGTCCAGTATAACAACTTCTATCTCTTAACACTTTCTTCTTCATTTGTTATTATGCCGTGTGTAAATGAATTGTCTATGTTTTACTTTACACGTTATATCTACATAAATGTAACGGTAAAGCAAATGTATGAATTTTGATTGTGATATTATGACTTCAGTCATAAAGGCACATTTACATGCTGCCATAATTAAAATGTGTTGAAATTTTGATATTTTGATTCCTGTATTCATTCCTTTACTCGTGACTTATTTATCATTATGAGTTTAGCCACTCAACAATTGCCTTTTTTAATTCTTAATATTTCAAATATTTCGTGTAATTTTCCGTGTCTTTTCTTTCAGTACCTCCCTACTCCAAACAGCTTTGTACTTTTGTATGTTTCATACAATTTTCCAGTGATAACATGTCTAGTAGGAAAAAGGTGGCGTTGGTGTTAGACTTCACCAGTCCCGAGGGTCAGCTCTAAAAGTAGAACAGAACTTCATGTGCCAGCTAAATGTTTGCCAAACCATCCCAACATAAGAACTTGGTGACGAATTGAAACTTCTCTCACATATTGAACCAAGCCTTATTGCTCAATAATGCAAGAACAAAGCATATTTACACTAAACGTTGATAAAGCGTGTGATTCAGAGTGTCTTGCTTGAAAGGACTGAACACTGCTGATGGATGTTTCCTGACCGCAGCGTAAGCGACATGTAAGTGATATGTAGAGATGGGAAATAACCAAACTGTTTCACTTACCAGCAAAAAAGTCCATAATAGAGCTTTACGGTTGATAATAATAATACTTTATTTGCATTTAAAGACAATATTTCAGATGTGTTTGTACTTTTTAATTGCTGCAAAATGGTATACATATATATTATGACTTTTTTCACTTGATATTTAAAATTCATTGTCATAACTAAGATTCTATTCATTCTTTATTTGGAATTCTACAACTTCGCCTACTATATTTCTACAAACGTAAGACCCTTAAAATAACAACTTACGATGATGTTCCTTTTTCCTTTTTAATTTCAGCTTCATTGTTGTTCAAACTTTAGCTGTAACTTATTTGCAATTCCATGACTTCTGTGGCTAATTCTGATTCAAATGCCTTTTTTATCTGTTTCACCTTTACTCGTTAAGGCTTTCTCATAATTTATTCTACGACTTTACAGAATTTCTGGGGTTTTTTCGTAATATTATGATTTACTTTTTGCCAAAATAATCCCTTGTTTTGACAGTTTCTTTCTGTTAATATTTCAGCTTTATTGTTTTTAAGGCATTACTGGCTTTTTTTTTTTTTACTTAATATAAGTAACATTCCTCTGAAATTCAATGTTGTCTTGTCTTTTGTTGTTATTAAAAATAAATCTCTATTTGTGTATAATTTAATAACTTTTTTATCTTGATGTTTAAGCTTTATACTAATTAATTATTGCAAAATGAAATACTTGTATATTCCAACTTAATTCACTTAATATTTTAATTTCAATGTTGGAATTTTGGCCATTTGTCAATTATTCTGAATTCTACAACTTTACCCGTATTCTTTACTTATCCATCCATTTTCTATGCCACTTATCCTTGCAGGGGTTGCAGGGGTATGCTGGAGCCTATCCCAGCTGACTTCGGGCGAGATGCGGGGTAGACTCTGGACTGGTTTCCAGTCAATCGCAGGGCACTTTATTAAAACAAATCGGGCATATTTATACTAATATGTTCAGCAACATAGCATTTCTGTAAACTTACAAAGTTATCTAGTAATATGACAGTATTGTTAAAATGGGACACAAGATGGCCTAGCAATTAGCATTTTCACCGGACAGTCAGGCGATCTCAAATACTTTTTATATGTGACTAAATCTATGGGTTTTAATTCCAGGAGTTGCACAGCTTGGCGCAGGCTGCGCAGTGGTAATATCATCTGGCGTAACAGTCAATTTGGTAATTTAGTAGACCGGGGGGAGGTGCTGACTGATTCAGCCGGGTGTAGTGACAATTTCGTGCCAAAAGGCTTCACCGACGGTGCACTGAAAGCTCGCCAGCTCCAACCTGGTCTACTCTCAGCGCAAAGCGAATCGTAGCCGGTCTAGTGGTAATTTGTCGGAGTGCGCACACGTCACCAAAACCCCACAGGCCGGTTTACACAATTTCAGGCACATTTGAGTGCATTTAATAATCACAACAACCACTGTTTAAAATAACTATCTGAATCAGCACTTACATTTTAATCAATATTGACTGTCCCGTCTGCCTCTGTCGCGCCGTCTCCACCTCATCTGTCCTCGAATCGCTGCCCCACTCCTCCTCATCCTCATCGATGGCCAGTGGATCTGATATAGATGTGGTTAATTGTAAATAAACGGTTAATTCAAACGTATTGACATCTTTGATTGTGTAATTGAGAATTGCAAAAATGATGATAATGAATTGGGCAATACAAGTTCATCTCACATGCAAACACAAGTGACAATGGCCAGACCACGAGCTTGGCAAGGCGTCTTTTACGCACAGTTGCTTCGGATTTCATCCCCAGTATGCATAGTTTTTGTTTATTCATATTACATATACATATAATATTACAAATATAGTTTACTAAATAGGAGTGTCTTTATTAGTGGGGAAAAAATGCTTACCTTACCGGTGATTGTTTTGCCTTCTTCTGACATCATTGAACCGTTTTTTTCACGGGGCAACGGTTCTCAGTTTGTCAGGGCAAACCTGATTTATGATACTGGTAATGTCCTCCCAGGCCACTTTAGCATCATCAGCCCGTGGAGGTCTGCTCACGTGACCATATATTTGGCCACTGCGAGCCGAAACTGCAAAATGCGCCTAAAACACGCCCATTGGCGCACCTTCGCTTGCGCCTGGTCTACGAAATTAGAGCCCTATGATTCAATTACTTCTTACTCTTTCCTGTTGTTTCTACTTTATTCTTGTTAAGGCTTTCTTGCTTAAGGCTTTCAAACATACACAAGATAAAAGTTCAATCTGCAGGCAGAACACAAACTTTTATAGCTCTCCTGATTATCAGAAGAAATGGGCAGAATGTCTAGAAGAGTGCTTCCAACAACCAACACAAAGCAAACAAGCTATATGACTTATGAGGGCGTGTCGTAAATAATCAAAGCTGAGTGTGTGTCAACAACACACACAATGTTGTTGACACACACTCAGCTTTGCATAGCTGTAACGTATATGAAAGTGAAGGAGGGGGGTAAGGGGGGTTTAATGCGTTTAGCGCCATGCTTAAAGTCAGCATAAGCTGAAAAACATGCTGCGGCATAAGTAAACAATGCAGATGACCAAACAATGGACGCATGATGATTCGCAGTCAACAATGCAACGCCGCACCTTAATGCGTCTGAGCCAAACAATGCAGAAGCCGATTATGCAAATTGGGGTTATGGAGGGCAATGCAATGTAACAATGGCACCAAGTTGATGGAGCTGCATTATATATATGTGTGTGTGTCCCTTGGGTAGCCCTTCCCAAACATTTCTAGCCTATAGTTTCAGCGGTGAGGCCTCATTATAGTTGTCGTCAATCAAAAGGTGAAGGGTCATGGCAGATCAATGAACTGTGATCAATCAGCTCATCTTTTAGAAAAAAATGAAGTCGGAAATCATTGAGGGAGTAAACAAACCTACCTCACATCCTTATTTGGGGTTTTTTCAGGTTTTGAAGGGCATTATCAGGGATGCAGATGATGTGATGCACCTGGAACACTTCTGCAAGGCCGGATCCACTCCTAAAAGACACACACTCAGCATCTCCCTGAAGCGTAACTACAGAGACAAAAAAACATAAATACATCAAATAGTTCCGCCATTACAAAAGCTAGCACCCATTTAGCAATAAATCATTCCATGTATCCAAATTGCAAACTCATTCCCTTTATAGGGGTTGGAAGGATTGAAATGATCCATTAGCTCTAATTATCACAGCTAATAAATGGGTCATTTTTCAGCATCCTATCAAATCAAAATTGCCCAATTGGCCCCTGTGCCAGAAAGTTATTCTCCCACAGGAGTGGTCTTTGCCAAAAGTAGCTACAAATCATGGAAAATGACATGAGAGAATATAGAAGAGAAAACTGCACTAGATGGTAAATCATTTGATTTTGTACTTTTTTGTGGCTTGTGAAAGATGACTGGTTTTTATTATTCATATTGCAATATACACTAACACAATGCATTTGAAAAACCACATTTTCCTAAATATAAGTACGTTTTCCCATGAAAATGGGGGCTGCCATACTTTCTGTGTCTAATAATGTATTTACCTGTGAACAGCAAGAGGGCACGAAACTTGCACCACGCAGCTCCGAGCTTTCCTTCTCGTCTCTGCCACACAGTGCGACTCAAAGGTTGGCCAAGTTATCAAACACAGGCAAAGAAGTCATGATGCTAAATTTGTTTTTCTGTGAGCTATTTCATGAATTCTCACTTCAGTAACCCGAAATGGACTCAAAGAAAGTTGCAGTTGCCAGCATTGGTGAGAAGCACTACTGTGGCAGTCGCGTCTTTATTGAAGGTAAAAACAACCTTAAATGTTAATTTATCCCCTTCAGTCATCATTTATATGCATTTAGAATCACATGTTTTGTGATAACAATACTGACCACTGATTACATCATAGAAGGCAGCTGTAGCTTTTTTGTTAGCTACTTATGCCAACAAGGATGTTTCCGATTTAAAATACTTGATAATAATTAAGAACACAGTTATATAAACTTGACTCAAATTAGCTGTAATGGACAATTTGTGACCGAGTGGTTAGCACGTTGGCCACACAGTCAGGAGATCTCTGTTGGGCATCTCCGTGTGGAGTTTGCATCTTCTCCATGTGCGTGTGTGGGTACTCCGGTTTCCTCCCACATTCCAAAAACATGCATGTTAGGTTAATTGGCCACTCTCAATCTACCACAGGTATGAATGTGAGTGTGAATGTTTGTTTGTCTATATGTGCCCTGCGATTGACTGGAAACCAGTCCAGTGTGTACCCCGCCTCTCGCCCAAAGCCAGCTGGGATAGGCTCCAGCATACCCACGACCCTAATGAGGATAAGCGGCATAGAAGATGGATGGATGGACAATTCGTCACTATTAGCATAACAACTTGAATAAAACACCTATAAAAAAAGCCAACCAACAAGCGGTGCTTTTCACCAAGAGGTTTTCTTCCTATCACCCACACACACACCTGAGAGAGATCACAGCCGTGCCACAGAGACCCTTTTACCAGACCGTATATTGATGTATATTATGAGAGTAACAGGATTCATTAAAAAAAGCATGCAATGGAGGTGGTGAAGTCACTTTAGAGGAGTGAGGAAACGAGACAAAGGAACAGCAGGAGGAATAGAGGAGGAAGACAAGTACTCTTTATCTTCCAACATCATCATAGTAAATGTTCCAACCAAGTTACACACTCATAGGGAAAGAGTGCTGGCAGTGACGTGTGTGTGAAATCCAACAGTCTAGAATGCAAGCGCTTTTTCAGCCAGCACGGAACATCCGGATCATGACAGTGATGAATAAATGATAACAGTGAGATTTGTGTGCAATTCATAGCACGGCAGCACAAATTTAACCTTGACCTCCTTTATGCGGAATGACCAGCCTTTCTTGAGTCACTTTTTCACACATCACATAACGCAGATATAAAATATTTAATAGGCCTCGGAAAGTCCCCATCGCTGGCTTTGCCTGTGTGCCTTCATGCAATAAATTCTGTTGTACTGTTAAAAGTAAAAGCACTGGAAATGCTTCATGTAATACCTCCATGCAGTTAACCGTAGTCTCCCATAGTCCTTGGCTGCGTGGTCTAAGCTACCCCTTACGGAGTTTTCATTAACTCTATAAGGTCACAGTAGTAGTCACCAGTGGTCATCAACCAGCAGCTTGATTTGACTCTACATACGCTTTAAAAGGCTGACTGCTCTACTCAACGGCCCGTGTGAAAGTCATGCATGTTACACATGTTGTGTTGTTGTTTACAACACTTCAGTGAGTTGTAATTACCTTGTGCGGTGTCTTTTGCGTGCAGAAAAGACCTGGCATCTGAAAAAAGTAGGCATTTATATGGTTAGGAAAAAATCCATGCATAAATGCATGGTCTTTTGCCAGGAAAGCAATCTAATCTAATGGTGGACTAGGAAGTACTTAATTACAAAACATTACATTTCTTCAGCGATTGGTTGGGTGGACTTTGACCAAGGGTGTCCAAACTGCAGCATAGTGCCACGTGTGGCCTGTGGCTGTGTTGTTTTTTTTTTGGCACATTCTAAAAATATACTTTAGCAAGAAAACTCATTAAAAAAAAAAAAAATCTGTAAAAAAAAATAAGCAATAGGTTTACAAGAATAAGACAATGAGAGAAAAAAGTTGGGAGCTAACAAACATAATTTAGTTGCAATATTGCATTATTAAGGAAAAGTACATTATTTGTAATGCCATAATATAATGAGACACAAAACAACATAGTTGCGGAAAAAAGTTATATTACCAGCATAAGGTCAAATATTATGAAAAATAAAGTAATAAATAAATATGTGGGAAATAATTTACAAGAAGAAAGTAGAAATTGTAAAAAAATTAATAAAATTAAAAAAAAGAAATGTTAGAAATGGACAAAACTGCTGTAATTTTGCAAGAATAAAGTGAGAATATTAAGAGAAAAAAGTTGTATCCTAACAGGAAAAAAAATTACAATTTTACAAAAATTAACTTTTAATATTAGGGGCAAAAATAATGTCATTTTAGTTGCAAAGGGTTGAAATATTAAAGAAAAAATATGTTCCAATACAAGAAACAGACAAAACAAAACAAAGTTGTCATTTCTGAAAATTAGGTTGGGGAAAAAAGTTAAAAAATTATTATAATATTTCAATAGGCAAATGTACAAAGATGATTTAAGAAGAATGTTGAAATGAATGAAATGTTGAAACAGCAAAAATACCAAAGTTCATGCTAACAATACGCTTTTTCACCGACATCACAAAAGGTAAAATGCATTTTCTGGAAATATTTTTCAAAATATCAGAGTGGCCCTTGCATCCTTTGATGTTTTAGTATGTGGCCCGTGGTGGAAAAAGTTGGACTTAGACTTAGAGTGAATTTCACTTGGTTCCTTACAATATCTAAACACTTCATTTGACTTTATGCTGAGTTTATGATTTACATACAGTATGAATGAATGAATGAATATACACAGGAAACTCTGGGAGCATGCAGGCAGGCAGACAGGCAGCCAGATGCATGCAGGCGGGGGGGGGCTGTAAGGTCACGGCCTAGGTGGAGTGTTAGCGGGAACGACACCTGACAGCGGCCCTGGCAGATGCGCCCTGGCACTTCTGTACATCCGTGTCACTCCTGATAAGAGTCAGCTCCTACATACAGGAAGGAGGAGAAAGAGGAGGAGGACACTTCCTTCCGCCTGTCTTTGCTCAGTGAGCAGACAAGGTAGGACAGATGGGGTGGCTGCTGGACAGGTGGCACTGAAGGTGGCACCTTGTCAAGAGGGGAAACACGGGGACTCCGGATAAGAAAATGAAGAGGGTTCTTTTTTTTCTATTCTTGGTAACAGCCATGATAAGCCACTGTGAGACCCACCCAGCAGGCTAAGTCATGCATTTTTTTTTTACATTTACAAGTTACCTGCCAGGTATGTGATGCACACTGTTAAGGTTTAGAAGCATATTAAAAGGACAATAAAAACAATATTTATCTCGTTTATCTACAGTAAGTTCTGGCTTTCTTCTGTAGCAGCTTTGGATAAGGACACACTGCCATCTAGTGGTCGTACTGAGCACACGCAGGGAGCCCTGCTCAGATTCGTGTTCAGAATTAGAAACTTAATCACACCTTTATAGACATGCGAACCTTTTATTATCAAACATACTAAGAACAAATGTGTAACTTTGTACCTTAACGTTCCTACCCTCACCTATGGCCATGAGCTTTGGGGCCTGAAAGGACAAGATGGCGGCGGGTACAAGCGGCCAACATGAGTTTTCTCTGCAGGGTGGCTGGGCTCTCCCTTAGAGACTGGGTGAGAAGCACTGTCATCCGGAAGAGGCTCCGAGTAGAACCGCTGCTCCTCCACATTGAAGCCAGATGAGGTGGCTCGGGCATCTGGTTAGGTAGGATGCCTCCCGGACGCCTCCCTGGAGGTGTTCAGGGCACGTCCGACCGGTAGGGGGCCTCGGGGAAGACCCAGGACATGTTGGAGAGACCGTGTCTCTCAGCTGGCCTGGGAACGCCTCGGAATCCGCCGGCAAGATTTGGACAAAGTGGCCGGGGAGAAGGAAGTCTGGGCTTCTCTGCTTAGGCTGCTGCCCCCGCGACCCGACCGCGGAAGAAAATGGATGGATGGTATTTTTGTAAATATTTAAAGTAAAAATAAATAAATCTGACATTTAATCTGGGCCATGTAGTTTTATGAATACTCAAATATAAACAAAATTATTTTGAAAAATATTAAAAACTTGGCATGGATTTCTACAAACAACTAAAATACAATAGTCTCACGCATTTCCACAAATAAATGTTAAAATTAAATACAATTGTACATAAAATATGCAACATACATTAAAAGTATGATCAATATATAATATATTGCTACATGATCAATATATAATATATAAAATTATGTTTGCACTTTTGGAATAGTATAAAAACGTTTTTGCATTTGGATAAAAAAACAAAACATTTTTAAAATATACTGTAAAACAAAATAGAAATATATTTTAAACAGGGATGCTCCGATCTGGGTTTTATGCTGCCGATTCTGATAACAATAATCCATGAATGACATCGGTCGATACCGAGCACATTGCCTGACTGTACACGTGTCTTTTTATTTAAGAATGTGTTTTCGGCACGGGCCGCCACTAGACAATTCCGAGGGCACCAACAGGTAATGAGCATTAAACAAATACACTTCAGTAGTGTTTGGACAAAATGACAATAGAAACATCTAGAAAAAGTTAGTACGCACCCGACGGTCGTAACATCCACTTGTAGGCCAAAAAATGTCACATTTGAATCCGAAGACGGAAGCGAGTGGGATAATTCTAGCTAGCTAGCTAGCTAGCTAGTTAACAGCTAGGCAAAGTGTGTAAAGAAAGATGCAAGAGAAGTCAAACACCTTTAGGTTGGCCAAGGGAGGGATCGAACACACCGGCATCGATTGGCGTAGCCTGTGTCAACCCTACGTGACACGTGCACATTCATGTTCTGTCTGTGTTATGATATGAATCGCACGTCGCCGCACGGCCATCGGCATATGCCGATCACGTTTGGGTTTTTTTTTTACGGAAATCGGCCGATACACAACAATTTAGACACAGATTAGGAGTTTATTCACACATCAAATACTACGGGTGGGTAATGTAGTCCAGAAACCTTTGAACAGCGCTGCCATTAAAATGACACACACAAAAAACCAACAAAAGAAAACACAAAAACCCTTTTCTTTGCCATTATATAAAAATAGTGTTGCTACAAAAGTATAAATTAGGCATACTAATAAGACAACTCAGATTGGAATCTACACGAGTCGGCAAAAAGTGCGGTAAAAAAAAAGAAAACATGGATGAAACACGTGGCGTTAAACAGTAGAAAAGGAAGCAATGCATGTAAAGTAGAACGAAAGCAACCTGATCTGATAATGCATGATGAACACATCCCCATGTTAGCATACCATACCATTGCTTTTTACAATTGAAGTCTGAATAAGTTAAAATCCTGACACAGAATAAAACTTAGAGGATTTTCATTGGCTAACAACAGTATCTAAGTTGAGTTTTTCTTCTACCATATCAAAAAAACTTATTTTTTTTGTTGTTGAAATGCTACTGTAGAAAAAAGAGGTATAACGTTTTCGCAGGTGCTCCCTACTGTCTCTGAAATGACGGCGCCCCCTTGCGGCACACAAACAGCAGTTCCCATATGTACTGTATTGTACATGATACATCCTCTGAAAATGGATGACGTCAACGCGCACAGCAGTACCTCGTCCACCTCCAACGAGAGGTTCCAATTCAGTCGTCCGACATAAAAAGCAAAACACTGGCTTTGAACTTTATAATAGAATCAGTACTCTTATTAATAAAAGCATGCATAATTAGCTTAAGATAGAATTCTCATTGAAGCAACGCAAGGAATGCTCGTTCTAGAGTGACGCCGCAACATCAACAATGGCATTTTGTCCCAGAGCAAATCCTATTTAAAACCCATATTTAAAAACTCTATTAGAAATCCCTTCATCTATTCTTCAAAGCGAAAAGCACACTCCTAACCAGTTTGTTGATTTGATTTCTTTTAGATCAAATCAAAGTTGTTTTAATATCGCCAGCAGATTTCACCCCAATATCTACAAAACAGTTCAACTGGTAGACTGCAAAGGTGAAAAAAAAGAGCATCTTTAGAATGCAAATAATCACAATTCATCGATTAACTGGTAGAACTGTCGATTAATCAGATTAAATAGGTCGAGAATGGAGTGCATGGTTTGCTTGTTGTAATTGTAATGTATTGTAATGTGTTCAAGTAAAAAAAAAAATGTGAAGAAAGACACCCTTAGTATTTTTTCCATTAAAAATTCAAGAACATAACATTTTTTTTGTTCATTTTCCCATTGAGCTTATAAGGACATTTAGTCAAATGCCCATACCTAATCAAAAAAATGTTGTTACTCTTCAATGCCTTGCAAAAAATTTAACATGACGTGATTAAAAAATAGATATATATTCAAATATTGAATGGTGAACATCAGTGTGAATTTTAGTAACCTACATGTTTAAAATATCTAAATAAAACGTTTATAAATATTAATAAAAATGGATGTATACATGCGTAGTGTAAACTCAATATTTGTATATTTTTACTGTCCAAATATTTTGGAGCTACACTCATGGATTGCTCCAATGTTAAAATATAAGACAGTATTAATTATCTAATTGATTAACACCACGGTAATAAATGTTTTTTCCCCAGGAAATGGGGCGGGGGTGAATGGTGTGAAAAATACATCAAGTCATAACGGTTGTCCATGTAGCAGGTCTACATTTGGCCACTAGAGGGTGTTGTATCCAAAAGTCAGTCATAACTTGCTTTGAATAGACCAGAGCAAACAAAAATACTGTAGAGGATGTTGCTGAAAAGGCAATGAATTAGTAAAACAAAGGCTTGTTTTTAGGTTTGTTTGTTGGGTTTCTATTGATTTAAGGCCATTAAAACCAAATGTATCTTTCGCACCCGAGTCATTTCAGGAGCTTTTAACTTGCTAAACACATATTGTATATTTGAAACCAGAAAAGCGATCAACTTTACTTCAATTTTTGTTTGTTGCAAATGATGAGCTGCATTTAGCGAGGGGAAGTCACAGTTGGGTTAGGGAAACAAGGTGGCCAAAAAATGGTTAACGGCAGGAGCAGCGTGACGGCCAACAGTCGTTAGTAGATATAGCTTATTGCCTTAAGACATCACAATGTGAAGTCCACTTAATATTAGAGAAAACAACTAAAATGTTCCTATGAGTAATGGGTGGGGGGGTAGTATAAGGTCTTAGGACAACTTAACTTGATGGCTATTAATGTTACTGCTGTTTGTTGGTAAATAATACACTGACAAATGAAGTAAAGTTAAGAATGCCAGCAGGTATTGTTGCTTAAATATAATAAACATGCTCATTGCATGTTTTGACGTAAAAAATACTTGCTAAACTAGTTTACAGTTGTGTCCGTTCTATGTGAGCCAAGCGTGTGTGGCTAGCACATGTAGCAGCGTGACCAGTTAACAAAAACAAAACAAAAAAACATTGTGTGGCGCAAAAGAGGAGGAAGCTTGTATTGGAAGTTTAAGACTGGATTTACACTACTAAATTCCAAATTTGGTCAAATTCAGATGTGACGTACAGTATATTGGACATTTGAATAATCCCTCTTCCTAAATAAAGTTAAACATCAGCGCATCACAGGAAAAAGGATGGCATAACAGCAAGCATATGAAGACCTACACAGAGTTAGGTTTGACAGTTTGTAAAACCAAAAGACCTCACTTTTTGTAAGTGAGGGTGGGAAAAGTTAGGTCACCCCTGATTTAAACCAATGGCTGTCCATGCCATGTAAAACTACGTATCATTTAATCGTATTATTTTACTTCCATATCGGGTGCTCAGGTGATTTGTTTCAGATGTTGTATAAATGTGAACACACCAATATGTCTCACTTGAAAATACATCTAATGACAGTGGAACCTCTGTTTTCGTAGGATTTGATTTAGACATATTTTTTTAAATATTAAATAAGGCTGCAAAAGTTGCAAGTGCCAGAACTTTAACAAACACTATTGAATTAGAGAAAGAACCTGTAGCAGATGGTGATGGGAATTCCAGCTCTTTTTAAAGACCCAACTCTCTAAAAACAGCCGGCTCTTTTGGCTCCTAAACAGCTCTTAAGATTGTTTTTTGTTAAAATTGAGTCGTTTAAACTATGCACAAAATCAATTACTAATAACTAATGAAAAAAAAAAGTTTTTTTTAAATATACAGAAACCTAGGATTTACAATTCAACTCTTTACATTTTCAGTTTTTTCTTTTTAAACAAATTTAAAGTGAACCAACACAAATCATTGCAATTTGTCCTTGCAGAGTCTACATTCTGCTTTAGTATTGTCAATAAAATTGAAATGGTTCCAAGTAGTACTTCTTTTCTTGTACTAGTAGCAAAGCATGATGGTAGCGTCTGTTACAATAAGATTGTAATGTAACGGGCTCTTAGTTAACACAGGTTGCAGGGGGAATGATTTAGGGGAGACACATTACAGAAAGTGAGAAGGGAAAGTTTACTATTTGGTTCATGTGAGCAACTATACAGCTCGAACCGTCCACTCTTAAAGGTAAATTTGTAACAGACTAGAGTTAGACAGCATCCGCATGGCTTTTCCGTCCTACGCCCTTCTGCCTCCATTTGCTGCCAGGTTCACAAACTAGCCTTCAATTAAGATTGTATCCAATTCATTATATCGCTTTGTTTTCTGCTCGTAAGACTATAATTATTTTCTGTAAAATGTTTTGTGGATGGATTTACATTACTTCTTATGTAAAAGATGTATTTGCTTCTGGTAAATTTCAGTTTTGGGAATAGATTAGTAATGAAAACCAAGGTTCCACTGTAGTATAAAAATTAAATTGTGGACTTCAAACCGTAGTGTAAATCCAGTCTAACTAGACAGTAATGTGTGTTTTTAACCTCTTAGAAGGAAAAAAAGAGCAGGTTTTGTTGCAGTTTGAGAATTAAAAACAAATCTCACTGCCATTAACTGCAAATCTGAAAATGAAGATGTGCAAAAGGCAGTGAAAATTCAGACCTATTTCTCTTTTACTGTGTAAGCTACTGTACTTGCTCCACCAACCTTGAGGTTTACTGCCCTTGCCGGCCATCCCATAACAGCATGTAGCCTTTAAAGCGGTTTTGTTTTGAGGCTAGACCCAATGTTTGACAGTTACCAATGTGATCCTAATATACTGAACATCTCAGTGTGAAACAATGCGATACGTCTTGTTACAGATGCTTGCAACCTAAAAATGTCTTTTTCATCTGTCATACACATACATATATAAGTTTACAGTCGGTCTAAGTCTATATAAATAAAAGTCCCTGGCTGAAGGGGGAGGTGGTCAAGGTTTGGTTTGTTAGCCCATATTAGAGCGAAGGAAAATGAGTTTGTTCATCTCTTCTGCGGTTACCTGCTGCCTTCTCTTCATAGCCAGGCTCTGCTCGCAAATCGTAACGCATTCGCTGCGTATGCCCACGGCGGGCACAGCCAGGAGCCACAGTGCCAGGCGGGCCAGCCTGGGGAACTTGTCGCCCACTGTGGAACTCCAGTACTGGAAGAGATCGGTGGTGCCCTGGAGCAGAGGCTCTGCCAGGTACTGGAAGATCTCCTGTCTGACTTGGCTTTGACTCTCATCGTTACTGGACACCGACCCCATGGACGTGCTGCCGTTGTTGCCGGCGCCCTCCACGCGAGTTATTTTAGGCATTGGTGGGCCATCAGTGTCCCGTTCCTCAGCGCACGACCCCCCGGTGCCAGATAAACCCCCGTCCCTGGTTTCAGCAGCAAGTTCACATGCTCGGGAAATGATGTCCTCGTGTTGGTAAGCCGGGACTGAACGGAGCTTGAGCTGAGGGTCCAAGACCATTGCCACCTGGTGGGCTCGCTCGACCTGGAGACAGGACATGGTCATCATTACGTGCGCATAGACGAGATTGGAATATTAAGTTATTTACCTTGTTATTTATCTTTAAGATTAGTTTTGATTGTGTGTAATTGATTATCTGCATTTTTAAGCAACTGAAGTACAATGGAGTGGACTGCAACCAACAGAGGCAATATTGAGTAATTCTCAACTAGCTTAACGTCTGCACAAACAATCGGGGACGCCACAAACATCATTTACATTCATGTGAAAAAAAATGAGCACACCATTAGGTATCCACTATGATGCACTACCTTGAAGTTCTCCTTCAGTGCTTCTAGGAAGTAGTGACAAAGTTTGCTAGCCATGCCGGTCCCAGCCTCTCCTGCTTTGGATGTGAAAAACTTCTCCAGGCGAAGGTAGACAGGAAGCACCTGCTGCAAGGTCGGCCTCCTCTGACTGCTCAGTTCCAGTGCTGCCAGTCGCAGAGGAGCCAGCAGACAAGTCAGCGTTCCCAACAAGTGCTTGTTGAGGCTCTGAAGGAGAGGAGCTGTAGACTTGCTGCGCCCGTATGTCTCGCAGATCTGCTCAAAGTGGGCGTGGACCTGCAGAAGAGCTTCAGCAGTACGATCCCAGCAGGGAGGGGTGGGGCACTGAGCGGGGCTTCCCTGTGCTCCGTCTTCTGTGGAGCTTGAGGAGTTGTTGGTGAACTGCTCCTCCCTGAGGGCCAGTGTAGTGGAGGACGAGATGTCTCTGCAAGTGGACAGCAGCTCGGCCAGCTCGTGCAGCCCTCGAGCCTGGAGGCTACGCTTCCCCAAAACAGCCTGGACGACGGCACCGAGCGAGCACCCTGCGCAACGCAAGCAGATCCTCCCACGTCCGCCGCCTCCAAGTGGGGAAGCCCCAAATCCTGCAGCCCATAGCCGAGGCTCTGCCACATACACAGTGCGAATGTCTGACATGACAAACTCGGACAGCACATTCTGGACCCAGTGGTGGATCTGCTCTGGTCCCTCCCTTAGCTCCGCTTCCCTCACACCAAGAACGTAGCGTTTCAGTCTCGAGCCCTCCACCTGATAGGCTGTCAGAACATAGCAGGCGTCTGGGCCCGACGTCTGAGAGTGGCACGTGACAGCGATGCCCAATGAGGCGTTGGAGCCGAGCGCGCATGTGACCTTGACTTTGACTTGGTTGTACATGCGAGGCAGCTGGCGCAGCGCCAAGGCACTCATGTTGCCAAGGGCGTCGCGGGTGGAGTAGGCTCCGTGACGGGCTCCTGTGTCCACCAACGTTTGCGCCAGCTTGAGGAAGTCCTTGCTGTTGAGCACGTTGAGCATGCTGAGATCGGAGCACATTACCCGTAAGAGACGCTCGGCCACCTGTAGGCGCTCCTTCTCAGGTAGGCCATTGTTCTCTGGACGGAAAAAGAAACAACATTTTGAAATGTTAAAACATCAAAGTAGGAATAGATAAAATAGAATAAATCGTACTAACACAAATACAGGACGACCCTCTATATATTCAAGGCGAACAGCGCCAAAGCTGTTGTGTAGATGTTTGCCATGAAAAAAATGAACACATGGGAAGCACAGTACTCTGCCTGACTTCCAAGTTTGTGGGACCGTTCAGTTGGAATTTTACGCTACCACCGTATGCGTGAATGTGGAAGCAATGATTTTAAGAACTTACGGCTGATACTGTGGTTTCTCTGGGCGACACTTTGAGGTTGGATCTGCAGTTTGACAGACGGGTGGGCGGCCTGAGCCGGAGAAGCTCTCCACAGCTGCTCCTGAGAACCCGAGGCTGAGGAAGCTTTTGGAGAGTCACCTTTGGTGTGGTTCTCGTTGTCGGCTAGAGTGGACACAGTAGGGGAAAAACATCAGATGTGACAATATCTTATTTGTAATTTTTTTTCCCAAGTTTTTCAAAGGAGAAAGGGTGTGAATGTGATGGTACAAACAAAAAGCTAAGAATAAACATGGAAAAACATAACTCGGGGAGGAACAGAAATATTTAAATTGCATTTCAAAAGCAATTCCTATATACATATCTAAAAACTGCAGGCGTTAATGGTAATCATAAAGCCTGAATGTTGCAAAACCGCCCGATCGAAACTGCACATACAATTATCCGGCTCAAGTGTCAACATATATATATATATTACAATTTACCCTTTGTAGTCGGAACAACAGAATAACCCAAAGCAGGTGCCCCAGCAGCACAACTGCAACCACTCCCACACAACTCAATTCAATCAACTCGACGCCTACAACATGCTTAATCATACAGACTTCCAAATTGATTATTTGTTTTCGCTGTTGAGCTCAACATGCATTTGTGGTTGTGGACTCACCAGCGTGGGACTGCATGTGCTCCAGCAGGTTGTTGTAGAACTGGAACTGGATGCCACAGGCACCACAAGTGTAGGGTTCTAAAAAATCACAAGGCCCAGAAGAGCAGTGACAAAAAAGCTAGTGCTAATGCATCTCAGTCCATCCAGCTGCCTCCATTGTGGCTCTGTGTCACATGTTAGCCAAAGAATGTCAATAACCAA
Source organism: Oostethus manadensis (assembly GCA_024372805.1). NCBI lineage: Eukaryota > Metazoa > Chordata > Actinopteri > Syngnathiformes > Syngnathidae > Oostethus > Oostethus manadensis. The sequence continues at coordinate 2,335,526 of QODF01000003.1, read as the reverse complement.
GGTCTGACTAATTGCTTTTGCAATTACTTTTTGGCAGACAAAAGCATCTGAATTGGAGATGCAGCTGGCAAGATTTTAAATAAAGTGCTTTGCAGGGTATAAAGGTTTAGTTAATTTATGCTGGGGCCATATTAATTATGCAACCTCAATCCCTATCCTAACCTCTATCTTAACTCTGGTTTAGCCTTTTGCTATATATTAACATAGACCACAATAACCACAAAAAAACAAAAACATGTAAGAAATGTTCAGAGCCCCAAATGGCTTCAGGGAAAGCACAGGAGCTTGAGAAAATATTTTAAACACCTTCTAAACTAACTTCAGCTAAATGTTCAACAATTTAAATTCTTGAAAACATTTGGTATAAAGTGAGGTATAACATTTAGTGGGAATGTAACATATAAAGTAGCTCTGAATATTTACTTTTATGGTGTCATTACTAATACCTTAACTAATAAGTTCCAAAAATGATCTCACTTAAAATTTGAAAAAAAATGCCTGGCAATAAATATTTTTCATGAAGTTATTGGTCATAATTACATACTATTTTGAGGTTGCAAAAATTTTTTGGACACACAAGCAAGAACAACCACAACAATAATAAGTAAAACATAACATTTACTGCAGGGGTGTCCAACGTACGTCCCCCGGGCCATTCACTGCCCAGAGTTTAATTTTTATTGGCCTATGGCACGTTCTCAGAAATACTATGAAATCATAACATTATATATTACACGCATTTGCTTTGCCACCTTCAAAACAAAGCTAAAATGTGGATTTTTTTATTCAGATACCTTTGCATAAATTGACCTACATTGAGTTGGTTTAGCATCTTTAATGCACAAATGTGACCCCCTGGATCCTTCAGTGTTTCTGTATGCAGCCCACGCTGGGAAAAGTTTGGATACCTCTGATTTAGCACATTTTGCGACTTGATTTTACAGTTTCAAAATGCCCTATTTTTTATTCCCTCTGAAATGCACTTTATTAAGAATAAAAATAAAAATAAAAACATACATACATGTGTTTTCGAAATGTAAGAGCAATTAAAATGAGTGTCGACTTAATGACTAATGGGAAATATGGGTCCCAAGGGGAAACCAGCTCAGACTCCCTGATTTAGAGTGTCTAGTTTGGGGGTGGGGAGTAAAGGAAGGCCCTTGTTTTATGTTCTGAGGCTCACACTTAGAAAAGCTGATCTAAGCGTTCTCCAAATGTATAATAAACCTAATGTTCTTCCCCTTAAATAGAAATCCTCCCCATGGTGATGAACGCAAATGCAGCATGAGTAGAATCACAATGGCTTGCAGAAAAATAAAAGTGACATGAAATGGAGGGAGTTGCTGCGTGCGCATACTGTAATTTGTTTATAGCCAAAAGGTGGGGTTGAAGGGGGTGGGGGACTTACTCTGAGGTGTAGGGAAGGAAGTGGCCACCAGAGGGCTTGGAGTTCCTGGAAAACAAGAGGATGGGCGTTTCACTGGAAAGATGCAAAGTACTACAACATAAGCAGTTGTTTTTGCATTTTGATGAATTGAATTTGATGTAATACAACTGGCCATCAATGTAAAGACAATTGCATATACTGTGTAAACAAATCAATAGAAACATAGTAATAGGGCAGTGCAACCGCCCCTCTGCATCTTTTGTAGTATGAACAAAGCTGTACGTACAAACAATAGGATGCATGGTAGGTAAAAAAAAAAAAATCTTCAAAAGAGTTTTTAAAAAATACAGAATGGAAATTGGGAGCCACAAACACAAGCCTAAAAGAACTCACCACTTGAATTCTGCGAGCTGTTTGTGTCCACCAGGCTCGACTGTAATGCATTCTCAAGTTTCCGTCTGAAGTGACTGTCTGCGTTAAGTGCAAAAAAACAGAAGAGAAACTAATTGGAATGAGGTATATTGTGGATAATTCAAACTGTGTTTTTAATTTTATAAGCCCCCCACGACTGTGAAGACGGTGTAAAATGTGCAATTGAAATCTTTTAACGCCATTTTAATCAATAGAGCCTGCAAATCAATCATCGTCTCATCAAATGTTCACAATGTTCACACGTGAGCTTAAATTGCTGCTCTTCACTCCACATCTTTTTGACCCACTTTTTAAAAAGACGTGGGTACGCTTTAAATAGATCTTTATAGCAAAGTGCAAATCTGGAAAAGAGTTTTGGAAGGCCAGGACTTGTTGTGTATCATAAAACAATGTAAAATACATTCTATGACAGTTGGAGTCTGATAGTTTTGATGGTATTGAGTTTCAGTTTGTAGTCTTAGTTTGTGATCTAACACAGTAAAAACTATGAAATGTGACAAAGGAATTGAAACAATCCGTTCCATAGTTAAACTGTCACCGTCATAAAACCTTCATTAACACTTTTTTCACGTTTTAACATTTTAACCTTAAAGTCATGCAAGTGTAAAAGTCAATTAAGTCTCACGTGTCAATTTACATTTTTAAGATTTGTGTAACTTATGAGGCATGATTTTGCAAAAAGTATGGTCAAATTGCACCATGTCAGAAGTGTTCACATTTTGAGGCACAGCTACCCACGTCATTGAACAGTTCACGTTGCACTCGGCTCCCTCAATTTGCATCCATCTTTTTCTAATTTCAATCTGTCTTATTGCTAATAACATCATGTGTCACGCTGACAAGCTCAGACAATTACAAAAGCATGAGCATTCTGTAATTACATTAATGATAAATACCTACTTCAAGATCTATCAATATCGCAGTCTTGTCATGCTTAAAGAAATCTTATGAGCACGGGCATATTCCAAGATGACAATGCCAGGATTCATCGCACTCAAATTGTGAAAGAGTGGTTTAGGGAGAATGAGAAATCATTTTCACACATGAAGTCCAGACCTTAACCACAATGAGAATCTTTTGGATGTGCTGGAAAAGGGTTTGCGCAGCAGTCAATCTCTACCATCATCAATGCAAGATCTTGGTGAAAAATTAATGCAACACTGGATGGACATAAATCTTGTGACTTTGCAGAAGCTTATCGAAACAATATATCAACTGTATTGATATTTATATACTGTATATAAAGTACATACATATATACACACACACATACAGTATACAAACATATATATACATATACATACATATACATATATATACATATACATATATACATACACATACATACATACATACATACATGTATATACATACATATATATACAGATACATACATACATATATATACATATACATACATACATATATATACATATACATATACATACACATATATACATACATATATACATACATATATACATACATATATACATACATATATATACATACATATATATACATATACATATATATACAGATATACATATACATATATATACAGATATACATATACAGATATACATATACATACATACATATACATATATACACACATATACACACACATATATATAGATACACACACACACATATATATATATACACACACATACATACATATATATATACATACAGTGAGGGAAAAAAACAATTTGAACCCCAGCTGATTTTATAAGTTTGCCCACTAACAAAGAAATAATCAGTTTATAATTTCAATGGTAGGTTTATTTGAACACTGAGAGACAACAATGACAAAAAAAATCCAGAAAAATGTGTTTCAAGAGTTATAAATCAATTTGCGTTTCCATGAAGGAAATAAGATTTTGATCCCTTTGAAAAACGTGCTTCAGTACTTGGTGGCAAAACCTTTGTTGGTAATCAGAGGTCAGCCGTTTGTTGTAGTTGCACACATCTGAGGGGGGATTTTGACCCACTCCTTTTTGCAGATCTTCTCCAAGTCAATAATGTTTCGTGGCTGATGTTTGGCAACTCAAACCTTCAACTCCCTCCACAGATTTTCTATGGGATTAAGGTCTGAAGACTGACTAGGCCACTCCATGACCTTATTATGCTTCTTCTTGAGCCAATCTTTTGTTGCCTTGGCCGTGTGTTTTGGATCATTGTCATGCTGGAATACCCAACCACGACCCATCTCACCCAACACTTAACGGTACATGGCCCCATCCATCCTCCCTCTGATGCGGTGCAATTGTCCTGTCCCCTTGGCAGACAAACACCCCCAAAGCATAATGTTTCGACCTCCATGTTTGACGGTGGGGATGATGTTTTTGGAGTCATAGGCAGCATTCCTCCTCCTCCAAACACGGCGAGTTGAGTTGATGCCAAAGAGCTCAATTTTGGTCTCATCTGACCACAACACTTTCACCCAGTCTTCCTCTGAATCAGTCAGATGTTCAGTGGCAAACTTCATCTTGAGCGGGGGACCTTGCAGGCACAGCAGGATTTCAGTCCTTCACAGCGTAGTGTGTTACCAACTGTTTTTGTGGTGACTATGGTCCCAGCTGCCTTGAGATCATTGACAAGTTCCTCCTGAGTGGTTCTGGGCTGATTCCTCACCGTTCTCATTATCATTGAAACTCCACGAGGTGAGATCTTACATGGAGCTCCAGATCGACGGAGATTGGCAGTTAATTTATGTTTCTTCCATTTGCGAATAATTGCACCAACTGTTGTCACCAATTGGCGATGGTCTTGTATCCAATTCCAGCCTTGTGTAGGTCCACAATCTTGTCCCTGACATCCTTGGAAAGCTCTTTGGTCTTTTCCATGGTGCAGAGTTTGGCATCTGGATTGATTGATTGCTTCTGTTGACAGGTCTGTTTTATACAGATAACAAGCTGAGAGGGCTGCCAATGTCAGCTCGTTACCTGTATAAGATCCACCTGGGAGCTAGAGATCTTGCTGACGGATAGGGGATTAAATACTTATTTCCTTCATGGAAATGCAAATTAATGTATAACTCTTTTTGAAACGCATTTTTCTGAATTTTTTTGTCATTGTTGTCTCAATGTTCAAATAAACCTACCATTGAAATTATAGACTGATCATTTCTTTGTTAGTGGGCAAACTTACAAAATCAGCTGGGGTTCAAATAGTTTTTCCCTCACTGTTTACACACACACACACGCACGTACGTACGTACGTACGTATATGTGTATATACGTATGTGTGTATATACGTATGTATGTATGTATGTGTATATATATATATATATACACACACACACACAGATATGTACACAAACATATACACATATATACGCATATATATACACAAGTATATACACACACACACACACGTATATACATACACATATATACATACATACATATACATACATATATACACACATACGTATATACACATATATGCACACACAAACACATATACATACACACATATATATCTAAATAACCACGGTGATTGAGTGGGTAGCACATTGGCCTCACAGTCAAGAGGTTCAGGGTTTGAATCTCTGTTTGGGCATCTCTGTGTGGAGTTTGCTGCTGTTGGTGTGTTCACGTCAGAATAAAGTTAATAAAAAAACGGCAGACTCCATGGGGACGTTATTGTGCCTCCGTCTGCCCTCATAACAGAGAGATGAGATGATGCGGATGCGTTAATGACGCTAAACATTTTAACAGAATTAATTAAATAAATTACTGCCGTTAAGGCACCATTTTTGAGAGCCCTAATTTTAAGAGCCAAAATAATTTGTAGTTGTTAATACAAATGTTTTTTGCTGTTTTTTGTGGGCCTTAGGCTCTATTTCTCCCATCTTTGCTGTTTTTTGGGGTTTAATTATATTTTTACAATGTGCACGGGACAATAAACAAAAAAGGCCCACATTGGAAACAATGGTTATATTAAATATTAAATGCGAGTGTTACTGCAGCTAGAACTAATCAATGCGCTTAGTCAATTTAATGCAAATGTGGATCCAAAATCGTAGTTATTTGCAAAGGTAGAATGTTTGCCCTCTGAATGACTGCTATACAGACAGGCAATAATGTAGCATCATTTCCAGTGTATAAAACCTACCGAAAGAACATTAAAATCATCACACTGCAAATAACACGAAATAGGTAGGAACGAAAAATACAAGACAAGTACAAGTACAAGTACAAGTACAATAATAAGGGAGCTCTCCCTCCGGTGGACACAGGCAGTCATTGTAGCTGAATGAACACGTCAACAGTGCGTGGTGGCCGGCCTGCTTTTGCTTTGCTTTACCTTTTGCGTGTTAAGTTGCTGGGTGATGATTTTAGCATTTTTGTTTTTTTTTCTTGAGTAATGACGTTTTGCAAATTCCAATGGGTTGACAAGCTTGTTGTGAGTTCCCTTCTAGCTTGTGATTGGCTCCTGCCAGAGAAAAAGCGACCGCTTCCTCTCTGATTTGTGAGCGGCACAGTATTTAAACGATTAGTAGTAGTTCAGAAGTGTACAAGATATAACAAGATTAGAACATGACCATAAATTAGCATTATGCAAAACAGCACTTTAATGCATTAAAAACAGGGATGTCCAATAACCCAATTTTGGCATAAAACTGTAATATCTGTAAATATCAGTATCGGGTGTTTACCCCCTATAAGAAAACTGATTTTAACTGATTTTTCATTCGTGAACATGTTTGTTAGGTAGATTACTTTTTCCTCTTCAATTTCATCGAGTCATACAAGTGCTTCTAAACTTAAGCCTTTCAAACTCCATCTTAGTCCATCTACACCAAAAATGGGCGTGCAAAATACTTTTAGGGTGGGATGAATTATTTGTCATGGTTATAAAATCAATATCAGGTGTGATTTAGAGTATATGACTTTTTTTTTAAACAAACTGAATGCACTAGTAATTTGTTGACAGTGCCTAGTACAAACAACCAGGTTAGAGCGGCACTTCCTTCGCAAGCTCTCCACCTCATGACACAGCAGTCCGTGCGAAGTGTGGTGAAACTATTACTGAAGCTACAGAGCCGAAAATCCAATGTGAAACTAACTTCACCAGGGAAAACCGCGGACATGTCTGCATAGTGGTATTGCATTTTCTTCTTCGGGAGTGGTAAGAGTCAAGCGGCAACCAGCTTTGAGGCGCAGTACTACATCTACCATATTGGAGTGTGCCCCAGAGTTACGAACATTATACTGCAACCGGATAGGCTAATTTTTTTTAATGCAGTGGATCGGCAGCTAATCCCAATCCTTAAGATTGGATCAGGACATCCCTATTTTATACACTGGAAATTACAGTTCTACGGGTCAAAACTGAAATGCAACAAAATGTGTACCTGGACATCAGCAAAGCATACAAGCGTATTCAGTGGTCAAAATTTGTGCCATGTACGAAAAATGTTGACAGGTCTGATATTGTTCTTCTGAATGCTTTTGAATAAACAATGCTTGCTTACTTTTTATCCTCTCAGTTTGGCTATGGCCAAACTTACTCATGTCCAAGCTGCCACACTCCTGCACCCGTGATGTCTTCAGATCAAAAGAGCCTAAGTTGGGACAAATTTAGCACAAATTACGATGGGCATTAAATTTGAGCATACTTTGACAAGATTCACGAAGAACAAATTTGTCCAGTATTTGTGTACAAGTGTAGAGAATTGTGGTTTTTGGACCAACTCTAGATAGACCTCACTGAACTTGTAGTTATCTGTACTTTGTGTGAGTTACTCTTTTTTTTTCTTTGTTTTGTTTCTTCTTTTCTAAATCTGTTAGCTCACACACAACACAAGGTCTGAATGTTTAATAATCTCTTGCATTTTGGCTTTACAGAAGAAGAAATTAACTTTATAAGCCAATCAAGAGCCTCAAAAGACATTAAAAGCTCAGGTTATTACATTTTTCAGAGGCACACAGACATCGTTACAAATAAGAGTACTGCAAAAAAATGGGCTTACTCATCGGTGTGTGAAGGGCAACATGTTCCTGGTATGGGTTGAAATATTTGTACTGCTTTCCACAGAACTCACAAACAAAGCTACCCGTTTCTGCAGAAGACAAAACACGCAACTCTTAATAAATAAAAGACAACGCAACATATGAGTTAGTATTCACAGTGCTTATATTAATTGTGTGTGGTTATCCACAGAGCAAGGTAGAGCAGGGGTGTCTAAAGTCTTTTTTTTTTAGCCCCAATGTAGAAATAAAATTAATAAAAAGAAAAATGGAAAAGAAATAGAGCACAAATGCACAATAAAAAGAAATATAAATTAAAATGTACTTAAATACAGTATAAAATAAAATATATATACGGAATACACCGTATAAAAACCTCAAAGTGGCTCCCCACATCATTGGATTTTCAAAACCTATGGAAAAAGTTTGGACACCCCTTATCGAGAAGCAACCAAAAAGCTCACAAAACATGTTTTACTCACAACGTGCCAACAATTCACAAACAAGCGCAGTGTGGTTTGGAAATACAAATCATTAATTCAAATAACTAATGAATTTTGTTTGGCAAATTAGAAACGTACCTAGCAAACACATACTGTACATCCTGCTTCAGAAACAAATTCAGCAGGTTTTACACATAGTGCAATGCGACTAACCAGATGAATCGCTGTTATTAGTATTTGCTGCTACATGGCAAACAACTTACCAGTAGGTGCAGTAGATTCTCAGAAAACAAACACAATCCAGCATTCACGAAATGCACGCTTTTAAGGCTGTGCAATTCGGGTGTGGGGGGGGGGGGGGGGGGGATAGCAGTGTGGCCATAACAGCAGTGATCTGTTTTTAATTTTGTGAAAAAACAGGTGTGGATCAGGTGACCCTATTTAGGGATGAAACCAGCACTTGTTGAACATGCACTTCTCTTTGAAAGCCTAAGGAAAATGGGTTGTTCAAGACATTGTTCAGAAGAACAGAGTACTTTGATTAAAAAGTGGATTGGAGAGGGAAAACTAAAAAGGTGCAAAAAATGTATGGCTGTTCAGCTAAAATGATCTCCAATGCCTTAAAATGGAGAGCAAATACAAAAATCTGCATGTGGCAGAAAATTGAAGATAACTATCAAAATGGATGGAAGAATAACCAGAATGGCAAACGCTCAGCCAATGATCAGCTCCAGGGTGATCAAAGACAGTCTGGAGTTACCTCAAAGTACTGTGACAGAAGTCTGCGTGAAGCTAATCTATTTAAAAGAATCCTCCGCACAAAGTCCCTCTGTTAAAAAAAGGCATGTGCAGAAGAGGTTACAATTTGCCAAAGGAAATGTCAACTGGCCTAAAGAGAAATGGAGGAACATTTTGTGGACTGATGAGAGTAAAATTGTTATTTTGGGTCCAAGGGTCGCAGACAGTTTGAGACGACCCCCAAACTCTAAATTCAAGCCACAGAACACAGTGAAAACAGTGAAGCATGGTGGTGCAAGCATCGTGATATGGGCATGTTTCTCCTACTGTGGTGTTGGGACTATTTATCACATAGCAGGGATCATTGATCAGTTCATGTTGCCTTACGCTGAAGAGGACATGCCCTTGAAATGGGTGTTTCAACAAGACAATGAGCCCAAACACACTAGTAAACCAGCAAAATCTTTTTATGTTGTTATGTTATGGAGCCCAATACCCGGACCTTAATGCAATCGAGAACTTGTGGGGTGACACCAAAAATGCTGTTTCTGAAGCAAAACTAAGAAACAGTACACAGTGAAGACAGTGAAGCATGGTGGTGCAAGCATCATCAAATGGGCATGTTTCTCCTACTATGGTGTTAGGCCTATTTATCACATAGCAGGGATCATGGATCAGTTTGCATATGTCAAAACACTTGAAGAGATCATGTTGCCTTATGCTGAAGAGGACATGCCCTTGAAATGGGTGTTTCAACAAGACAATGATCCCAAACACACTAGTAAACCAGGAAAATCTTGTTATGTTATGGAGTGAACAGCCCAATACCCGGACCTTAATCCAATCGAGAACTTCTGGGGTGACGTCAAAAATGCTGAAGCAAAACCAAGAAATGTTAATGAATTGTGGAATGTTGTTAAAGAATCTTGGAGTAGAATAACAGCTAAATGGTGCCACAGGTTGGTTGACTCCATGCCACACAAGTGTGAAGCACTTAAAAACTGTGGTCATACAACTAAATATTAGTTTAGTGATTCACAGGATTGTGAAAACAAAAACGCTGGTACAAAATAGTTTTGTGTTTGTAAAGTCACTGTCAGAAACTGCTATATTTTTGAACACACTCATTTCAAATATTTGCTCAATTGCACAGCCTCAAGAGTGTGCATATCATGAATGCTGGGTCTTGCTTGTTTTCTGATAATCTACTGCAAGTATTAGTAACTTGTAACAATACAAATATACTAATAACAGTGATTAATCTGGTTAGTTGCATTCCACTACTATTATTTTGAACACTACTGTACAAAGCATATTTTACAAAAAATACCCCTTAAAAAAACTAAAATATTTCAAGTACTAGAAAATATTCCAGTGCAAAAACAGAACAACCTTCAAGTACAAACAAGGGCCAAAACATAAAATATCACCTGTACCGTGACAAATGTAAATAATAAAAACTTACTATGTTTGGTAGAAGCTTATTACTGTAAGTAAACCGGTCGAAAACATGATATATGCTCGATATAAGCATATGCATCTCCATTTCTATTAGGCTATGCCACGTTACTCAGAGTCTGGACTGGTCTATTACCTAAATCAGGGGTCTTCAACTGAAATTCAAATAGATCCTGGCTCTTTTTCCCCATAACTTTTGTAGCGTAACCGTGTTATTATACTGTCATCCTTTTACTTTGAAGGCTGGAAATCACAGCATGCAGAAAGTGTGGCTGGCGATTGTTGCCCAATGCGCCCGAACATCAGAGTTGTTAATAAAGTGCTAATAAAGAAGAAGCACGTGACACACGCCTTGTCATCTGTTTTGAAGCCGCACAGATACAATGTACGACAAATTTCATTTTCCGCATTTATGTTGTTTCCTTTTTTTTATTATTTTAGTGCACCACTAAAACCATTATCTTAATTATACCTAGGTTGTACATAACAGGCTACGGAATCTGAAATAATGAAAAGACATCAACTTACTTGGTCCAATTTTATGATAGGGTTCAATTGGTTCCTCTTTAAGGCCGTCGACAGGTAGCATAACCTGCTCATATGGATCTGAAGAGGTCAGGGAAAAGAGATGGATGTCAAAAGTTGATGCAAAATGCTAACAGAGATTTGATTTGTTTTTCAGAAAAAAAAATTGGAAGTTGTATTAATTCTTCCCCCCGTCAAAGTTTGCCATGCAAAGTGTGCAGCAAGCAGCCTGGGTTTTACCATCTACTGCATGCAGGTCACGATGTTCCTGGAAGCAGCTGTAGTATTTATACTTCTTGCCACAGATGTCACAGGAGTAACGGAAGCCACCTAACAGATGAGTAGATAGGATAGAAATGAGCATTTGTTGATTCAGGGCCACACAGACAATAACAGCCTCACGCTGACAGGCATAATTTAGTGGACAATTGAATCTAAACTGTAATTTGAAGAAGGGTAATAACAGTAATAGAGACTAAAATAAAGTATTTGACATACAGGGCAGATGCAAGGTTTTAAAAACTGAAAATATTGTTGCCAGCTCTCTCCTTGTTTATGTTACTAGCTTGTTAGGACTATCACATCAGGTGTGCAGGCTAAAAGGACATTAACATTAAGGATGCTAATTTGGCTACATTAGGAAAGGCAGTTCAGCCAGGTGGCGGTTAACAACAGAACACTCAAAGCGCCTCTTGGCACAGTGAAATCCTCGCCATTGGCCATCTGTTGCATAAATAGCGTGCCAAAAAGAGCGACTTGAAGATAGAAATCAATTTCAATCTTATTTCCACCACTCGGGTCTGATGCAGAGGAGCCATCATTGTGCAACTCCATGAAACAAATGGTTAACAGCAAAGCGGTTATGTCTTGCTTTTCTGTAGCCCACCTTAGACCATGCATTTCCACCAACAATCTCAATATAGTGCATTTGCCGGTTAAATATTGGTGAGAAACAAAACAACTGATATGAATTATAAACTGGAAAACACATTTCAGAAAATGTTCATTTTCTATACCGCTTGTCCTATTAGGGTCATAGGGGTATGCTGGAGACTTTGGCGAGAGGCAGGCTACACTCTGGACTGTTTGCCAGCCAATCACATGGCAGACAACCTTTTACACTCACATTCGCACCTACGGACAATTTAGAGTCTCCAATCAACCTAACGTGCACATTTTTGGAATGTGGGAGGAAGTCGGAGTACCCAAAGAAAACCCACGCGCGCACAAAGAGAACATGGAAACTCCACACAGGGATACCCAAACCGCAATCTTCCAGACCTCCAGTGTGGCCAAAATGCTACCCAGTAGGCCACTGAGCGGCCCCATTTCAGAAAATAAAACTTTAAACTAATTAACATTTCAGAAAACCCATTAACAAAAGGCAAAACAAATTAGCATTTCAGAAAACACATTAACAAAACATGAAAAAATTAACATTTTAGAAAACACATTACCAAAAGGCAAAACAAATTACAATTACACAAACCGAAAAGGAACTACTAAAGCCGTAGATTTGTCATTTGTCATTTCCTCAATGCTGAATGCTCCATCTGTATTAGTGCCCAATTACCACTAGACTACTTAGGCAGACACTTTCAGTTGTTTAAAACAAATATTTCTAGAAATAAACCGGAATTCTGGCAAAGCAACGCAAGTTGGTTAGTAGAAAATGGGTACCCATGCTCATGTCAACTGGTTTTCGGAGAGCAACTTCAAAGGATCCCAATTGCATTGTTTCCAAGTAATGAACATTCATATGCTACACCCCCATGCAATAACAGTAACAGCACAGCAAAACAATAAAGGACACATATAAAGTAGGTATTAAAAAAAGTTATGTGTCAATAAAGAGTGAGAGCTACGGCTACAGAATGCAAGTTTATTCACGTACACAGTGCGTCCTTTTTTAGCAAAAGTCGAGAGACCTTCTCCACCCACAAAACACACTCCTGGCCTTCAAAATAAGAGTGCTTTCCACTACATCCTTACTTTTGGCAATAAAACAAAAGCGTCAAAAAAAGCTTACACCAACATTGAGGCAGCAAAGTATACTAGTGCTAATATGGTAGCTCAGACTCACACATACATACAGTAGTGTTCAAAATATAAATAAATAAAATAGCAGTGCAATGCGACTAACCAGATTAATCGCTGTTGTTACTATATTTTTATTGTTACATGGCAAACAAGTTACCAGCAGGTAACAGTAGATTCTCAGAAAACAAACAAGACCCAGCATTCATGATATGCACGCTCTTAAAGCTGTGCAATTGGGCAATTATTTGAAATGAGTTTGTTCAAAAATATAGCAGTGTCTGCCAGTGACTTTACAAACACAAAACTATTTTTTTTTTATATAACTGCTTCACATCTGTGTGGCATGGAGTCAACCAACTTGTGGCACCTTTCAGCTGTTATTCCACTCCAAGATTCTTCAACAACATTCCACAATTCATTAACATTTCTTGGTTTTGCTTCAGCATTTTTACCGTCACCTCACAAGTTCTCGATTGGATTAAGGTCCGGGTATTGGGCTGTTCACTCTTTAACATAACAAGATTTGGCTGGTTTACTAGTGTGTTTGGGATCATTGTCTAGTTGAAACACCCATTTCAAGGGCATGCCCTCTTCAGCATAAGGCAACATGATCTCTTCAAGCATTTTGACATATGCAAACTGATCCATGATCCCTGCTATGTGATAAATAGGCCTAACACCATACTATCATGATGCTTGCACCACCATGCTTCACTGTCTTCACTGTGTACTGTGGCTTGAATTTAGAGTTTGGGGGTCGTCTCAAACAGTCTGTGGCCCTTGGACCCGAAATAACAATTTTAGTCTCATCAGTCCACAAAATGTTCCTCCATTTCTCTTTAAGCCAGTTGAATTGTTCTTAGGCAAATTGCAACCTCTTATGCACATGCCTTTATTTATTTATTTTTTTAAACAAGGACTTTGTGGCAAATTCTTGTGAATAGATTAGCTTCACACAGACATTTTCTAACTGTCACAGTACTTTGAGGTAACTCCAGACTGTCTTTGATCATCCTGGAGCTGATCATTGGCTGAGCCTTTGCCATTCTGGTTATTCTTCCATCCATTTTATAGTTTTCTGCCACATGTCTCTAGTTTTGCTCTCCATTTTAAGGCATTGGGAGATCATTTTAGATGAACAGCCATACATTTTTAGCACCTTTTCAGTTTGCCTCTCTCCAAACAACTTTTTAATCAAAGTACATTGTTCTTTTCAACAATGTCTTCAACGACCCATTTTCCTTAAGCTTACAAAAACAAGTCCATATTCAACCAATGCTGGTTTCATCGTTAAATAGGTTTCACCTGATTCATACCTGTTTTTTCTCAAAATTGATCACTGATTGAATGCCACAATTTTTTTTTTAAAAACACCTTGTTAACTTATTGCCCGATTGCACAGTCTTACGAGCGTGCATATCATGAATTCTAGGTCTTGTTTGTTTTCTGAAAATCTATGGCACCTACTGGTAAGTTGTTTGCCATGTAGCAATTAAAATATATTAATAACAGTACTTAATCAGTTAGTCAAATTGGACTGCTATTATTTTGAATACTATTGTACATACAGTACATACATATATACTGTACATACTCAAGACCCAGCTAAACTCAGCTCATAGACAAACTTATACAAACTCATAGACAAGTTTTTGATATTTTGCACCCAGGTTAGCGCATGTTTAAGTGCCTGTAGCATCACACACTCACTAACACATAAACAAAAGCATATGTGGAAATGTTTTTTCATGACCATTTTAAAAGTAAACATCTTTTGTGAAAGTGTACACCTGTACTTCTGTGAGAAATTCATAGAAAAAGTTTATATCATATAAAAAAAAATTATGGGGAAGTTTAGACATTCCACCCAAAAAGAACTGTGGTTAGCACCCTTATTTAAACTCTGAAAACTTTTAAAATCCTGGCTCTTAAAAGCATCAGAATCAATAATTGTTTGGAACTGGAATCAAAACGAGGAATTTGATTTGTTCAAATTCAAACAATGCCCAACCCTAGTAAGACTGCAGACAGACATGTTTAAAGTGCTATTTTCATCTGCTACATTCATAAAATCGGACATGGAAGATAGGCTCACACTGCTGTTTGATCGCCTTTTTTTCCATGTCATGTGTTTATTCAACACACCATGCAGACTATAATTTCAGCAGCATGCACCATTATTGGCCTCCATTCCTGTCAATCCGGGTTTTGGTACATTTTGTGCATTCGTGATTTGCTTTGACTTTGTGAACGTGTTTTCATGAGGAATATGTTTTGAGTTTTCTTAATGTTTTCAGAAACATTCATATGTTTTGAGTTTTATTAATGTGTTTTCAGAAATTGATATCTGTTTCACCTTTCGTTAACGTGTTTGCTAAAAATAATAAGAGTAACAACTTCCTTTTGTTTGTGTTTTTTAAAATTGGGTTCATTGTAAAATCATATCCAGCAATATTTCTGTACGTGTATGCTGGATCATAAGCTGTAAGCCATTGCATCCAGACAGAAGAAGCCATTTCAATCAAGCAAGTAAAATCACATTTAGCATGTGAAGCGCATCTCCCCACCAGATCTTATTGAATCAGGATATTGTTTATTTTGCTCATATGTAGTATTTTACATTTTGTTCCCATAAATCTAGATGAAATTGTAGCTATTAAAATCCTATAATACAGCAATTGAGTCCTTGATTTTGTTCTGTTTTTATTTTCTACAATCCCCATAAAAACAAGGTTAAAGATAGACCAAACATGAACATGTTGGCCTGGAAGTGACCATCTGGATTTCAGATACTCACTGGTTTTGATGAATGACTGCGGGCTATTTCAGCAAGCAAGTGTGGGAAAATCCTGACACTATTCAAAACACAATCATCCAAAATGTTCAGTTTCATTTGAAAAACATTTGCGCTTTCCTAATAAGAACATTACATTATGAAAAATGTGATTTTAACAATCCTAATCACATCAAGTAGACAAGAATACAACCCTTTTTAAGAATCGAACATATATTGCCAGGCATCCTCTGTGCCCTACTTATTCAAACAGACCTTTTGATTCCAGATGTTTGTATTTTTATATGTACACAACAACAGATTGTACCTGTCAGCATAAAACCGACTGTGCTTTTAACGTTACCCTACTCTTGCGCATGTAGGAAGATTTAAAAATAACTCTAGAACGCCGAGGTAGAAGTATTTTTAGTCCTCATCAAACGTCCAGTGTGTATCCTTAGAAGGATTTTATGGTGCCTGGGTCTGTTTGCCTCTGACATTGTGGGTTAGCCTAATGCTAGGGTCTTCCAAAGTGAGGTGGACTTTTAACTTTGTCTAGGAAATAATGTGTCTAAAAGTATACTCACTGTTAGGCGTTGGTTGTAGATCTGCAACCATGCCTTCAGATTCTATAACAGGGTGGGAAAAACAGGCTTCTTAGGGCATGTTTAAACAAAAACAACAATGATGTAGTCTTTTACCTCTGTGTGCCCTGACGTGTGTCTGAAAGCAATTGTAGTACTTGTACTTCTTCCCACAGACTCCACATACATAGGAACCTATATGGGGGAAGAAGTTGCCAGTGGCATAGAAAATCAATTGAACTGAACTGAACTGCCATCCAAGCAGAATAAAATATAAAAAGATGCAATCACATTTGCACTGAAGTGGTGCTACTGCCAGCTATTTAAACTAGCGGTGCCCAGTCTCTTTGAACCCACGGATCAGCTCATTTGATAAAGGTGCGCTTCAGGCCTCAGCGTAATCTAATGCTGTCATCATATAAAGATGGATAAAACAAAAGAAAAGTAAAATATATAATTAAAACCCTAGAAAACACACATGAATACAAACTCACCATCGGTTAGAGCCTGGAGTTTGACAAAAGATGTAGACAAAAAATCCTAATAGCATAGTTTGAAGTGTGTGAGCGAGAGGTGCAACTTGTGTTTATCGTTCTTTTCACTGCAAAGTGTTATTTTAGCAGTAGGCAATAAGTGTAATCCGGTCTCACACAAGTAATCGGATGGGAATGGAATGTCTTCAATGCCAATTGTGGATTCTGTATTGTTCCTTTTAACTTCCGTCCAAATTGACAAGACAACGAACTTCTCCCTGCACACAACACACAAGGTCTTAGCATGCCTGGAAGCAACAGTAAAGTAATATTATACTGTGTGTATGTAGCTTCTGTCATCTTTTCTCCCCATTATCCTCACTGGCCAGTGTATACGTGAAGACACAAACTGTGGAAAGCTTTTTCACTGGGGAAATGGACCATGGAGACAAGAAGTACAACTTTAACAGCAATATTATAACCAATCGTTCCAGAACTGTCCACACACAAAAAACATTCACACCAGCTGGTGGTTGGGGTCCCCAATCTAAAGCTTGTTCACACCGCAGGTCAATTCCAATTTCTTTGCTCATATGTGACCTGTATCGGATTTTTTTATGTGAACATCACAATTCCGATTTTTTCAAAAGCGACTCAGGTCTCATTTGTATGTAGATATAAATCGGATATGTACGCAATGCAACTGCACTGTGAACGCTCATGTGGCATAAAATATATCTGATATATACTTCATAGAAATGCATGTTTTACCGAGACTTTAAAGGTAGGCAGTCATGGAAAGGCGTAATTTATCATGCAAGACTTTGCTGAGAAAAATTACTGAGAGCTGCCGAAGCAGCAATGTCTCGCCACTCCACCCACACGCACCTTGGAACAGACGCGGCAACAAGTTGTCTACAAAAATGCATACCAACGTTCTTGCCTCCTTTTTTCTTAATCTTCCACACGGAATCATTTGGCTGAGAAAATATTGACTCCTGTTGCACAAAATCCTTGAAATTGGCGAAAACGTGTTAAGGACAGCATGCCAATCATGTGCGTACTGATACTGAAATGTCGATATCTCCGATACCAGTGCTTCATGATCTAAAGTCGATTCAGGAATCAAAATAGTGATACTTTATTACTTCTGGTTTATGATTATTTCCTTTAATGTTTCTGATGTTGTATATTAGCTTGGCTATATTGTAAATCACCCCTCACCTCAAAATATTTCACAGTTTAAAATAAATCGCTGAATGCCTGTTTTGCATTCTTAATGGTGTACGTGTTAAAATTTACCAGTCACAGGTGAGTTTGCACATTGTATCAAATTGGTATCACCGATACCAGTCTAAATTTTACCCAGTATCAAATTAGAAATGAAATCAATGGTATCGCACATTATTGACCACACAACGCAGCAGTCTTTACTTGTGTAAACACACGGAAATGCGAGTGTTGTCTCGCTTCCAGGAACGTTGCGTTCACATTACAAGTTGTATTTTTTGGTAATGTGAACCGCCATATAAAATAATCACATTTTAAAACATAAAATCTGAACTGGGAATCCTACTCTGCAGTGTGAACGTAGCCTAAATCACGGTTTTCCAAAGTGAATTTTCATAAATATTGTGCAGTACTTTAGTTATTTGTGAGTAAAGGTTGAACTATTAAAACTAGTGTATACAGTACATATTTAACACACCTATGCAAGAGTCAGTGCTCTTCGTTGGAGGAGGTGTACCAAGGGCGAACATACCCTCCGTCTGAGTTCTACGGGATCCGCCTCCGCTGACTTTGGGGTCGCTCCCTCCGATGACAACGCAAATCTCCGCAGGGTTGGTGGCGTCGCTGACATTGCCGTTGCTCGTTTCTACAGTCTCCGGCTCCTTCTTTATCGTGACAGGAGGGGAGATGGCGCCCTTATTGGCGGCAGTTGATGTTGAAGGCGTACCGTTGCTCCCGTCAGTCCCTTGCTCATTGGCGGGATTGGGTGCCTCTGGTGCACTCATGACTCCGCCTCCTCTGGCCCTGTACTCCTGCGTGGGCAGGCATTAACAGAAAAGTTGAAAAGTCATTCATTAAATCACAAAACTATTGCTATCAAAACATCTTTACACCAAGTACTCTGAATGTCCCGTTCCACAATTTTTAGTTTCCGATCCGATTTTTAAAAGTCTTGCCGATCCGGTCCCCATCTTTTTTTTT